>CM076580.1:102846041-103008530 GCA_034641835.2 Pinus albicaulis | reverse complement strand
TTGATTGATAAGGATTCTAGCCCCAATAGGGCGGATTCTGACCCGGATATGCATATTTCCCCCATGGTTGGTAAGGACCTTGCTGCATATATTGCAGATAGGGACCTGGGTGGGGTTGTTGATATGGCCCCTGCGGGTACTAAAGCTATAGACCTTGTTGGATATGGGGTCCAGGATAAGGTCCCTCCTGAACATAAGGTCTGGTTTGTGTTGTAGTCCCTACTAAACATGAGGTCCAACTTGTGGTCCCTACTGAACATGAGGTTAGCCTGTGGTCCTTGCTGAACATAGGGTCCAGGCTGAGGTCTTAGCTAAACATGAGATACAACCTAGGGTCCTTGCTGAACATAGGCTCCAACCTGAGGTCTTGGATGATCCTGCTGGTACTGAGGAATTTGTCGATATGGAGCACCAGGTTGAGGCCCAATTTGGGGTTGCTAGTACTGACCTTGAGGAAAAGGCTAGTACTGGGTACTAAACAGATGAGGGAAAGGACAAGATTGACCCAGAAGGATATTTAGACCAACTTGGGTGTAAGAAAAAAACTAAGGATTGGTCACAACAACACTAAACGAAGGTTAGGGATTTTGGACATACCGCTGATATTATACATTCATCCTTGAACGTAAGGAATGTTAGGTTGTTGAACATATGAATATACTGGTTTTGGTTGCGAAAATGGCTATTGAACCTAGGAATATTGAACATGAGGCTGACTCTCCCCAAGAATAGATATAGAACTCGGTTTCCCCCCACCCAAAAGGGGAGTTACATAGAGAGGGTTATGTTAGGGTCCCGTGATTTGGCCGATTGGTGAGCCAAATGACGATGTAACATCAAACCAAGATTTGGAGCCCAAGGACCTAGCCTTCCTGGACTCAGAGAGGGCTCTCTCTATTATATGTAAAAGATATCGATGTGTTTGCTTATGGTGTTCTGATATTAGGCTAGTTATGAAGTATGTTTTTAGTTTTTTGGTTTTTTAAGTTTGTGAGGGATAAAACTGATCAAAGACATAAACTGGATAACAAGATGTAGATAAATTGGGCTATGGGGTCAAACAGGTCAAGGAAGCTATGAGGTGATGATGTAAGGCTGCTGTAGGGCCGATTTGATTCACGGTAGAAGGGATCTTTGGGAAAAATGGAGTAAATGAACATCAAGTTTGTGAAAGACAAGGGATTTCAAGTGTAACTAGTTTATAGCAGACATAAACATGTTATAGCAAGCCATTAATCATGCTAAATGTAACCATGAGCTAATTAATACATAGAAATCAAACATTCCAGCCATGCATAGAAGTATAAGACCTTCTAACTTCGGGAAATGGCTATCAGACTTTGGGGAAAACACATAAGAAGGACTAACAACTCAAAATACTATGCCAGAACGCCTAAACATAGTCTCTAAGTTATTGGGCACTTTGAAAAACAAGCTTTCATAGTTTTAGGCAAAGGGCTAGATCGGGACTAGGCCTCCTTGGTTCAACAAGATGATAAACTAATCAGTCAAAGAGATAGTTTCATGGACAGAACTATGGACAGTCATAGGTAAGCAGGGCACACCATACATCCTACTCAACATGCATAGAACTTATGAATAAAACTAGCAACAGTATCCTTGAGTTACTAAAGAGCAGTTAAGAATTCTTTAGTACAACTAAGGAAGAAGAAAAACACAAAGCTATGAAGATTCAGGAATTTTGAGGTGCCTCCATGGGCATATCTCAAACTTAATCTCTACTGATCTATAGCAGCAAGAAGCATGTATCATGAATGAAAACTAGAAGACAACAAAAAAGCAAGAAACACTATACCATTCTACCATGTCATGGAATCCATCAACAACCCTTCATCATTCATCAAAAAGCATCCAAGAGGCAGTCCAAAATCATAACACAAGTATGTTCTTCAAAGCTCATATGACCAATATATTGATTCTTCTCTCAAGTTCAGCCTTGTTTTACAATGAAGCCTTGTGGAATAAATAGGCTCAAGTGAGGAAAACCTCATGGTGCAACTAGCTATCCCATTGGCCTAATCAAAATATATAAACTTGTCCTTGAGGCTTTGCAAAGCCCAAGGCACAAAATATCCCATAAAATATCTAAAAAAATGCTAAAAACGGAAATTATATTGACTTTACATCATTTCCCAAGTGTAAAAATAGCTAAACGCACATTTGGGAAAAGCAGCTTTTTGAGGTTCAAAAATTACAAAAATACTTCAAATTTATATCAGAAAAAGGTCCCCTATCTTGCTGGAAACAATTGGCAGCCTTCCCGGTGTCGAAACGAGGCACAGGATAGCTCGTTGGAAAGCTTTTTGTGTCTACTTTAAGGCGCAACTGAAATGACCTCAATCTGATACCCGGAAGTCCTCCAAATCTGTACCTGTGTGAAAAAAGCCAGGAAATAGCAGATTGCTGATATGACGGGCAGAATGTGCAAAAAGCGAGCATTTTTCGCCAATTTGAGGGGGCGAATGATCTCTGAATGCTCTGAAAATCACTGGGGACCTGCTCATAGAATTATGGCATCAACTGGTATCATCCTTCTCCCTTGAAAAATCCTCAAACTGAAATGGCGAAATTATGAGTTTTCGACCAAAAACCCAAAAAATGCCAAAAAACAAAAAGTTGCCGAAATGGGCCCAAAATTAGCATGCATGACCCTCAGGGGTCCATAGCAACATGCTCCGAAGCTGAGGCCAAAATTTCAAGAGCTGATGTGCTTTTCTCCTCTTTCCGTGCCGGTCGTTTCCCCTTTGCCTTCTTCAATTTCTCTTGGGCTGCCTTTAGTTTGCGCCGGGCAAACTGATTCAACTTTTGAAAGTGATGTATCCTCTTCCTTTGCAGCTCTAGATCTCTGTTCGCCCTTTCAAGCTTCATCTCCAAGTGTTTTTTGGCTCTTTCAAGCCATGCCTCTTTGTTTTCTTCAATTTTCTACTCAAGGAGTGCAGTGAGAGGAAAGGCTTGGAGATGGGCTTGTTCTTCTTCTTTCTGCTTTTCCAAGGCTCTTTTAAGCCCAATGGTCTTAGGCCTCTTCCGCCTAGACTGGTCTCCCTCTTCTTCCTCATCGAACTCACCAATGAGCTCTTCTATCCTTGCTTGCGCCTTAGCTGCCTCATTCTTATATTTGATCGCTCGTGCTTCATGAACAGCTGTGTGAACATTCATCTGTTTGTTTTGAATCTCCAAGAAGTGGTTGAAGTTCCTTGCCCTTTGAATATCCTCCTCTAATGTCTCAATTTGCCCCTCTTTATGAATTAGGAGGTTTTCAAGAAGGCGGGCCTCATTATCACTGTCATCGCTTTGGATTGGGATGACAGCTAATGCACCTCTATGTTTTGTACTTTCTCCAACTTTGCTTTTCCCTTTGAAGGCCAATCTTGCACTTTTCCTCCTTGGCATGCTAGTAGGTGTCCTTTTGGGCGATTTTCTCTTGCTAGGAACAACCTTGGTCACTGTTAGAGTGGCAGCCTTAGACCTTTTCTTCCTTGTTGTGCTGAGTTTTGTTCTTTTGGGAGGAGGAGAAACAACTGATTTACCTTTGACATCTTCTTGAACTTGCTGCTCTTCTTGAGGTTGCCGGATGTTTTCTTCTTGCTGTTCACTTTGTTGCTCCTGTTTTCCAACCTTAACTTGTTGTTCTACATCAATGCCTTGTTCATTTGGTGTTTCAAACTGCTGCCCTTCTTCGCCAAAATCAAGCTGCTGTTGTGCTTGGATTTCCTGCTCTTTTTGTGGCTCAAGATGTGGCTCAATTTCCTGCCCAAGCTACTATTCCTGTCCTCCAATATCAAGCTGTTTTTCTTCATTTTGTACCTTCTGTGCATCACCTTCTGTTTGTTGCTGACCTTCATCTTGTACCTGCTGCTGCTCATCCTTTTCCTCTTGCTGCTGTTCATCTCTTTCCTCCTGCTGCCTTGACTGTTCAATGGTAATTTTGATCCTTCTAGGAGTAGGCCTGCTGGAAAAAGGTATAGGGCGATGAATAGGCTGAGTGGGAGATACATGGATAGGAGGAACAGTAGAGAAATCTGGATGACTGATGAATACATCCCATGGAACTTCCTTCTTCTCTAGCTGATGTAGGATGATAATTTTAATCAGAGAATGATGGAAAAGGGAAGGTATTTGCAGAGGAGCGGCCTTCTTCTGGACTGTAGATGCCATCTTCTCGATGCTCTTAAATAAAAAGTAAGGGAGGTTTAGTTGCCTGTTTCTAGTAAAATGCATCAAGAGGCAGACATGGTATGCATAAAATCGATCAAACCTCCCTTCACAAGTAAAATATTTCATTATGACTTTCATAAGAGGAGCATAGCTATCAAGAAGATATGAAAAAGGGAAAATAGCAGTGAAAGCATCTCTATGCTCAGGCTTGATGAAAGGCTTGTAATCTTCTAAGTCAAGATGGGCCTGTTTGAACCATTTTTCACCATGATATGGAATCTTGGTGGCCTTGGACACTGATCTTGGAGAAAACTTGAAATCAAGATTCGCTACCCTGAAATGCTTGCTCTGGAACCTCAGGGCGCATAGGTGTGTTAATGGCGAAAAACTCTTGACTTCCTGTATCTTCTGGCAGAAATCTAGGCAACCTACTTCATGGAAGTTGAAAAGGACATATGGATGAGCATTAACCTCTTCTGTAGAGATTGGCTCATATCTTTTATGCGGACCGCTCCTGTTGTCTTGCCTTGGAGGCATTTTGACCTAAATATGCTTTGGAAGAAACAAACTGCCTCACTGTGTGTAAACTGCCCTTTTCGAGTCAAACTGTGTCAATTCACTGTTTTTTATAGAGATACAATGTATTTGTATGATTGCACACTGTCCCTTCACAATATAAATAACCGTTTAGAAAATTGACCACCATTCAATAATCTCGCAGTAGATTTCAATAGAGACCATACAATGAAAGGGAGCCAACTGTTAGGTGAATTATCTGCGGCACGCGGTTTAAGAAAATCACCTGTGAATTTTTAGAGTTCAATCAACACATCTATATCTTCGTCTCAAGGTAAAATTTCCACCATGAAAACCCTGCTCTTCCTAATGTGTCAATCACTCAGCAAACTTACATATGGTGCAATCAATCTTTAGTATGATCAGACAGTCAATGTCACAGTTTTATGTGCCCAGGTGACAAAGTATTGGAAAATGCTACAAAAAGTTCAACAAATCCTGCAAGAGTCTTTCTCTTTGCAAAATAAACAAGACCTCTTAACAATGCAACCTTTGCCTTTGCAGAAAAACTTTTACTCTATATGTACATCCACTTATCAATATGAGTTGGAAAGATAAAAGACAGTCAAGTGGTAAACACAGTGAACACTGTCCTTTGTGTGAGAAGTGTGAGCAACTTTCCCCTGTAGCTTTCAACTTATATACTGCTCTTTGTCAACAACCCTTTTTTCTGATTACACTTCACTGTTTAATAATGTGGTAATGTTCTGAAGATAGTGTGAAATTCTTTCCTTTAAATATAAGCCTTGTCTCTCTATAACAAAACCTTCTTTTTGCCTCTTTAGAGGTTTCTTTTGAAGTGGCAGTCAAAGATCTTGCAACCAACAAACTTCCTTTAAGCAAAACACTGTTCTTAGTTCAATCACATATTCTTTCCTGTAGGTGCCTTAAATAACACATTCAGAATTTTACTATAGCTTTACACCTCGAAACCTCACACAGCAAAAACGCTGTTTTTTCAGCTATGGTGACAAGGTTTGGAAGTTTTGTATGCTGGGGTGTGAAAAATTTGTAGTAGTTTCAACAAACTGTTTTCTCTATAAGCATCTTTAGCAATACATATACCACTCCAGCATGGTTTCAAACAAGGGCATACACAGTCAAGCCATATAAAACACAGTGATGGCACTTTCTGGTGTTGGTTGTAAGAGAACCCTGCTTTTTTTATGCTTTTATGATATGGTAACCGACATTTATCATTCAAACTACATGAGAAAACTCTCACATGACAACTATCCTTCCTTTGCATCACTGTTCTTTATAATCATTCGACCTACACACCTTCAAAGTATCCTTGGCAACTTCTGACTGTCTCAAATACATAACATGACGGTTTTGACCTTGTCTTATCCAAATTTGAGAGCAAATCGTAATGGTCACTCATACTGGTGCTTAATTCAACCTCTTGGTGTTTGTTTCTAACCTCCGCACCACATTAATAGCTAGTTTTTAACAAACTTGAACTGTAGTTTTTTAAAAAACCCTCACAGCACTTAGTAATTTTGAAATCGAGGGGTAAAGCATGTGAAAATACCTCCAAACTTGATGGGAATCTCTTGTGGAGAGCCGGAGGTGCACTGGAGGTCTTTAAGCCTGCGCGGCACTCTGCAGAGAAAGAACGGCACGCACAAGACTACCCGGGTAGCCTGTCGGGTCGGGGTCGGGCGCCGAGTACAGGCGCGTCGCGCAATTGTACAAGCGCGTCGTGCATACGTTGACCGCCTGTGCAAAATCTCTTCCAGGCGCGTCGCGCAGTTTGCCAGGCACGTCGCGCGGTGAAAACTGCAGCAAACTTCTGCAATTTGACCCGGAACCTTTATTTTTTCAATACATGGCTCGAGACCTGTAAACATCGTTGGTAGAAGGTGGCATATACTCTGGCTAGTTTCGGTGAGCATGACCCTTTATAAAAAAAAACTTCCATGATTGGATTTCTTTTACTGTGTTTTATCATTAGGAAATAAACTCTGCTATTGCTGGCCTGCTTTTGGTGATATTTTTAACCTCCACCTATTTGCTAGAGAAAAACTGGATCATCACGCTGCAGGGGTATTCTTTGACCTTTTGACAGAGACTCTTTTCCCTTTCTTCAACACAAACTAACATCTTGCTCTTAATTCCTTTTTGGAACTAGATGATGCCCACTGTGACTGAAATTTGACTAAGGTGTAAACTGTATTGGTACCCACCCAGGCTTGATCATCATTTGTCTAAGAAGGTGCTTGCTTTTACAATCTGTTCTCTGCTCCCAGTGCTGATGTGATATCTCTGATCTTTATAATGACAGCTTTGTACTTGTTTTGAAAACCTCTTCGAAATCTGAGGGTATGCCCAAAATCTTTTTGTACTTTATAACCCTATATACTAGCTGCAGTATCTCTTGGGAAAACCAGGCTCAGATTTTACTGTCAAATTAGGACAAACTTATTTTGAAAAGGCACTTGTTCCATGAATGGAATTATTTTCAATAATGCCATTCTTTGATTATCTTTGCATGCTGCCCTAGGATTTTTAAACTTCAGATCCTAAGCATTTCCTGTCTTTGTATTGAAGATGCAAGTATATAAGATGTGGACAAATTTTTGGCCTATTTCACAGATACAAAAGCTTTCATAGACATCTTCTTTCTAATGACAAACTGAAAATACCAACCTACTGTATCTGAAGAAAAACTCTGTCTGTGAGGTGCAGCTTGCAACAGCTGGATTTGCACCAGCGCTTTGATTAATATGCCATTTTCTTATGAGTAGGAAAACCAATATCTTTTGAAACATAAACACCATCTGTTGCTTGTGTAATGACTTTGGCTTTCCTTCTTTGTCTCTTTCCACCGCATTTTTTTTTTTACCAATCAGTCTTTATAAACATTCAATGCCTTGGCCATCTGCTCATGAATGAAGGAGGCCCTTCACTTGGCAAAGTATCTGAAGATTGTTTGATAAGCCTGCCTGACAAAGGTTTTTCTTGGATATGATGGTAAGAAAACAACTTGAAAACATTAATACTTTTACCCCTGCCTGTGATCACTACTGTGCTTCAGAAAAACCCTAGTCAAGGTGTCACTGTCTCACTGTACTGCTCTTTGCTGAGGGGAACTGAAATGTCACCATTTGCCTTGGTCAGCTTATGACAAATTATTTAAAAGATAATCTCTGTGACTATGGAGGTTAGCACCCTTTTGAAAAACAACCACCTTTTCTTATGCCTGGGTAATGACATGATTTGTCAATATTTCTTCAATTTGGTCTTGTTGAACAGCAGGCTGCTGATGATTAGAATTGTTTTCACTAATAATGTATTTCTCTAAGGTTTAACAATTCATATGATTTGAAAACTTCAAATGACTTCCTTTACAAGACCAAAACTTTGTTTTCCCTTTAACTTGCATACTTCAAACTCTAGCCCTGTTATGATCATCACTTACACTCAAAAAACCTAGAGTCACTGTTTCATTGTTCAGTAAAAAGCAAACCTGGGCTTCTGCAATCTTTTAAAGTCAATATTGGCCAGCGCCCTCTGCTTGTAGATGAAGGAGGCACTCTAACCCTCTGCTTGTAAATGAAGGAGGTTCTTGGCCATGACAAATTACCAGTTTGATGTGACAGTGGTATCTTTCTCTTACTGTGATTTTCATGCTGAAAGGAAGCTGCAAGGTCTTGATGAGTCACTCTTTGTTTGCAGATATATCTCAGGCTCATGTTTACATTGAGAAGCAGTTGTTCTTCTAAATGTAGATTCAAGAATTTTCTCCTGAGATGAAATTATATTTCCTGTCTTTGTAGAAACCATAAAACACTGTGAAACACCTAATAATCAGCTTGAGGCTGTGGTTTATGCAGTGCTGAAACCTAGGGGTGTGTAAGTGGCGCGACTTAGAGCTGTGATCAACTTGATTTGCAGAGTGAGAGGTCAGTCATGATTGGTCTGTAGCAGATGGAGGTTTTTTGGCCTTTTGATGGTTGCCAAGGGTAAAATGTCTTAAAGCGCCACTTCCTAACTTAGGGGAGGCTTTTGAAACAGACTTGGATTGTGCTTTTTAGAGTTGTTGGGCAGACCAGTTGGGCTAAAGCTAGATAGGATAGTGATAATGAGGTTTTGACTTAGACATGGGTGGACTGAAAAGTAGGAGGGCGAAAAAAAGTTTTATGATGGTTTTCTAGATGACAAATTGACATATGGAAATCAGTTTCTAGAAAACTCAGCTATGGATCTAGTCATCACTAACATGTGAAAAATACTGATGACTAACAGTGGCTCCATTTGGGGAGGGCAGCTCCTCGTCAGGAGGTGTCCAGAATTCAGATCTTTGGCTTATGAAGACCAATGCCTTATCCATTGGCGCAAAATTTTACCCTTCTCTTGATGTTATTTCTGAGAAGTGACAGCATGGTTAACATCAATGATACTTCTACCTACCCACTATCTTTCCTAACATTTTCTCTTCTCTTTGGCGCATTTGAACTAGCAGCCTTTTGACAATGCATATTTTTCTTTTTGCAAAATGAAACTATCTATTTCTACTCTTATATCTGCCGGGAGTTCAGATTAAGCTGATGAACTCCTTCATTTCTCTACCTAAAACTAGATCGACTGTCAAGATTAAGAAGTTTGACAGGATTTCATTCTCTAATCTACAACATGAAATTCAAAAATGATCAAATCAGGATTAGGCAGTCTGATTTGTCATGCATTTGCGGCATAAAAGACAAGCTGCACACAAATGTTATTTTGCAATAAAAGGAAACTTAGACAAGCGGGGTTAAGATGTACAATGTATTTTTCATCCCTCACTTCTCTCTTTGGTTCTGTTTTAGGCATGTGGAACCAGAATCTCTCCCTAATCTAAGCTCTTTGATAAGTCAATCTTACACAATGTTGACTATCTTTTCACTCACTAACTTATCAACAAATAAATTTAAACATGCTCAGCTATGATTAGGCTAGATAGTTGAACAAGACATTGACGCACTAGTAGCGGCATTTAGTCTTGCTCGCTTTCCGAAATACTATTTTTGGAACATGGGGCCTTTGTTCTATCTTCACTTGCCCCCTTTTCTGTCTTTTACTGTTTTTTACTTTTCTTATATTTTACTGTTTTTGACTTTTCTATTTTTCAATATTTCAGACAATGGTATGTACAATGAATGAAAAACGTTTCAAACTCAGAAATATTGGAAATGATGGAATTTAAGCATCTTATCCTCGTAAGGATCTCCTCTCACCCTTGGCCCACTTAACTCTTGAAAAGAAAAATTTGGGAAGTTTTCTCTCTCTAACATGACATAGGGATTCATGCAAGAATCTTTGAACAACCCGGTATCTTCCCGCTGTACCTCTTTGAATATCTGATTTCCACTCCTTTCCTTACTGTACATTTTCATCAAGTAATGCATGTACTCTTGGTCATTCTTGAAAAAGATAATGACATCATCAAGGTATGCAAAAATGCAGAAATTTAAAACTGGGAACATGGCCTTTATGAACAGATTTCTGATATTGGGTGGTTTTGCAATTTTGGACTTGAAATTAGATCTACCTCCTGCAAACTGGAAAAAATCTTTAAGTTGTCTACTTTGCAAGGGAATCTTTTGAACATGACCTGAAACACCATCTTGCGAAAATACATGATTAAAAGCACTTTTAATTGATGAATCATGGTCTTGGGTAGAAAAAACATGATTTCTGTTATAGGGATATGCAGTATTATTTCTAAAATCAAAGCAGACTCTATGACCATCTGTTTTATCCCTGATTATTTCAGTTTGTTTCAAATTGTTGTGTTTTCTCTTGTCAAAGTTGTTCTTTGAGGGAAAGGTAGTGACACAGTATTTTCCCTTGTTTTTCCTGTAGAAATTGGTATTCTGTATGAGATTTCTGATTTTAGCTTTTCTGAGTTCCTCATGAAAAGACAGAATATGAGCCAATTTCAGCAGCTCAGGTATGCTAGAACTGCAACTATCATTCTTGCTCATAAGAAGTTTATCAGGCATTCTTTCTAGATTTTGAGCAGCTGAGGTTATAGTCAAAGTTTCATTTGCAGTGGATGATCCATAAGATGGTAAATCTTTGAGGTATGGTAGAAACATTAAACTCCCTTGCTCCCGGGTTCCGAACATGTTTATGATGTGTAAGTCTTCTAAAGCCATTACCCTGAAAAAATTTCGCAGGTTATTTCTGGTGTTTGGCTAAGGTTAGAGTAATTTGTTTGATAGTACATAAGGGTTTGTGATTCTTGCTCTAATTCTACTTTAGAAGGGACATACTTACTTTCTTCAAGACACAGCTGTTCATGATCATGATAGTTTTGAGTGTCTAGTTCATCATAAGGCACTAGGGACAACTGATGTGGTGGATCAAAGTTTATTTCAGTTTCTCCTGACTCTTCATCCAAGTTTTCATCAATATGCATAATGAAAGAGTTCAGGTCGGAACGCAAGGAACACATTGGAATGTTATCTGGCCTATCTTGACTGCTAATCATGTATTTCATGTGTGATTCTCGGTAGAGTGTTCTGGTTTGGCCGAACACAGGAATAGTGGCGTATGACATGTCTAGTTGAATATTCCCTTGGAGTTTGGCTCCCCAAGACCTGGATAGAAGCATCCCGTACTTGGGAGGAATGTCTGCCAATACTATATCCATGATGAGATGTTTTGCAGGTATTTGGGCCAGACTAAAACAAAGGTCTTTGATCAAACCCAGGCATTTGACTCTACTCGAATCAAATGAGTACAAGTCTTTGTATGGTCTTGTAATTTCCAGGCCTAGCCTTTCCATTACTACCTTCGGCATAATATTATGCGAGGTGCTGGAGTCTAGCATGGCATTGTGGAGGATTTGTTCATGGATGTTCAGGCTAATGTAAAATGGAAGAGTAGTTCCTTCTTGGAATTTTCCCTCTATCTTTGGACCAAACAATACTTCAGGATTGTCATTGGCCAGATTAACAGTGTTTGCATCATTCCCTAGATTTAGGACTTTTAGTACTTGGGATTTATAAGAGTTTTGGGCAATGAGTTCAGTAAGAGGCATGGTGATCTTGATCTTGGAGATTTCGCCTTCAAAGCTGAAAGGCAGCTGAAGTTTAGATATGTTTGTTTCAGTTTTTTCAGCCACGACCTTTTCTATGTTCTGAGTTTGTTGGCTTTGTTTTGGGATTTTGTTTGCCATAGTTGCTTCGGAAACCTTTGTCAAAGTACTCGGAACAGCTGAGTTAGGACTAGTTTGGGTGACTTTAGCTTTGTTTTGGTCATTTTTCTCCACCTTTATTTTGTCACTGCTTATTGCTTTCTTGAGGATGGTATTAGGGGTCTTAGCGGTATCTGAGTTACCTCTCTTGGGATTATCTTGGTTTCTTTTGCTCCTAAGGTCATATTGCTTGTGAGCCTTTATAATGGCATTCTAAAAATCTATGGCAGGGTCGTCGAGATCTTCATAGTTGGTCTCATCCTGATCAAGAGAAAAGAACGCTTGTTCTTCTTCTGTGAGGTACACCTCACTCTCATTATCAGATCCTATGAGGTTTAAATGATGTTCATCAAGAGGTTCTGTGTCCCTATCATCCTCTTCCACATAGTTTTCATTGAATGGTGGCCTAATCTGTTGGTCATTTTCCCTTGGTCTGTTTTGGGGCTGTTCCCTCCTAAAGTTTTGGTTCCGGTTTCTGTTTGGAGGGTTTGGTTGGTTGTCCCTAACAGGAGCCTTTTCATTTATCCTTTCCCACATTTTGGCCATGGTTTTGACTAAGTCATCTATTCTGGGATCTAGGGAAGGTGATGAAGTGGAGACCTCATCTTTATATGTGACCTTTCTTTCTGATCTAGTCCTAGCTCTTTTTTCAGCTAAGTTGGCATCTGCTTTTATGGCTATTTGTTGCATTTCCTCTAAGGTAGGGGGATCCTTGTCTCTCAGATGATATGTCATGTCCGGATCGAAACCCTCGGGGAATTTTGCCAAGGCTAAACCAAGTGGTGGTTTGAAATGAGGTGGAAGGGAGTTATATACACTGTTGAACCTAGTGCAGTAAGCTTGGACACTTTCCCCGTTTTCCCGTTTTAGGTTGTTATACTCTGACAGGATTTGAATAGGGTTTCTTCGGATTTCCCACCTATTTCTGAAGACTTGATGTAGTTCTGGGATATTGTGGATGTTGTTTGGAGTTAAGATTTTGAACCATGTTTTGGGTTCACCACCAAGACTTTGGGCGAATATTCTCATTTTGACGGTCTCGTCTTGTACCTCCAGGTATTCATAAGCATCGGTCATCCTACTTATATGTTGTTGAGGTGTAGTGGTATCTTCTCCAGTAAAGTGTGGGATTTTGTCTTGATATTTATTTGGGAGAGGAGCCAAAGGCAGTGGCAACACCAAAGGTGCATACCAGGCTGCCATGACGGGAGCTAATGGATGATGTACAAAATGAGGACTAGTAGGCTGAGATGAGGTGGTTTGAACAGGTGTGGCGGATGAACTTGGACTAGTGATCTGGTTTTGAGCAGAACTGGGATGGTAGGAGCCAAACTGATAGAGAAGCTGGAAATCAGGAGGAGTGGTAGGTGAAGCTTCTCTACTGGGACTCTGTGGTGGGTCTAGGGGTTCAAGATCATCAAAGTTTATCTTACTAGATGATTTGCTTCTGGTAAGAGTTTTTGATGATTTTAATTCAAAAGGTGAACCTGGTAGGATAGTGAGATGTTCAGGTACTGATCTTGTTCTACGGATGGATCTACCAGTAGCTAGATGGTCAGTTTCAGAAGCTTGCCACAGAATCTTCTCTGGGTCATCTACTATGATAGGGGGGTTTGGGTCTGGATGGGATCTGGTGTTAATTCTTCGTGAAGCCAGATTTTGGATTTAGAGAGGGTGGTATTGATGAATGTTTTGGATGAGTGGTCTCTCTAAAGTTCTACTAAGGTGAAGGATGGTCAAAATAAAAGGTATGGATTAGTGGAGTCGCCAGGTGGAACTGGGTTGTTTTTGTGAAGATAGCTATGGTCCACCACCGGTAACTAATCTGGAAATGCTTTGGATTTTCTGAGTTTTATGTGCAGCCTATGGTTTAAAGTATCCTAGACTTGTTTCAACACTTTGCTAGGGTGATGATAACAAAAATAGTTTACTCTAAAATGGGTCTATGGACTGCTTGCTTGTTTATGGTATCTAAAGGACCAAAGAGTTTATAAGAGTTTGCTAGACTATCATGAACTCAATAAGTCCCACCATCTCCCGCTATGTTAGTGAGCGATGGGATAGGTCTATTGGATAGTAGCCTAGAGTTTGGTAAAAATAGTAAGGCTTACTAGAGGTTAGTGGAGTCGCCAGGTGGATTATCAGTTTGTTTTGAGATATACTTGTATGGTCCACCACCAATATTGACAAAAACCAATCTAAGGGAGTGTTTTTTGTGGTTTTTTCTGAGTTTTATGTGCAGCCTAGAATGTAAGAGTGTTATAAACCTGATTCATCACTTTGCTAAGATGGTGAAGCAGAGAGTTTACACTAAATGATTCTAAAGGCTGATGGTTTAAGTTAAAATTTGAAGGACTAAGGAGTCTATAAAATTTTTCTAGACTATCATGAACTCAATAAGTCCCACCGTGATCGCCATTATGTTAGGGTCCCGTGATTTGGCCGATTGGTGAGCCAAATGACGATGTAACATCAAACCAAGCTTTGGAGCCCAAGGACCTAGCCTTCCTGGACTCAGAGAGGGCTCTCTCTATTATATGTAAAAGATATCGGTGTGTTTTCTTGTGGTGTTTTGATATTAGGCTAGTTATGAAGTATGTTTTTGGTTTTTTGTTTTTAAGTTTGTGAGGGATAAAACTGATCAAAGATATAAACTGGATAACAAGATGTAGATAAACTGGGCTATGGGGTCAAAAAGGTCAAGGAAGCAATCAGATAATGATGTAAGGCTGCTGTAGGGCCGATTTGATTCAAGGTAGAAAGGATCTTTGGGAAAAATGGAGTAAATGGACATCAAGTTTGTGAAAGACAAGGGATTTCAAGTGTAACTAGTTTATAGCAGACATAAACATGTTATAGCAAGCCATTAATCATGCTAAATGTAACTATGAGCTAATTAATACATAGAAATAAAACATTCCAACCATGCATAGAAGTATAAGACCTTCTAACCTCGGGAAATGGCTATCAGATTTTGGGGAAAACACATAAGAAGGACTAACAACTCAAAATACTATGCCGGAATGCCTAAACATAGTCTCTAAGTTATTGGGCACTTTGACAAACAAGCTTTCATAGTTTTAGGCAAAGGGCTAGATCGGGACTAGGCCTCCTTGGTTCAACAAGATGATAAACTAATCAGTCAAAGAGATAGTTTCATGGAAAGAACTATGGACAGTCATAGGTAAGCAGGGCACACCATACATCCTACTCAACATGCATAGAACTTATGAATAAAACTAGCAACAATATCCTTAAGTTACTAAAGAGCAATTAAGAATTCTTTAGTGCAACTAAGGAAGAAGAAAACATAAAAGCTATGAAGATTCAGGAATTTTGAGATGCCTCCATGGGCATATCTCAACATTAATCTCTACTGATCTATAGCAGCAAGAAGCATGTATCATGAATGAAAACTAGAAGACAACAACAAAGCAAGAAACACTATACCATTCTACCATGTCATGGAATCCATCAACAACCCTTCATCATTTATCAAAAGCATCCAAGAGGCAGTCCAAAATCATAACACAAGTATGTTCTTCAAAGCTCATATGACCAATATATTGATTCTTCTCTCAAGTTCAGCCTTGTTTTACAATGAAGCCTTGTGGAATAGATAGGCTCAAGTGAGGAAAACCTCATGGTGCAACTAGCTATCCCATTGGCCCAATCAAAATATCTAAACTTGTCCTCGAGGCTTTGCAAAGCCCAAGGCACAAAATATCCCATAAAATATCTAAAAAAATGCTAAAAATGGGAATTACATTGACTTTGCATCATTTTCCAAGTGTAAAAATAGCTAAACGCACATTTGGGAAAAGCAGATTTTTGAGGTTCAAAAATTACAAAAATACTTCAAATTTATATCAGAAAAAGGTCCCCTTTATTGTTGGAAACAATTGGCAGCCTTCCCGGTGTCAAAACGAAGCTCATGATAGCTCGTTGGAAATATTTCTGTGTCTACTTTCCGGCGCAACTGAAATCACCTCAATCTGATGCCTAGAAGTCCTCCAAATCTGTACCTGTGTGTAAAAAGCCAGGAAATAGCAGACTGCTGATATGACGGGCAGAATGTGCAAAAAGTGAGCATTTTTTGCCGTTTTGAGGGGGCGAATGATCTCCAAATGCTCTGAAAATTGCTGAGGACCTGCTCATAGAATTATGGCATCAACTGGTATCATCCTTCTCCCTTGACAAATCCTCAAACTGAAATGGCGAAATTATGAGTTTTCGACCAAAAACCCAAAAAATGCCAAAAAACAAAAAGTTGTCGAAATGGGCCCAAAATTGGCACGCATGACCCTCAGGGGTCCATAGCAACATGCTCCGAAGCTGAGGCCAAAATTTCAAGAGCTGATGTGCTTTTCTCCTCTTTCCGTGCCGGGCGCTTCCCCTTTGCCTTCTTCAATTTCTCTTGGGCTGCCTTTAGTTTGCGCCGGGAAAACTGATTCAACTTTTGAAAGTGATGTGTCCTCTTCCTTTGCAGCTCTAGATCTCTGTTTGCTCTTTCAAGTTTCATCTCCAAGTGTTTGTTGGCTCTTTCAAGCCATGCCTCTTTGTTTTCTTCAATTTCCTGCTCAAGGAGTGCAGTGAGATGAAAGGCTTGGAGATGGGCTTGTTCTTCTTCTTTATGATTTTCCAAGGCTCTTTTAAGCCCAATGGTCTTAGGCCTCTTCCGCCTAGACTGGTCTCCCTCTTCTTCCTCATCGAACTCACCAATGAGCTCTTCTATCCTTGCTTGCGCCTTAGCTGCCTCATTCTTATATTTGATCATCCGTGCTTCATGAACCCCTGTGTGAACATTCATCTGTTTGTTTTGAATCTCCAAGAAGTGGTTGAAGTTCCTTTCCCTTTGAAGATCCTCCTCTAATGTCTCAATTTGCCCCTCTTTATGAATTAGGAGGTTTTCAAGAAGGCGGGCCTCATTATCACTGTCATCGCTTTGGATTGGGATGACAGCTAATGCACCTCTATGTTTTGTACTTTCTCCAACTTTGCTTTTCCCATTGAAGGCCAATCTCGCACTTTTCCTCCTTGGCATGCTAGTAGGTGTCCTTTTGGGCGATTTTCTCTTGCTAGGAACAACCTTGGTCACTGTTAGAGTGGCAGCCTTAGACCTTTTCTTCCTTGCTGTGCTGAGTTTTGTTCTTTTGGGAGGAGGAGAAAAAACCGATTTACCTTTAACATCTTCTTGAACTTGCTGCTCTTCTTGAGGCTGCCGGATGTTTTCTTCTTGCTGTTCACTTTGCTGCTCCTATTCGCCAACCTTAACTTGCTGTTCTACATCAATGCCTTGTTCATTTGGTGTTTCAAACTGCTGCCCTTCTTCGCCAAAATCAAGCTGCTGCTGTGCTTGGATTTCCTGCTCTTTTTGTGGCTCAAGATGTGGCTCAATTTCCTGCCCAAGCTGCTGTTCCTGTCCTCCAATATCAAGTTGTTGTTCTTCATTTTGTACCTGCTGTGCACCACCTTCTGTTTGCTACTGTTCATCTCTTTCCTCCTACTGCCTTGACTATTCAGTGGTAATTTTGATCCTTCTAGGAGTAGGCCTGCTGGACAAAGGTATAGGGCGATGAACAGGCTGAGTGGGAGATACATGGACTGGAGGAACAGTAGAGAAATCCGGGTGGCCGATGAATACATCCCATGGAACTTCCTTCTTCTCTAGCTGATGTAGGATGATAATCTTGATCAGAGAGTGATGGAAAAGAGAAGGTATTTGCAGAGGTGGGGCCTTCTTTTGGATTGTAGATGCCATCTTCTCGATGCTCTTGAATAAAAAGTAAGGGAGGTTTAGTTGCTTGTTTCTAGTAAAATGCATCAATAGGCGGACATGGTATGCATAAACTCGATCAAACCTCCCTTCACAAGTAAAATATTTCATTATGACTTTCATAAGCGGAGCATAGCTATCAAGAAGATATGAAAAAGGGAAAATAGCAGTGAAAGCATCTCTATGCTCAGGTTTGATGAGAGGCTTATAATCTTCTAAGTCAAGATGGGCCTGTTTGAACCATTTTTCGCCATGATATGGAATCTTGGTGGCCTTGGACACTGATCTTGGAGAGAACTTAAAATCAAGGTCAGCTACCCTGAAATGCTTGTCTTGGAACCTTAGGGTGCATAAGTGTGTTAATGGCGAAAAGCTTTTGACCTCTTGTATCTTCTGGCAGAAATCTAGGCAACCTACTTCATGGAAGTTGAAAAGGACAGATGGATGAGCATTAACCTCTTCTGTAGAGATTGGCTCATATCTTTTATGCGGACCGCTCCTGCTGTCTTGCCTTGGAGGCATTTTGACCTAAATATGCTTTGGAAGAAACAAACTGCCTCACTGTGTGTAAACTGCCCTTTTGGAGTCAAACTGTGTCAATTCACTGTTTTTTATAGAGATACAATGTATTTGTATGATTGCACACTATCCCTTCACAATATAAAGAACCCCTGTTCTTTCAGAGAAAAGCCTGTCCACCTTTAAAGTATCTCTGTTAGTAGATTTCTCAATAGAGACCATACAGTGAAAAGGAGCCAACTGTTAGGTGAATTATCTGTGCACAGTGTTAAGAAAATCACCTTTTTCTTGTGAATTTTTAGAGGTCAATCAACACATCTATATCTTTGTCTTCAAGGTAAAATTTCCAATCATTAAGAACCTGCTCTTCCTAATGTGTCAATCACTCAGCAAACTTACATATGGTGCAAACAATCTTTAGTATGATCAGACAGTCAATGTCATAGTTTTATGTGCCCAGGTGACAAAGTTTTGGAAAATGCTTCAAAAAGTTCAACAAATCCTGCAAGAGTCTTTCTCTTTGCAAAATAAACAAGACCTCTTAACAATGCAACCTTTGCCTTTGCAGAAAAACTTTTACTCTATATGTACATCCAATTATCAATATGAGTTGGAAAGATAAAAGACAGTCAAGTGGTAAACACAGTGAACACTGTCCTTTGTGTGAGAAGTGTGAGCAACTTTCCCCTGTAGCTTTCAACTTATATACTGCTCTTTGTCAACAACCCTTTTTTCTGATTACACTTCACTGTTTAATAATCTGGTAATGTTCTGAAGATAGTGTGAAATGCTTTCCTTTAAATATAAGCCCTGTCTCTCTATAACAAAACCTTCTTTTTGCCTCTTTAGAGGTTTCTTTTGAAGTGGCAGTCAAAGATCTTGCAACCAACAAACTTCCTTTAAGCAAAACACTGTTCTTAGTTCAATCACATATTCTTTCCTATAGGTGCCTTAAATAACACATTCAGCATTTTACTATAGCTTTACACCTCGAAACCTCACACAGCAAAAACACTATTTTTTCAGCTATGGTGACAAGGTTTGGAAGTTTTGTATGCTGGGGTGTGAAAAATTTGTAGTAGTTTCAACACACTGTTTTCTCTATAAGCATCTTTAGCAATACATCTACCACTCCAGCACGGTTTCAAACAAGGGCATACATAGTCAAGCCATATAAAACACAGTGATGGAACTTTCTGGTGTTGGTTGTAAGAGAACCTTGCTTTTTTTATGCTTTTATGATATGGCAACCGACATTTATCATTCAAACTACATGAGAAAACTCTCACATGACAACTATCCTTCCTTTGCATCACTGTTCTTTATAATCATTTGACCTACACGCCTTCAAAGTATCCTTGGCAACTTCTGACTGTCTCAAATACATAACATGACGGTTTTGACCTTGTCTTGTCCAAATTTGAGAGCAAATCGTAATGGTCACTCATACTGGTGCTTAATTCAACCTTTTGGTGTTTGTTTCTAACCTCCGCACCACATTAATAGCTAGTTTTTAACAAACTTGAACTGTAGTTTTTTAACAACCCTCACAGCACTTGGTAATTTTGAAACCGAGGGGAAAAGCATGTGAAAATACCTCCAAACTTGATGGGAATCTCTTGTGGAGAGCCGGAGGTGCACTGGAGGTCTTTAAGCCTGCGCGGCACTCTGCAGAGAAAGAACGGCAGGCACAAGACTACCCGGGCAGCCTGTCGGGTCGGGGTCGGGCGCCGTGTACAGGCACGTCACGCAATTGTACAGGCGCGTCGCGCATACGTTGACCGCCTGTGCAAAATCTCTTCCAGGCGCGTCGCGCAGTTTGCCAGGCACGTCGCGCGGTGAAAACTGCAGCAAACTTCTGCAATTTGACCCGGAACTTTCTTTTTTTGATGCCGAGGGTAACAAAAGGACCTTGCCTGGTCTTGATGAATTTCAAAATGGAACGAAAAAATGGCTTTGATCTTTGTTTTAAGCAAAACAAACGGTCCCTTTTGACTTGGGAGGGTTTTTCTTTTTCAAAAGTTTGAAAACAGTTTGTTCTTTAAACAATATGCCGAACCTTTATTTTTTCAATACATGGCTCGAGACCTGTAAACATCGTTGGTAGAAGGTGGCATATACTCTGGCTAGTTTCAGTGAGCATGACCCTTTATAAAAACAAACTTCCATGATTGGATTTCTTTTACTGTGTTTTATCATTAGGAAATAAACTCTGCTATTGCTGGCCCGCTTTTGGTGATATTTTTAACCTCCACCTATTTGCTAGAGAAAAACTGGATCATCACGCTGCAGGGGTATTCTTTGACCTTTTGACAGAGACTCTTTTCCCTTTCTTAAACACAAACTAACATCTTGCTCTTAATGCCTTTTTGGAACTAGATGATGCCCACTGTGATTGAAATTTGACTAAGGTGTAAACTGTAGTGGTACCCACCCAGGCTTGATCATCATTTGTCTAAGAAGGTGCTTGCTTTTACAATCTTTTCTCTCATCTCAAATTGCTGATGTGATATCTTCCGATCATTATAATGACAAATTTTTGTACTTGTTTTGAAAACCTCTTCAAATCCGAGGGTATGCCCAAAACATTTTTGCACTCTTTATAACCTCTATATACTAGCTGCGTGACTGGGAAAACCAGGCTCTGGATTGTACGCGAAATTAGGGAAAAACTTATTTTGAAAAGGCACTTTTTGTTCCATGAATGGAATTACTTTCAATAATGCCATTCTTTGATTAGCTTTGCATGCTGCCCTAGGGTTTTTAAACTTCAGATCTTAGGCATTTCCTGTCTTTGTATTGAAGATGCAAGTATATAAGATGTGGACAAATTTTTGGCCTATTTCATAGATACCAAAGCTTTCACAGACATCTTCTTCTCTAATGAAAACCGAAAATACCAACTCATCAGATCCGAAGAAAAACTCGTCTCAGAGGTGTGTTTTGCAACACTGGATTTCATCAGCCGCTTTGACACAAAAAGTCTCCTGTCTGAGACTGTATGCCATTTTATTATGAGTAGGAAAACCAATATCTTTTGAAACATAAACACCATTTTTTTCTTGTGTAATGACTTTGGCTTTCCTTCTTTGTCTCTTTCCACCGCATTTTTTTTTTTACCAATCAGTCTTTATAAACATTCAATGCCTTGGCCATCTGCTCATGAATGAAGGAGGCCCTTCACTTGGCAAAGTATCTGAAGATTGTTTGATAAGCCTGCCTGACAAAGGTTTTTCTTGGATATGATGGTAAGAAAACAACTTGAAAACATTAATACTTTTACCCCTGCCTATGATCACTACTGTGATTCAGAAAAACCCTAGTCAAGGTGTCACTGTCTCACTATACTGCTCTTTGCTGAGGGGAACTGAAATGTCACCATTTGCCTTGGTCAGCTTATGACAAATTATTTAAAAGATAATCTCTGTGACTATGGAGGTTAGCACCCTTTTGAAAAGCAACCACCTTTTCTTCTGCCTGGGTAATGACATGATTTGTCAATATTTCTTCAATTTGGTATTTTTGAACAGCAGGCTACTGATGATTAGAATTGTTTTCACTAATGATGTATTTCTCTAAGGTTTAACAATTCATATGATGTGAAAACTTCAAATGAATTCCTTTACAAGACCAAAACTCTGTTTTCCCTTTAACTTGCATACTTCAGACTCTAGCTCTGTTATGATCATCACTTACACTCAGAAAACCTAGAGTCACTGTTTCATTGTTCAGTAAAAAGAAAACCTGGGCTTATGCAATCTTTTAAAGTCAATATTGGCCAGCGCCCTCTGCTTGTAGATGAAGGAGGCATCCTAACCCTCTGCTTGTAAATGAAGGAGGTTCTTGGCCATGACAAATTACCAGTTTTCTGTGACAGTGGTATCTTTCTCTTACTGTGATTTTCATGCTGAAAGGAAGCTGCAAGGTCTTGATGAGTCACTCTTTGTTTGCAGATATATCTCAGGCTCATGTTTACATTGAGAAGCGGCTGTTCTTCTAAATGTAGATTCAAGAATTTTCTCCTGAGATGAAATTATATTTCCTGTCTTTGTAGAAACAATAAAACACTGTGAAACACCTAATAATCAACTTGAGGTTGTGGTTTAGGCAGTGCTGAGACCTAGGGGTGTGTAAGTGGCGTGACTTAGAGTTGTGATCAACTTGATTTGCAGAGTGAGAGGTCAGTCATGATTGGTCTGTAGCATATGGAGGTTTTTTGGCCTTTTGATGGTTGCCAAGGGTAACATGCCTTAAAGCGCCACTTCCTAACTTAGGGGAGGCTTTTGCAAAAGATTTGGATTTGCTTTTTAGAGCTGATGGACAGACCAGTAGGGCTGAAGCTAGAAAAAATAGTGATAATGGGTTTTAATTTTTACATGGGCAGATTGAAAAGCAAGAGGGCGAAAAAAGTTTTATGAGGGTTTTCTAGATGACAAATTGACATATGGAAATCAACTTCTAGAAAACTCAGCTATGGATCTAGTCATCACTAACAAATGAAAAATACTGATGACTAACAGGTTAGATTTCCCCCCAGGCACGAACGAAACCATGAATTTCCCACTCAATGGTGGGATTGTAGTAATAATAGATGGTGAAAAGGGGACAAAGGATCTAAACGACATGGTCATTTGACCAATGGTAATCGTCGTTTGAAAAAAAAGGTTGTGACACCGCGACCAGCCACCACGACCACATTTGAAAAAAATAGGTCAGAAGATGGAGGAATATCCTTTGACCAAATGGGATTCGGAAATAAGGGTGTACCACTTGAAGCTTTAGAAATGAGGTTCCCCAAAGAGGTATAACCATGCGGGAGCGTAGACGAAACATAACTACATGGTATTTTGGTTCCACTACCCGAATCATGAGGCATGGATTCGAACAATTCTCCCTCATAGGTGAAAACCGACGAAGAGGCTTCCAGGATATACAAGCCAGAGGTTTCCTGAAGAGTGCTTTGAGTAGCACTGACGAACAAAATGTCATCAACATTTTACGCCATTTAGTCCAGAAACAATAGACGAACAATAAAGCGAGATGCTACCGGAGAAGCTCGAAGAGGGATTCCAGGCTGATCAAAAGTGTTGTAAGGTTGTTCAGGAGAGACTACAATCAAATCAAAGAACGTATTCAGAGGAAAGACAGAGAACTGTGTAGCTTTTTTAGGGCTTTTCGGCTTATATTCTTCTGATGTGGTCCAAGGAGAATCATCAGAAGGTGCTTGGGATGATATGGGTTGAACAATGATGACAATTCCAAGCTTTTCACCTTGTACTTTGAGGCGTCCAACCAAAAAACAAGGAACATATAGAGGAGGTTATTGAGATCCGTCAAAGGAGGGAGTGGGCGAATTGACGATTCAACCACGATGACCTTCGAGAAGAAGATCAAAAGGGAAAGAGGTGACCAAAATCACAACTTACCAAGAAATAAAATATGGACAACTGCACGGGTGAGATGTTTTCATGAGAAATTACTTTTAGAATTAACAAGAATAAATAACTAAAAAGGGATGTCCTAGGAATACATTTTTACCAAGTATCCGTGAACTACAATATACACCTTGGTGATCAAATGACAGAGAAATTACCAAGGACTTAACGTATGGAAACCAGTTTCCCCGAATGTTGTGTTCAGTATATCACGTTTACAAGGCGGTCGACTTGGTTACCTATGGAGGTCTTGCAACTTGGTTGTGTCTCCAAAAATATACGCGACAGAACGTGGGAATCCAATCCGTAGTAGTGTTGTTTATGTGTAATTGTTCAATGAGAGCGTCCCAAAATACTTATCATACATCAATATACTTCCATATGTGGGATGGGATATCACCCCTGGGTTGTAACGCAGATCGTTAGCAATAGATCCTCTGCTTAACGAGGTCGAAACATTTATGTATCCTAGACCACTAAATATTCTTGTTAATTCCAATGCTCCTTAAGGTAAATTGGGTTCATTTTAACTTGATCTTAATTAAAGTTTCAGTTTCAAGGCTCAAAATGAATGTTACCTGAATCGTTATGATGCAGACTAAATGTGAGAAATAAGATTTCAATTTCAAAGAATTCTAAACTACTTAGGGAAGAGAGACAAAAAATAATGCACTCAATGTGGCAATGAAATTGCCCCCAATCTAGTTCAGAGTTACAAAAAATGAAATTCTTATCAAATTGAATTCAGTTTCCCAACAAATGCAACTTAATTGAAAATGAAAATGCCTTTCCTTTCGCTAAGATCAATTTTTTTTTCACTTTAAAATGAAAGAAAAACAAATAAACGAAGGAATAAATGAAAAATATCTTTAATTTTCTTTCACTCGATCCAAACAAAAATCACTTTAAATACTGCAAAAATGAAATTCTTTTCACTTTTATTAAAACGAAAAAGATAATCTAAATAAAAAAATTAAAAAAATCACTTCCAATTTCTTTTCAATTTAGATAAAAGACACTCTTCTAGACTTACGCGTCAAACAAACTGTAATATCGTGCTTGAAACTAAAACGAAGGGGAAAAATCATAAATGTAGAGATGACCAAAGAATACACCAACTCTCTCTAAAAAAAGACAAGAAAAATGCGAAAAAGAGTGTTCGAAATGACAAAAAGTTCCCAAACTTAAAATAACTCAAAGAGACGAAACACACTCGCTCATAGGAGATAGATAAGTCAAACACGCAGCCAGGAGATCACTGAGATATCAGAGACTCCTTCAAGGGCTAGGAAACACTAGTAATTAGAAGGGAAACTCAAATTTTCCAAAGGAAAAGATCAACGCTTATGTGCTGAGCAGAAGGGTGTTAAAATGCAAATCAGAGCGGCTATACCATATAGAACAGTACTACCAGTGCTACTGTGAGGAAATAAACGGTGCTCGTCGCTAAAAATAATAAGAAAAACAAAATATTCTCACAAACACACCACACTTGACACAATGAAGTGACAAACAACCTTTACACAAGCTAATGGAGACCTAAGGAGATTTAAATTTCATAAATCAGAGAAATTGATCCAAGATCAATTTGGGAAAGAGGACTTTAAAGGATAAATCTCCCTAGAGGAGTCGCCAGTTCTGTTGTTAGGATAAATCCTCTTTGCATATAGAGGCAATCTCTCTAGCCCTAGAGTGGGTCTAGAAACACGATATTATTTCTAACATAAGCTTTCTTAACTAATTCTTACAAAGAAAAGAAGAAAAAGACATAAATACCTTTTTCCCAATCTCTATCCTTGGATCTGTTGATCGTGACCTTGATCCATGATCCTTGTAGGCCCGCTTCCTACTACTGATGGCACGTGAATACCTGTGGATGATTGGGAGACAAAAAAAAATGTGATACAATATATAATAAATGTAAACACTAGCTATCTAGCAGATCAAGGAGTACCAGCATATTTTCATAATCATGTAGACAAATATAGAAAGAAAACATTAGATTTTATTATTGATAAATTACAAAAGGAGAGCTTACAACCAGGCCTTTATGTTGGAGGAGTTCTTAGGTGAAAATATGATTCCTTCATGCATCTCAAAACCATTCCTTCTCCCATGCACTTAGGTTTAATCATGATGCAATCATGCAAGGGGATGAGAGTTTAGATGAGTATGACAATGATCAACCAAGATCTAAACTTGGGGGAATGAGATATGTGAATTTATAGCAAGGAGAAGGAGGTCGGGATCCCATGAAAGGAGGAGGAAGGCCTATTTTCTAAGGGATGATCCCCCATGGATGAGATCAAAGCTCCAAAATGAGAGAGCTTGACCTTATAATCTCTGTCCAAAAACCAACTCGGTTCCCTTGAGCTTCTAGAGGTAGAATATTCTCCTCCATTTGAGGAAGCACTGCCAGAAAGGGGGTCATGTAGTTTTCCAATAAATTATGGTGTTGACATCACTGGGACAGAACAGGGATAAGGACATCAGCACGGTCATGGCACCAGGAAGGCGTTGACCCAGTTAACTAGGAATTTGACCAAGTTTTTCGAGTAATATTTCAAGGAATTCTTCTTTGGATATTCAAGGGGATATGTCAGCATATTTCTTGATGATGGAAACATTGCACGGGATTCGTCATGGGGAATTTCAGGATCCGGGATGAGAAAATGAGCATGGTGACAAATTATTGTGTCACCACTACAAAGATGTATTTCAGCATGCTTCCCTTCTTCATCATCCTATCATGGTATGATAAGGTGCCTACATCTTCAATTCACTTGTGATGAGACAACATCATTCCGATAAACCCCTATTTAAGATATTGCATGTTGATCCACTGACTGAGCCAAAACCAGGTGAAAGGATCAAAAAGAGGCTCAATAACTGCACAATTGCATAACTTAGGAAGTTATGGGTGAAACTTGAGCCTTAAGACTACATAATGCGTAATTCACTATGTACTGAGGAATAAAAATGCACAGTATGGGAGCTGAGTGTGATGGGCTGAGGGGATGGGAACTAGTTCAACCTATTATGTAGTTTTACAAGGATGAAGAGGCTGGTAATTGCATAACTCAGGAGCTCAAGGGATAATCTTGAGGTCAGATATTGTGTAATGCATAGTTGAGGCTAGGCTAGAGGGCTGAATTGTGCAATTTTGGAGGCCAAGGGTTGGGCTTGAGCACTGGAACTGCACAGTGCACAGTATTAGAAGGCAAGAACTATGAATTTTTTAGTTTCAAGAGGAAGGGTCACGACTAGAGGGTTGATACTTTACAATGCATATTTTAGTAGGGTTAGATGAGGCTAATTTTTTGGTTGGTGATATTTCATAAATTCACTAAGTGTGGGACCGTTGAAGCTGATGTGAATAGTGATAAGATTCGACTGTGATAACACACTTAGAGCATTTGATGACAAAACAACATAGCTTATCTAGGACATGTGTGGTGGTGCTAGAAATCCATCAACCAAGGGGTATCCTCAATGTGTGATCTAAAAACGGAAGGTACTTGAAAAGGGTGCAAGGTATCCATTTTCAACTATGTAAATGAGTGCAAAAATACTCTAAGTTTAAATCTAAAAATGTGAGAACTTCATATTTCTAATACAGAGATAGACTGTAGGGGCATTTACCGGATATTTCACCTTTCAAAGAAAGGATGAATCCAGAGGCTACCTGGCCCTCTTACAGACTCTGCCTAAAGAAATAATAGAATTAAACACTTAGATTTAATTAAAATGATCTTGCTTTAAACTTGACGTTATGCGGAAATTTAGCTTGAAAATGGTGTATGTCTTTTCACTGTTTATGTATCTTAAGTGTAATTTTTTTTGTTGAAACTTAACATGGGTATAAGAAAAAATATTCAGCAATATAATATAGGAGTTCACCCCAACTCTTGGGCTACATCTCCTGGATCAAGCCTCCCAAAATGGGTTTGTTCTCTTGTATTAAAAGCTCTCAAATGCAATACAAGATTATAAGTGTCTCAATAGACAAATCTTAATATATAAACTGATTCAAAAGGCAGGAAAAAGCTAATAATGCCTTTTCAAATTCACTAAACAGTGAAAGATTACCATAAACAGTGATTTCTTCATCAATGTCCTGTTGGTGCTTTGAACTTCTCTGCAACTTTTCGGGATGTAGAAGTCCTTAAATTCCTTTGAAACCACTTCCAATGGCTTCATAAGGTCGAAATTATCTGAAATAGAGCTTTGGTTCACCTCAAACTGATAACCACAACTCAAAACAGCTCAAACCCCAAAATGGCCATGGTGGCCCTGAAAACTCTCCTAAAGGTTTTCGGCCTCTAAAAGTCTTCAAACAAAGCTAATAACTATTCCAATGGCTCTGGAATGCAGGAAATAGTTTAAAATGACTTTTGGTTCACCAAAAAAGGTTAACCACAGCTCAACCAAACTCAAAACCCAAAGTGGCCCTAGTGGCTCAAAAAGCTTCTCCGAAGCTAAATAGGCTAAAACTGAGCTCCCATGGCTCTGAAACCTACGCCATTCAGTCCAAAATGCTGAGAAAATACGAAATAAAAAAAAATGTCGTTCCAAAAGGTTGAGTAATGAAAAATTTATGACCAAAACAACTTTGCCCCAATTTCCTCCACTAAATGTGGGGCAACTGCCAGTTAACTCCACTAAAAGTGGAAGTCCACCTAAATTTGGGAGCGCCTCCAGAATCTCCGCCATATTAAACTCCACTTAACTGAAGCTTAATTAAATATTAAACTTTAGATTAGTCTCCTTAAGCGCTCTTAATCATTAAGCTCCCACATTGGTCATATGATGAGGTTCCATGGGAGGAGGGATGGCCCCTCCGTGCTCCACCGGACCCACTCCACTAAAATTGCAATAACTTCTTCATATGGTGTCTATTTTTCGAACCATTTATGGTGCCAAAATCAAGAAGACGAGACCTATGAAACCATCTTGGTTTCAACCAATTTTGAACATTTTTAGTTTTGAGTTTTTTTTCCATGTCTTGGACTTGAGCTCCTGATCACACCTCCCAAATGAGAGGCTTTTGGACCCCAAAAACTCATTGAAATTCTGAAACTGAACTATAGTACAGAAAATGAAAGAATAACGACATCCTCTTCTCTTCAGCCTCCAAAAAGTTTCCTGAATTTCCAACTGTTCACATGGCAAATTTTTCTGAATGAGCCACGTACTTGCGCCGAATCTCGACCAAGTTTTCTCGCCATACCAATCTGCCATACTGAAACCAGCAATGACACTTTCTGAACTTTGTGCCCTATTTTCTTGCATGCCTTTCCAACTCATGGAATCTTGCACTGCTTTGCACTGACACTTCGTTCTCTGCACCAAATGACACCAAAGGCATCTTGTGCAACATACGACATCAACAACCAGTTGACAATGAAATGTGCTATACAAATTACACACAAAATATGTAAAAAAAAGTGTGCACACAACCGACACAAGTCGATAAACATGTATGACACAATCGACACAGGTTGATAAACAACAAGATACATCTTGACAAACATATGTGTATGTATCATGTACAATGAACTGTATGCAGTTCGCTAATTACACATAAAACCTCTATGTACATGTGCAACTTCAACTCTTCTTTTCAAATACCAACAAGTACATCATCCCAAAAACATGTGGGTGATTAAGAGATGAACCAAAAGACATTGCTGCAACATAAATGAGTATCATACTCATCTTTTACACCTCCATGGCGAAATTTTGCAACAACAAAGAAATTCCTTCAACTGAAACTGCTTTTTAATGCAATCTTGCATCAACTTTTCAACTGAAATACATGAATACCAAACTGAAATTTGCATGTACAAAATGAGTATGACTTACTACATTAAGAATTTAATCCACTTCCTACCAAGCCAACTCCATGGCGTCTTTTTTTGCAACCGCAATTCTTCATGTGAATCTTTCATTTCCACATTGATAATGGACTCCATAGATCCAATTACGCCAAGCTTTTTGTCATCTAGTTGCATGTGCTTTGGACGATTTGTTGGATGCAAGGACAAAAAATGAGAGACATCATGTCCCTTCCTTTGACAAAATGTGCAACTCTTAAGCACTTTCTGAGAAAGTTCTCTTTGCCTTTTCTGCTTCCTGTGTGCTTTCTTTTTCAACCAGCATCTTGAAGCAACATGGTTAAATCCACCACAAAATGTGCAACAAAATTTTCTTTCATTCGAACAAGCATAATTATTATTCTTTGCTGAAACATAATAAAATTGATCATGTGAATAATTATACCTCTTTTGCTACATGGAATGTCCATCCTTTTTGTGTTCGAAAGAAGATGAACTAGTAGAGGAGACAGCTTTCCTTTTCAGACTTTCATCACTGTTCTTGTCTTGAAAACTGGTTACATTTTCATGCTCGCCATAAGAGACATGTCTACCTTCTACTTTCTGCAATGATGGCTTCAAACAATGGCAATCATCCTTAGAAAAATTTTGACATAAATGCATTTTAGAACTTGGAACAAAGGTTCTCTTTAAATTTGTATCACATTCTTGAATGCATGTGCTTAAAGCTTCGCCATTAAGTTGCTCATAGCCAAGACCAATATTCTTGGGGCTCTCCACAACACAAATAGGCTCAAAAATGCGTTGTGCATGCTTGCCCAAACCTTTGCCTTCTTGATAGCCCATTTTCAACATCAATTTGGACCCAATACCTCTTGTATGTCTTTCAAAAGAACCAACACACTTTTCAATGGAGGAAATTGAATACAAGTTGGAACGATTAACCTCTTCCTCACGCTTGTTCTTGGACAAAGCTTCTTGAGCTTGAAGGAGTTGTTTCTCCATGTCATGCAACCTTTGGAGAATTGCTTCCTTATTATCCTTCATAGCCAACAATTGTGCATGAAGCTTAACAATTTCTCTTTGATCCTCAATTAGAATCTGCACCATGTCCTTCACCTTAGAGAACTCATTCTTCATGTCATCATTGAAGAATCTCGTGAAGGAGGAAACTTCACTTGTAGAAGAAGTTGACATTATGTAAATGGTCAATTTAACAAAAGGAACTTCCAAAGAAAAGTTCTCAAAGCTTTCCAACAAATGACAAGCTTTTAACCAAATGTTAGTAAAGACCCCTTCTTAATCAAGCAACCATAAAATAGTGAGATTGACTGTTTTAACACCTTTTTCACAAAAGCAAATGCTCATCCAATGCTCAACCTAAGCACAACCAAGCTTAACCTAAGCTATGATACCATCTGATCTAAAAATGGAAGGTACTTGAAAAGGGTGCAAGGTATCCATTTTCAATTATGTAAATGAGTGCAAAAATACTCTAAGTTTAAATCTGAAAATGTGAGAACTTCATATTTCTAATACAAAGATAGACTGTAGGGGAATTTACCGGATATTTCACCTTTCAAAGAAAGGATGAATCTAGAGGCTACCTGGCCCTCTTACAGACTCTGCCTAAAGAAATAATAGAAGTAAACACTTAGATTTAATTAAAATGATCTTGCTTTAAACTTGACGTTATGCAGAAATTTAGCTTGCAAATGGTGTATGTCTTTTCACTGTTTATGTATCTTAAGTGTAATTTTTTTTGCTGAAACTTAACATGGGTATCAGCAACAATATTCAGCAATATAATATCAAAACACAACAGCAATATAATATAGGAGTTCACCCCAACTCTTGGGCTACATCTCCTGGATCAAGCCTCCCAAAATGGGCTTGTCCTCTTGTATTAAAAGCTCTCAAATGCAATACAAAATTATAAGTGTCTAAATAGACAAATATGAATATATAAACTGATTCATAAGGTAGGAAAAAGCTAATAATGCCTTTTCAAATTCACTAAATAGTGAAATATTACCATAAACAGTGATTTCTTCATCAATGTCCTGCTAGTGCTTTGAACTTATCTGCAAATTTTTGGGCTGTATAAGTCCTCAAATTCCTTTGAAAGCACTTCCAATGGCTCTGGAATACAGGAAATAGTTGAAAATGACTTTTGTTTCACCAAAAAAGGTTAATCATAGCTCAACCAAACTCAAAACCCAAAATGGCCCTAGTGGCTCAAAAAGCTTCTCCGAAGCTAAACAGGCTGAAACTAGTTGAAAATAGTTGTTCCAATGGCTCTGGAATGCAGGAAATAGTTGAAAATGACTTTTGGTTCACCAAAAAAGGTTAATCATAGCTCAACCAAACTCAAAACCCAAAATGGCCCTAGTGGCTCAAAAAGCTTCTCCGAAGCTAAACAGGCTGAAAATGAGCTCCCATGGCTCTGAAACCTGCGCCATTCAGTCCAAAATGCTGAGAAAAAACGAAATTAAAAAAAAAAAATCGTTCCAAAAGGTTGAGTAATGAGAAAGTTGTGACCAAAACAACTTTGCCCCAATTTCCTCCACTAAATGTGGGGCAACTGCGAGTTAACTCCACTAAAAGTGGAAGTCCACCTAAATTTGGGAGCGCCTCCAGAATCTCTGCCATATTAAACTCCACTTAACTGAAGCTTAATTAAATATTAAACTTGAGATTAGGCTCCTTAAGCACTCTTAATCATTAAGCTCCCACACTGGTCATATGATGAGGTTCCATGGGAGGAGGGCTGGCCCCTCCGTGCTCCGCCGGACCCACTCCACTAAAAGTGCAATAACTTCTTCATACGGTGTCCGTTTTTCAAACCGTTTATGGTACCGGAATCAGGAAGATGATACCTATAAACCATCTTGGTTTCAACCAATTTTGAACATTTTCAATTTTGAGTTTTTTTTCCATGGCTTGGACTTGAGCTCCTGATCAATGTGAAGTCCCAATTAGACCTCACACCATTTGGAGTAGGAGCCCCATCTAGAATATTTCCCCTCTTTCCATGTATTTGTATAGATTTTCCTTGACTCTAACTATTATCAAGAGAGAGGAGTGCACATGCACCTTCAAAAAATAAGGGGGGTGTTCCTGGCGAGTTCTCAATCATATGTGTGTCAAAGTCATTTTATCGCAGGGGGAGAAAAGGGTGAGCCTTTAAGGGAGAGGTAATGGTAGCACCCAAGAATAAGCACACACAAACAATATGATCCATCTATCATCCAGCGGAATAGTCCACAAGGGATGCAACGATCATTACAACCAATGAATGAGAAATATATGTCTAATATCCAGCAGAATGTAACCCCACAAGGATGTAACATAAATACCAACCATTACAACACATTCTCAATATGATAAGCACCAAAATAACAAAAATAGTTCAACTACTTTAGCACATATGAAAGTGAACATGAATTACAAACATTCACAGAATAATCTTACAAATATCCATAATCCATGCATGAAGAATGTGCTGGCCCATAGGGCTTCTCATAATAAGTAAAAGTTCCAAGACACATTTATACAATAAACACCACTAGCTCTAGTAGCGGAGCATTGGAGCCACTCCTTTCTCCTCAAAATAACTGGCCTATCTCTTTAATGCCTTGTAGGAGGAGCCAAGGTAAAAGTCTTTTGTTAATATAATGAGGGATTGTATATAACCAAGGGGTTGTAATGTTCCAAAATTTTAGTCTCCAAGCTAAATGGAACATTAGAGTTAGCAAAAGCTATAATCGGTGAATAAATGGGAAGAAAATCCCATAAGTCTCCTAAGGAGGAATAAAATACTCCAAATGTGAAAGGGGACACTCTTTCTAGCTCAATAAGACACCTCCATGTGTGAACAAGGTTAAATTCAAGATGCTTTGACTAAGTCAACAACGCAGTTTTAATGGAGGAGGAACCCTAGGTTGGATAATGCAATTTTGGAGGGAGATGTAACTTGGGTTAGAAGTAACCTAAGTGAGTGGGGCCAAGGGCAAGAAAACTCGTATCTTATATAAGGAAGAGGGTGGTAGCGTTATTCATCATGTTGTAGATTATTATTCTTGGCTGCAAAGAATTGTTGTTGCTTTGCTGCTCAAAAAAGTTGTAGTGTTGTTTAGCACTGGGTATTCCTAGGCGGGAATCCCACCTCTTTCCTTTGAGGAGCTCATTGGGAGAGTTTTTATTCATCATTCCACATCAATTTTTCAGGCCAAGCTTTAGCCATCTTCATCAGCACAACTTTTCTGGAGATTGTGTAGTGTTGTTGGGTGCAACAGTGGAAGGGATTGGAATCCTAGCTTCTGAGATAGTTTCTCATTGGAGGAAGCTTTCCTTCACTTGAGAGATTTTTTTGGAGAGCTCCAAGACTTATTTCATATCTGTTGTATCAAATAACAAATTTCGCATACCCTCCTAGCGTTGTTTCTGCTAGGGAGTGCATTATTTTGGAGGCAGTGATCATTGCATGGTTTGGTGGCTCCGTTGCAGTGTTTCCTTGTGATTGAGAGGTTCATCCTTTCATGGGAGGAATCCCTTGAGGGTTATACATCAGATTAGATATATTTCCAGCCTTATATGCTCTTGTGCTTTAGTGTTTCAGTGATTATTCAGTAATTTACTGAAGGTCACATTTGTATGCAAAGTATTTGACAAGAAACCCTTGCAGGGTTCTCTTGTATTTTGTATGAGGAGACCCGATCTCTGTACTTCAGAATTATTCATTAATATATTAGTAGATCTATTTTTCTCCCATATTTTTATGTTAAAAACCTCTTTATACTGCGCAGTCCATTGATGCAACAACTCTGGTAAAATGCAGTTTGGGGTTTTTAGTCATTTTCATCTACTCTAGTGTGGGAGATCTGTTTAACCCACCTAGTTTCATTTCTTTCTGATATCCTCTTGTATTTAGATGCTAGATGGATTTATCTGCGGGATCCAAGTGATCATTTCACTGTTTTATTTCATATGTTGCTGGAAATTCGTTTTTCATGCATGATTTATGAGCAATACTGGAAAAGGAATATTACAGTGGTATCAAAGCATGATCTCTGTCTCGGCCTGTGAGATACAACTATCAGGAAAAGGAGAGATGGACAGAAGCCAGAAATCTTCAGTATGTGTAGAGAGAAAGGAAGACAAGCTCACAAAGATTCTTCCAAAATCTGTGAAGAGATTTCAAGGAGAGCTGAAGAAAATAAGATTGGAGATGAAATCTCCAAAGGAGGTTGAATCTAGAGCTGAATCTAGTTTTCACATGGTGAGTGTGAGCATGCAGCTGCAATACATGATGCACAATGCAGTCAAATGCCTAGAGCTATCCTGAGATCGATGGGAGGAGGAAGAATGCCTAATAGAATGACTCTTCGTGATTTGTTGCGGGAGTATGAATCTAAAACTGAGAGGTTTAGAGATCATACTGATTTCCAAGAGTTTTGAAAGATCCAGATGGAGAAGAGCCAGCAGCAGGATGCAGATAGATTTCTTCTATCTACTTTTGTCGGATCACCTACATGTTCAGTTGGAACTTGGGTAAAGGAGCTAAACTCCTATTTGCAGCTGCACCATATTTCCTAAAATGAAGCTATCAGAGTTGCAGCGTTTCATTTCAGAGGTAAGGCTCATGCATGGTGGATTTTTGAATCTTATTCCTTAAATAATGCCAATACTTTCTTTTATGAAAGATTCATAAGAACATTGAGGGAGAGGTTTGGTGAAAAACTTCCTAAGACACATGAGCAAGGAAAACTGGAGAAAAAAAAACCCTTGCATGTGATGGAGGAAACTCCATTTCAGAAAACCATGGGAGGAGCTAATGTCTTGCATTACACATTTCCGGAAGCAAAACCTCCAGTTCATTTTCTTGAACAATAGGGCATGGGGACCACTTTTTCATAAAGGGATCCAATTGTTCAGATGTTGCCTACACACATTTGATAAAGAAAAGGGCAACAACGCTGTCAAATCTAGAGCACATCCAGTGCCTCATGCAGAGGGAGGAGGAGCACATGCTCCCATAGGAGGGATTCTTTTATCTTTGCAAGAAGTTGCCCAGAATCTCATACATAGAGGTACAAGCACAATCAGTGAGCAGCATGATTGTGCAACATTGTAGCTAGAAGGAGAAGGAAGGGATGAAGAGCAGCATCATGTGATGAGAGGCACACACCCTTCTCTATTTCAAAAGACTAATGCAAGGAAGAGGAATACTGATTTTCACAGTGAGGGCAAGGGAAAAGTTGCCCCATCATATGTACAGTCTACTCTTGACATTGATGTCTCACTACAGAGAGGCATTCCACCAGGGAGGCCACCGGATCTACAGTTGATGAGAGATATCTTGTCTTTGAGTTCACCACTCTTGTATTTTGGAGAGGTGAAGAGTTTGAAGGAAGACTTTGGCATGGGGTATGTCAAAGTAGCAGGCAACAACATGAGGAGAGCTTCACATGCTAGATTACCAGCACTGTCTTTGAGGAGGATTGATCCTTATTGGAGGTCTCATCTTTTGGTGGAGTACTCCAAGGATCTTGGTGCATGCATGATTCTTGATGACCCAGATGGAGATGATAGATACATGGTGGATAATGTGGTCATCTATTCCTATGGTAGGATCTTCTAGTCTCAAGGAGAAGCCGATACATGCAGCACATGAGGACTTCTCTTTTATGCTCTTTGATGCATATTTCCAGTTGATGGAGGAGTTCACTTGGGAGGGAATCCAGCATGACATATATCAGCATATGGAGAGATGCATAGCCCAGATGGTGATAGAGAGGATGTCACAACCACCTTCCTACTCATTGGGAGTGAGGGAGAATTTCCAGTTGAGCCATTTCAGCTCAAGACCTCAAGTACATAGTGGAGGAGGTATCATTTCATGTTTTTTATTGTGCTTCTTTCCCTTATTTGAGCAACATGATATAACAAGAGGAAAAATTTCTTCTTGCATATTATATGATTATGTACTTGCAGCTACTTGTAGCATTGATATTGGCTATCCTTTTGATCTGTGGGGGAAGCCATATGTCTCTTGGTGTGCACCAATGACACCGTATTATGACTTCATGTTTTCATCTTATGAGATGACTATGGCAGAAAACAAGTGGCTGGAAAAGCACTTGTTATTTCTTATTTTGATGCAGGCCAAGGATGCACTGCGCTGGCTCCATGAGAGGGACCATGATTCACTCTCCGGTTGTCATTTGGCAACTTGTTTTTATTGTATCTTGCTTCCATGTATTACTGATGTGTTTTGGTTCAAGGGAAGCTTTGTATGGAAAGAAAAACCAATTGGTTGGCATGGCACCCATATGATAGAGAAACAGAAGCTTTTTTGGTATCGGGCATCATACAAGTTTACCATCATGATTTTACTTCATGACTTGTATGAGGGGAAGATGAGGCAGCAACAAATTTTTTTGTTGCTATGGTTACACTTGGGAGAGTATGGGAAAAATCCTTCCCATACTTTTCATGATATTTCTAGGAAGAAGGAAGGCACATTCATGGTGCAAGGAGGCTACCCTTCAGCATTGGAGGATCATGAGAGACTTCCATGTCAGAAGATGATCTTCTCAGTTAGTAGCATGATGGTGGGTGGCTTTGGCATGTGGAATGTAAAAGGGATAAGTCATGGAACCTTATTCTTAAGGCCTACAACGCTGACACATGGAAGTATGTTCTTATTGATGGACTTTTCCAAAGAGTATGTGTATCCCTTCTTGCATATTCTTGTGAGGGAATCCTCATGGGGGAGCTGGTACATGGACCTAAATTTTATCCTACTCACTATGTATGGTGGGAAATGCACTTCTATATTTGTTGATTACTCCATTGAGTATTTGTGTCTTCCCACCATGTTTGAACAGTGCATTGCTCCTCAAAAGAGCAAGAATATTTTTGGGTTTCATGGTCACTTTAGGGCCAATGTTTATGATGATAGTAGCCCATCTATACATGAATTTGGGCAAGTGTGTTGTTATTTTATATATGTACAACTGATATACATTGATGCTTACTTCCCCATGTTGGGAGAACAAACATATACAGCTTGTAACTTGTTGCAGGACCAATTGCCATATGACATTCTCAAGCAGCAGTTGGGAGAACTGTGTTGTATCCACCAGAGAGACCATATGTATCATCCAAACTTGCACATAACCCTCATACATTTTCTGATTTGGGTGCCATGTGGTAATGATGTGCCATTCATCTTGAATGGAATGGTTTGGGTTGGCATGACTCATGATTTTGGAGGAAGAGTCCTTGGAGGCTCAATCTTCTTCTTGCCATTGGAGGGAAATCATGTTTCAGCCCAATATCAGCATGCCCTTTGCACTTATCATGAGTGGAGAGGAGGAAATCGTGGGATAGGCCTTCTTTCCTATCATGCTCACTTATTCAGCCCACCTACATTTCAGGAGCACAAGGTGGAAGAGATTTTTCATGAGTTACTATGTTGGAGGGTGACTCACTTCATTTGGATGATTGAATGGGTGAGGGAGGCACTCATTCACCATGTTGATAATCACTCTTACTTTGTGGATGCCATGAGATAGCTAGCATGTTTCGATTCACACTTTCCACCTTTGATTGATGCAGACACTTTGGTTTTGCACACTTGGGAGGAATCATTGGATGACAGTTTATTTGCAGATTCTCTTGATGCAGTGATGGAGGCTATTGATGGAGGCCACGTGAGGAAGAGGGAAGATTTTTTTCCCTTATGCATTTTCTTGAGGAAAAGAAAATATTTTGGAGGGGAGGACTGTAATTTTCCAAAATTTTAGCCTCCAAGCTAAATGGAACATTAGAGTTAGCAGCAGCTATAGTCGGTGAATAAATGGGAAGAAAAGCCCATAAGTCTCCTGAGGAGGAATAAATACTCCAAATGTGAAAGGGGACACTCTTTCTAGCTCAATAAGACACCTCCATGTGTGAACAAGGTTAAATTGAAGCTGTTTTGACTAAGTCAACAACACAGTTTTAGTGGAGGAGGAATCCTATGTTGGATAACGCAATTTTGGAGGGAGATGTAACTTGGATTAGAAGTAACCTAAGTGAGTGGGGCCAAGGGAAAGAAAAATAATATCTTATATAAGGAATATTATGGTAGCATTATTCATCATGTTGTAGATTATTATTCTTGGCTACCAAGAATTGTTGTTGCTTTGCTGCTTAGCAAAGCTGCAGTGTTTTTTAGCACTGGGTGTTCCTGGGTGGGAATCCCACCTCTTTCCTTTGAGGAGCTCATTGGGAGAGTTTTCATTCATCATTACACATCAATTTTTTAGGCCAAGCTTCAGCCATATTCATCAACACAAATTTTCCGGAGATTGTGTAGTATTGATGGGTGCAGCAGTGGAAGGGATTGGAATCCCGGCTTCTGAGCTAGTTTCTCATTGGAGGAAGATTTCCTTCCTTGAGAGATCTGTTTGGAGAGATACAGGAATTATTTAAGATATATGGTATCATACCACACATTTCTCATACCCTCCCAACACTTTTTTTTCTAGGGAGTGCGTTATTTTGGAGGCAGTGATCATTGCATGGTTTGGTGGCTCCATTGCAGTGTTTCCTTGTGATTGAGAGGTTCATCCTTTCATGGGAGGAAGCCCTTGATGGTTATACATCAGATCAGATATCTTTCTAGCCTTGTATGCTCTTTTGCTTCAGTGTTTCAGTGATTATTTAGTAATTTTATGAAGGTCACATTTGTATGCAGAGTATTTGACAAGAAACCCTTGCCGGGTTCTCTTGTATTTTGTATGAGGAGACTAGATCTCTGTACTTCAGAAATATTAATTAATATATGAGTAGATCTATTGTTCTCCCATATTTTTATGTTAAAACCCTCTTTATACTGCACATTCCATTGATGCAGCAACTCTAGTAAAATGCAGTTCGGGGTTTTTAGTCATTTTCATCTACTCTAGTGTGGGAGATCTGTTTAACCCACCTAGTTTCATTTATTTTTGATATCCTCTTGTATTTACATGCTAGATGGATTTATCTATGGGATCCAAGTGATCATTTCACTGTTTTATTTCATATGTTGCTGGAAATGTATTTTTCATGCATGATTTATGATAAATCCTGAAAAAGGAATATTACAGGGGTGATGCTTCACTCTCCTTGTGACTCTTTGAATACCCTCATGACTATTTGACTTCCCATGAATTTTAGACTTACATGAATCTTCATATTCCATGTGCGTCCTTTGAATTCCACTTTAAAATAAATTTGAATACAATTTACATGGTCCGCAATAATTATGTGGCATATGACAACTCATGACATGAAATGACATGACATTACTGACATGGACCACTTGATGATGTGGCAATGTAAAATAATTTCTTCTAATATGTCTTGAGTGTCTTATTTTCACCTCCACATGGCTTGGTGATAGGGGATATTCAATGCTCTTATTCCTTGGGTGGTGATCGTAAACTGGTGTCCCTTTTCTTTCTCACGATCAATCAGTTTTCATGATCAGCTACGAAGGTGTATCTCAACATGTTTTCCTCCTCCTTCTCCTTATTCATCATATTTCCATGGAATCATAAGGTACCTTTATCTGCAATTCACTCTTTATGAGACGACATCAATCTGAAAAACCTTAACCTAATATGATGCATTTTGATCCACCAACTGAGCCCGAAACAAGTGATAGGTTTAGAAGGGAGGCTCCGTGACTGTTTAGTTGCGTAGCTTAGTCAATTAAGTGGAAGCCCTGAGCCTTGAGATTTCAAAGTGTGTAGTTTAGGAAGGGTTGAGGAACAATGCTACGCAGTTTCTGAAGCCAGTGGGACAGACTAAATGGATGGGAACTCAGAGATATTACTACATAGTTCTAGAGTCAAGGAAGGCCAGGCTACAACATAGTTGCGCGGTTCAAGGGCTCAAGGAATGAGCTGGATGATTGTGGTTGCGAAGTGTGTAGTTTAAGCTGAGTTAGGAGTCATATATGCATAATTTTGGAGGTCAGGGTCAATGCTTGGTCACAGAAATTGTGCAGTGCAGTGGTCTTGGGAGGAGTGAAATTCACATTGCATAGTGCCAAGCAGTAAGGTCACATCTAGAGGATTGAGACTGCAAAGTCCATAGTTCAAGCTGAGCTAGGAGTCATAACTGCACATTTCTGGAGGTCAGGGTAAAGGCTTGGTCATAGAAATGGCACAATGCAATAGTCCTAGGAGGCAGGAACTTTGCACTATGAAGTTCCAAGAAACAAGGTAACAGCTAGAGGGTAAAGACTTCACAGTGCACAGCTCAGGGAGGGTCAAGTGAAGCTAAGTTTCTCGATCGAGAAGTTTTATGAAAAATTACTAAGTGCGGGACCATTGAGATTGGTGTGAAAAATGATGAAATTTAACTATGATCACACACTTAGCATATTTTGATGACTTAAACAACATACATCATCCATAACATAAACACAAGGAATTTTCCTCTGTGCGAAAGTATTACGACCACTTATGACAAGTGCAACACCAAATATACACTTTATGATGAATGTGACGACAGTTATGCGATAGTGATAAAAAATTTGGAAATGAGTGTGACAGATACTTACAAGGTGAACAATTCATTTACACAAAGGTGACCTCTTGGAACCACTAAAACAAGCTCATACATACAATGCGACAACTAACATGTGAAAAGACAACTTTTTTCCATAGGGAGAAAAATACTTCAAGAAAACACATGGAATGGTTTTCAATGTTTACAACGACATATGAAACTCATGACATGATGATGTGTCACTGATAGGATTTCATTATATTTGTTTCTTCCTTTTTCTGAGATATGATTTTTTGTTCATATCTACCCTCCAATATGTTGTAAATGTGATGGAATATTCCTACGGTCTTGATCTTTGATATTTTTTTGTAATCCAGTGTTCCTTCGTCTTCTTGTCTGATAATCATCTTATCTCCTCAGCTCCTTAGGTGTCTTCTAGCATGTCTGAATCCTTCTCTATCTGTTCCTTCATCATCTTTCTATAGTGTGATAGAGTTTCTACATCTACAATCCACTCATGACAAGAGTACATCATTTCGATAAACCCTTGGTCTAAGATGATGCATGATTATCCACTAACTGGGCTGGAACTGTGCGGTGGACTAAGAGTGAGGCTTAGTGACTACGTACTTATGTAGCTCAGGTATTCAGGGGTGGATCTTGATATTGGATATTGTGTCGTGCGCATCTCATGCCAGACTGAGGGAAACAATTGTGCAGTCCAGACTCAAGGAAAAATTTGCGCAATTCAGACTAAGGGAAAAATTTGCAGAGTTCAGACTGAAGGAAAAATTTGTGAAATTTCTGGAGTTTTATAACATCATTCAGTACCCTTGTAGACTTGATGCTCTGATTTATGGCCTTGGGAAGCCTTGTCCCTTCAAACTTGATCACTTTATGAAAAAACATTAATTTGAATTCCATACGCGACTTTGTCCTTGAAAAGGCACGTACACACACTGGTCCATCTATATCCAACCCGCATATATAATTTGAAATATGAAAAAAATATAAAAATACTTCTTTTTGGGCGAGGTTTACGGGTTACAATGGAAGCCCACCTACAGGAGCCCATGGCCTAACTGTATCCCAACTAAAACAATTGTTTTGGGGTGGTATAAATACACCTCATGGGAAGGCCTAGAGGGGAGAGATATAGGATATTGATATTATAGTCAATTGGTTCCTGATCAATTATGAGATTCCCTGTGCCTCATGCACTCCCAATCATAGGAAACCCTTGTTTCCTCATATAGATGTTCATCTCATTCATATGATATCTATGTGTATGCACTTGAAAGAGGATTGTTGAGTCTTGGGTTGGACGGATCCGAAGGAAGGTTTTGCTTCAAGTCATGGTCGAATAAGGTTGTATTATTCCACATTTATTTTTTGATATCAATAAAGAAGCTTTGTCCCATTCCTGGACGTTACAATATTTATGCTTTAAATCATGTTATGATCTAATTATGTATGATTTCATGATTTTTATCCTTACACTTATATGATCTAACGTTCATGTCTTGAACATGCTTTGAATTATTGTTAGTATATATACTTCTCTGAAATGTGTTGTAGGATTTGAATCTTTGGAGGAAGAAGAGGGGTTGAACTCTATGGGAATGACCTCAAACATAGGACCTATGGGTACTCTCTCTTCATCCCATTTTAGTAGTTTATCCATTAGGATTGCTTGTTTTCTTGCTTCTTATTGGTAGATGCCCTTCGATCTGTTAGGGTTCTCAACCTTGAGCCTGGGGAGTTTTCTCCTGCAATAGAATTGGCGACTCTGCTGGGTAATACAATCTTGTATCTCCTCGAAAGGGTTGTTTCTCTCTTGATTTGGGCCTTCTTGTTTGATTTCTTGATTTTTCCAGTATCTTTGATTTTTTTGCAACCTAGGAAAGTAGTATGATCTTCTAGATCAAGCCTAATTTTTTTATTTTTTCTTTGCTAGCCTATTTATACGCGATTTTTCTTTCAGAAAGTTGCATACATGCGTGAATTTGTCCAAAGAAACACACGTATATCCATTTTTCCATGAGTACGGTTGCATATATATAAATTTCTATCACTGCAGAGTCACGTGTGTTTAGTTTTGAATAAAATTTTCAAATTCTAGTTCCATTAAAGGGTATTTTCTAGTTCTTATTGCTTCTTTACAATCATTGTTTGTCTAGGAGAGTCTTGTTTCTTACAAATTTTTAGTTTCCTATCTCTCTTTGTGGAAAGACCTAGCCAACCTAGGGTTTTTCTTTTGGTAACATTTTTGTTTTCGAGTTTGGGTTCAAGGCTTCTTGCTAAATTTCTTGGTTTTTATGAGTCTTTGGGACAAGAAATTGGTTTCAATTCACATATAGCCCAACCTTTACATTGCTTTGCCTTGATTTCTTTTAAGTTGACCTAGTTGGTTTCTTCCTTTTTTTTGAGAAAGTACTTCTTGCAATCTTGAAAATATTTTGGTCTTCTTGAAATATTTCTTGCTTGTTGGAGTTTTTATAATGCTATTCAGATCAATTTTCTTGAGTCTGTAGCCTCTTTTCACTTTAAGTCTTATCATTTCAATGATTATTATAGCTTGTGAAATTTGAGTTTCTTTATGCTTGAATTTGATCTTGAAATATTTGGTAGTTTTGTCTTCTCAAGAATTTTTTTTCCCTTAAAAAGAAAAAAGACAAAAACATAATTTGTTTCCTTTATTTTTATTTTGGTTTTGTTTTTGGTATTATTTTTGTTTTTGAGCAAGTGTGAAGTCGTTCATTAGGTTCAATTTGCTTGATTTTGGGGAAAGTTTTGTTTTAATTTCTTCCTCCTTTTGTCAAGTTTTGGCCTATTTATATATGTGAGAAACACATTTTCTTTCCTTAACAGTAGTCCTTAAAATCATGCATCAAGCATTTTAGTTTGCATTAGGATAGTTGCATTGTAAGAATTATAGTATTTTTGATAGATTTTGAGTGTGTGAGTGTGTGTTTTGAAAAGAAAAGAAAATTTTTTCTTTATTGGTTTTTTCGTAGAACCCTTAGTAGAAATCACTTTCATCGAAGAAAAAGAGTTGCATCTTCATGTAGCTAGGTTGTCTATTGGTTTCTTCTTGCATAAAAAAAATCATAAGTTTCACTTCCATCTTACCCTTCACTTAAAAACAACCATTAAAATAAAGAGCTGAAATTAAAATGAACTAGAATTTTTTTATTTTTCATATATACATCAACTAATCTAGGTAATTTAGGGCCTTCGAATAGGTGTCTGGAGAGTTAACTCTCCAAGGCCACTCTGAATTTAAACATATAAGTTTATTAAAAGAGTAAATCCAGTGTCATTAAGCTATCTTGGAAATCTCTTCTTATATGAGAGTTAAGCACAAGGGTGAGTGAAGACAGGGAAGAGAGATACTCCCTCTCCTACTTGTTGGATCTTGGCTAAATACTGTTGACTTTCGATCCAAACTGGTGACCTTAATTTCCTTTCCTAGGGACCACATAGGTGAATGCGGGGGGGAATACTCATGGTATCTGAGGCAGATGTTGTATCTCTTTCATTAGTACTTCTGGAGGGTGCCTCGGGTAATTTCACCGGCAAATGCTTTTGTCTGGAGGTCATGCTAACTGTTTCTATTACATTTGCTAGTAGGCCTAAGCCATAATTAACCCAGACTATTTTCGGAAGGTCCTTATATTCACTTTCTTGGATTTTGGTGTCTTGTCCTAATCACCCAGAGGAAAAATACATGGAAGTAGCTTTATTGGTTGTATCTTTAGGGAAATTTTTTAGTGAGTGCTCTTTGCTCCTAGATTTCCATAGATTTATAATTTTTTAATCTTTATAAGTCCTCTTAATAATTAAAAGTGGATGATCAACCAGTTCGTCAGTCCAAGAGGCTTCGTGGGCTCTCACCTACGAGTGTCAAGCCTTCTTCTAGAAGGAGTAGGAGCAATTCTACTAGTGACTTCCAACTAGTAGCAATAAACACATTGAAGATTGATCCTATACTTTGGGCTATCGTTTCACGGGTCAGACATAGTGTAAGTCATGATTTGGACAGGAACACTCTAGTCCTTTCTAGGGTTCTCTTCCAGTCGAAAGATGAAATTGAGGTTGAAGAGATTTCTGAGTCCCCCATGACTCCTTCACCCCTTTCTCCTAATTTTCCAGATGTCATATTATACGTTTGGATCCTGACTCACCGGCCGATAAGACCTACTTTTTCTCCTTATTTTATTTTTATGGACAATGGTGGGAGCATGATTTCGGCTACGGGTACTACTAGTGTGCATACTCCTCTTTCTGTTGAAGGAGAATTTACAATTTATATATCCATTATCACATCTAATACCATAGTATTTGGCTCTACCTCCATTCCATCTTCGAGTGGGAGCACATAATATTTTTCTTCTCACGTTGGTTCCTTTCCTTTTTGGATGCATTCTAGTGAAATTCCTTCGGTTCCTTTAACCGTTTCATTTATTGTTTCCACAGAAATGACTTATATGGAAATCGATTCAACATCCTTCCATGGTTTTCCTTTTGGAAGTGGTCATATGCCCCATTCTGACCCTTCTTTGAACATAGGATCATCACCTTTCTCTGCTCAAGGTCAGTTTTTTAATCCTTTTCAAGGAGGTCAAGGGTGTACTAACCCTACTTTTAGTGGTTTAGGAGTCGGGAATCAGTATTTTTTTGGTCAACAGGGGCATATTCCTTTCTCCTCCATAGGGGCCTCTCAAGTTTTTTCTCCTTTTGCCAATTCTTGGAACCCTTATCAAGGGCTTTCCTCTCCTTTTAGTGCTTCGATGGGGGGAAATTTCTCTATGTTTGGTAACCCTTCGGTAGGAGGAGGTCTTCCTCCTAATACTTCTGGACCACAAGGATTCCCTTATGCTTCAACCTATTCTACGAATAATACTTGGGAATCTGGTGCCTCTACAAATATAGGGTATTATTTTCTTAATGTTGGGAATCCTACTCATGGTGGGTGGGATTCTCAAGATCCTCCGCACTTATAATTCTTGACAACCCTAAATTTTCAATATATTTCAAAATTTACAAACAACCCAATTCGATATAATATGGCTTGGCCTTCGATTCCCACCAAACTCCATATGATATTCCCAAATTCGAAAGGAAATCTGGAGAGGATCTGAATGAACATGTACTTGTTATAACCCTAATAATTCTCAAGGTTGTGGGATGAGGATTTTGTAGTTAATAAAACCAAGGGTAACCAAGAACCGCTTTTAGAATTCAGGATCTAGCCTTCCTGAGTTCCGGAGAGGGATCTCTCCTAAAGATTTAACTTTGTTTTATAATTGGATTTTAGGCTAGCTATGAGTGGACAGTGGGACTTGTTTTGAAAGTGTGGTGGGAATAAAAATTGTTTCAAGGTAAACCACAGGGGGATCTACCAGACCATTGGGCTATGGAGTCAACTTTCTAGGCAAGCAGAGCTAGGAAATAAGGCTTAAAGAAGAAAATATACTAAGGGCAGGGTAGATGACCTTCAAAGGATTTTGAATAGGTTTTTTGATGGAATGGGTGAAATATGAACAAAAGGGAAATCAATAATCCTTAGGTTACAGTGGTGAATATTGAAGGAGGGGATCAAACATGGACTAAGAGCATTTAAGAATTCTATAGTCCGATTATCAAGCAGAAAACATAATAATGAAAACTAGTAAAAAACAGGGAGATTTTTATCACTAATCCTGTTTAAACCTTCCTAGTTAATAATTAAAGATAGAAAACATTAAAATGAATGTATGGAAACGTTTGAGAGATAAAACAATGAAAACTGGAAAGTACTAGACTTATCTTGTCAGCACAAGAATCCTTAGTTATGATGTCTTTATTCTCATTTTCAGTCTGTTGATTTACTGATTGGCTCACAAAAACTTCAATATATCCAGCAAAATTACTATAGTATTCTTGATAAATTTTATTCCACCACACTTTCAAAACAAGTCCCACTGTCCACTCATAGCTAGCCTAAAATCCAATTATAAAACAAAGTTAAATCTTTAGGAGAGATCCCTCTCTGGAACTCAAGAAGGCTAGACCCTGAATTCTAAAAGCGGTTCTTGGTTACCCCTAGTTTTCTTAACTACAAAATCCTCATCCCACAACTTTGAGAATTACTAGGGTGATAACATACTAGTGACCATATTGGGGAACTAGCCACTCTCCAGTTTCAACTTTAATATTGAAGGAATATTTTTAACCATATCTTTTCTACTTTAAGATTAAGTTTAAAAGGTTGTGGGTATTTACACAATAAAGATTATGGCTCCCAAGAAAGTCTATTACAATAGATCCCACCCTAATCCCAATCCTCTAGATATAGTAGAAAATCCGAACCAGATAGGAAAAAAGAAAAAAACAAATTGATAGTTTAGAAACTAAAGTACCTCTGAAAAGAGCTGATTATTTACCCAAAGAATTAGTAAGTTTGTTAGATATTGAATTTGATTTAAAATTTGAAAAATCACTATTTAGAACCAAGTCTGAATCTAATTTAAAGGAAATTGTTTTAGATCCTGTTTTTACTTCTTATGTGAGTGAAAAACACAAAATTATTTTGGTTCCTACTAAATCAGAAAAAAATTGAAAGTCAAAGTCCAGTAAAAAGGGTAAATGTCACAAAAATTAAATACATTGAAGAAGCTATTGAGTTAGCCAATTTTTTGTCTCAATTCAAACCCCCAGTTTCACAACTATACACCACAGTCTTTCCAGCAGCAGATTCTACTATGTATGCTACCACCTCATTTACAAATTCTACTTTCAGTTCACCTCAAGATCCTATAAGTCCTGAGTTGCCTCTACAACATAGGATCATATACTCATCATATCCTCAATCCACCACTAGTTAATCCACAGATCCATTTATCCCTGAGCTGCCCTTGTAGCCCAAAGTAATATATCCATCATTTACTCAGTCCATTACATCCATTACCACTACACCCACTACCACTATAAGAACTAGCCATACTACTTCTTTTTCATCCCCTTTACCAAGCTCTTCAAGTACATCAACTATTGTAATGAGCACTATCCCTATAACTACTACTGTACCTCCCAGTTTAGCAAGAATCCAAGCCATGGCAGCTAGATATGCCCCCTTAGTATTACCTCAAAACATCCATGACATGCCCCAAAATTACCAAAAGGACATCCCATTGTTTGATAATTTTTCACAAATCACTGCACAACAACATATTACTAGAATGAATGATTTTTGGGAAATTTATGAAATAGATGAGTCTGATGTCAGAATGAGGTTATTTGCACAAAGCTTAACTGGAGAAGTAAAAACATGGTTTAGAAGTTTAGGTGTTGGTAGCATAACAGACCTAGCTACATTCCATAGAGCCTTCCTAAATAAATGGGAGAAGAAGAAGAATCCCATGCAAATACTATTTGAGTTTGATGCTGTTAAGAGAGCCCCTAATGAATCTGTCCAAGATTTTTGCACTAGATACAACAGTGGTTATAATTCTATTCCTGCATACCTTAAACCCACTCCATATTCTGTGCTACTCAAATTTCCTGACTGTTTTTATGTAGACATGGCCTATCAACTTAGAGAAAGGGATGCAGACACCCTAGAAAAAATGCAACTAAACGTTGTTGGAGTAGAAATCAATATTCTTGCCAAAAAAGCTAGAATGAGAAATGAGAGAAGGGTTAATATCAAAGAATAAGCTTCAAAATTAGATGGAAAATTTGATTTTATCAACAAAACATTAGAAAAAGTAGTTGAGAGACTAGATCACATTGAAAGAAAACCACAATGGGAAAATCAGCCCCAAATTAGGAATCCCAACTACAAGAAAAACAAAAACTCTGGGAAAGGTAAAGAACCTTCCCCAGATCAGAATATAAGACCCCCATTCCAAGAAAACTTTTCAGAGAGTTCAAAAAACAATGTTGATGATGAGGAAGACATCAACATAGTTATGGGGATAGATGAAAACAATACAATTTTCCTCACTCAGGAGGTCTAGGAACTCTTTGAGCTTCAACAGTTCAAAGTGGAATCTGGTGAATCCTTTGATTATAAGCAAGGTTACGATTTTGAAATCAATGAAATTCACAGCCAATATAACCTTAGGAGAAAGAAAACTAATGAGCCTACTATAAAGAACAATGCTCCAACCCAACAAAGACAAAATAAAAAGAAGACTGCAACTCCAAAAATGAAATTTTTGCAGATTCTTCCTATAGAAAGTAAACAAAGTTCAAACCCACCCAGTCCTAAAAAATAGCAAGGTCCAAAGATCATAGATATTACTGATGAGGTAGCTCAATCATCCAAAGATGCCCAAAATGCTAATACCACAAAGACCACCAATTCAGTAACATTCAATGAGCCAAAAAAGAATCCAGCTGACTCAAAATCATCCAATCCTAAATCTTCTACTGAGAATTCCAAAACTGATAAAGCATCTGCTAACACTCAAACTGTTCCTGAAAAAACAATTAAAGACAACAGAAACCAAGAAACTCAAACAAAAGACAAAATAAAAGGTAAAACTGTTGAAACATAAGAAAAATCATCACAAACCACAGTTCCAAAAGATGAAATGATTCAAGCCATCAAATCTCAGTCAACATTTAACATGCAATCTAAAGTATCCAAGTTAAAGATAGTTGTTCCCTTAGTTGAATTGGCTAAAAATGACTTGTATAAATGTATTATTTTTGAAGCATTGAATGTGAATGAAAACGACGATACAATTAATATGAATGAGGATAGGCCTGAATTAATCTTTGGTCCCAATGTAGATGGTAAACATTCAGATGGGTCAGTACCTCCATTTTATTTAAGCCTTACTGTACATGATCATATATTGCACAATGCTATGCTAGATATTGGAGCTTCCCATAACCTACTGCCCAAAGCAATAATGGAAACCCTGAATCTAGACATAACGCGACCATATAAAGACCTGTTTTCATTTGATTCATCCAAAGTCCAATGTATAGGGTTGATTAAAGATATGTGTGTAAACTTAGTCCAATATCCTGGTAAAATCATGATCATGGATGTTGTGGTAGCTGATATCCCGCCAAAATATGGCATGCTTCTTTCTTGCTCATGGGGAGAAAAGTTGCAGGGATCTCTACAACTTGACATGATTTATGCTACTATCTCGGTATTTGGACAGCCCAAAAAGCTTTATAGAGAAACCTTGATGAAATTCATGATCAGTACTGCTGACAAAGCTACCAATTATCCAATATATTCAACTCTTACTAATATTGATTCCTTTATTCATAGTAACTCTGATTAGAATGACAATCAAACTGAACTCATTAATAAGAAACTTAAAATAATGGATGATTACATTGGTCATGAGGCTTTATGGCATTTATATTTTGATGGATCTGTAAATAAATTAGGAGCTGGAGCAGGTGTATGGATTACCAATATTGAAACAAGCCATTCTGAGGGACATGCCTTTAGATTGAATTTCAAATGCACCAATAACATGGCTGAATATGAGGATTTAATCTTAGGTCTGCAAATTATTAGGAAAATGGGAGGGCAAAGAATAATGGTCATGGGAGATTCTGAATTAGTTATCAAGAAAATAAATGCAAAATACTCTGTTCACAATCCTAGACTTGCAAGACACAGAGAAACAACATTGAAATTGCTTGATGATTTGTTAGAATCAAAGTTTGCTATCATCCCTAGAAAACAGAACATACAAGCCCATTTTTAGCAACCTTTGCCAGCAGTTGTAAATTTCCATTTTCACCATTACAAAAATACACTACTGAAATCAAACACAGACCTATTGTCCTAGACAATGTAAAATACTGGCAAATTTTCTCAGAGGATGAACAAATCTATCACTTTTTGAACAATGAAAAAGAGTTTCAGAATTTTCAAATTGATAATGACTGTAATATAGATCCCCCTTGTGATATAGATTCAAATTCTTGTCAAATAGATGATTTAGATATTTTATATGTACATAATTTTGATAGACCTACTATATTTACTCAGAGTGACATAGATGAATTAGAAAAAGTAGATATAAAGGAAATGGTGGAAGATGAACTAGATTTAATTGATTTGAAGAATAACATTTTACCTAGAGTTTTAACTCCCCTAGAAGATTTTTTTGATTCCAATGATGTGCCCAAAAGGCCAAAAATGGAACCAGACAAGTCTGATATAGAAGAGTATAACTTAGGGACAAATGAAAAACCAAAAATGATCAAACTATCAAAATCCTTATCATTAGAAGAAAAGGTTAAATACATAGAACTTTTGAAAGAATATCAGGATGTCTTTACATGGAGTTACGAAGATCTGAAAACTTACAACAAAGACATAACTCAACATAAAATTCCTTTGAAAGAAAATCAAAAACCTTTTCAACAAAAACTAAGAAGGACTAATCCAATTTTGTTACCTTTAATCGAGAAAGAAGTAAAAAGAATGTTTGATGCACAAATAATTTCACCAGTCAGATATTCTGACTGGGTATCTAATTTAGTGCCCACCAGAAAGAAAATAGGAGAAATTCGACTATGCATAGACTTCAGAAATCTTAATAAATATTCCATGAAAGACAATTACCCTTGCCCAAAATGGATCACATTTTGCAGAGGGTGGTAGTAATTCAAGAATTTCTTTATTAGATGGTTTCTCTGGTTACAATCAAATTCTAGTTCATAAATATGATCAAACTAAAACTTCATTTACCACTCCTTGGGGCACGTTCATGTACGTGAAAATGCCTTTTGGATTAAAAAATGCAGGAGATAATTTTCAGAGGGAAATGGATATTTCCTTTGCTAAAGAGATCCATGAATTTTTAGTTATTTGTCTTGATGATATTACTGTTTTTTCAAAAACAAATGATGAACACTTAGATCACCTGAAACAAGTTTTTATCAAATTTAGAAAATATGGTATATCCCTTAATCCTAAAAAGACTCTTTTGGGATCGGAAGAAGGAAAATTGTTAGGTCACATAATCTCCAAAGAAGGCTATTTTAAACATTCAACCACCAAGGAACATAAAAGAAATTCAAGCATTCTTGGGTAAAATCAATTTTTTAAGAAGATTTATCTCTAATCTGGCTGAAATCATAAAATATCTTAACAATATAGGTAAAAAGGATTCTTCAATAAAATGGAAAATAAAGGCCAAACAATCTTTTGAATCCATAAAATAGTCCTTAACAAAAGCACCAGTCTTTATCAGCCCAGAGTATACAAAATATTTCATAATCTTTTCCTTTGCATTTGAACACACCATAGCTGCAATTCTTCTGCAGAAAAACAATCAAGGTTTTGAACAACCAATTGCATTCTTTAGTAAAGCCCTCAGAGATGCACCCCTGAAATACAATATAATGCAAAAATAGGCTTTGGCTCTGGTTAAGGCCATTAAGGATTTGAGAGTGTATATACTTCATTCACACATCATTGCATATGTTCCTAATGCAGTAATTAAAGATATTCTGACACAAGATGGACCTGATAGTAGGAGAGGAAAGTGGATAGCCACTATCCTTGAGTACGATCTGTAAATCAAACCAACTAAGCTCATTAAAGGACAGGGTTTAGCCATATTGATGGCTGAATCAAATTGCAATGCTTTAGATATTAATTTCATTGCACAAATAGATGAACAGGAGGAGATGGCGACTCCATTGATCAGTGAGGCCTATCTAGACTAACCATGGTACTCTGATATTATCTTTGTACTAACACATTTACAAGCTCCTCCCAGGCTAACTAAAACCAAGGCAAGATTCATCAAACAGAAAGCAATGAGGTTTTGTATCTTAAACAATGCACTTTACTGGAAAGAAAATACTGGGATTTTACTAAATTGTTTATTAAAATATGAGGCTGACAAAATTCTTGAGGAATTTCATGCAGGTGACTGTGGTGGCCATATATACTGGAAGATCATAGCAGACAAAATACTAAGAGTTGGTTTTTACTGGCCAAGTTTATTTTCTGATGTTAAAAATTTTGTCACCTCTTGCCACAAATGCCAAATTTTCAAAGGGAAAAAGAAACTATTTTCTTTACCTCTTAAGCCTATATCCACTGAAAAACCATTTCAACTATGGGGGTTAGACTTCATAGGTGAAATCCATCCTCCATCTTCAGGCAAACATAAAAGGATTTTAACTGCTACTGATTATTTCACTAAGTGGATAGTAGCCATTCCAACTAGGCAAGCTATAGATTCAGTTATAATCTCATTTATAGAAATTAATATTCTGTCAAGATTTGGATGCCCCCATAAAATTATCACAGAAAATGCAACAGCATTCAAATCCAAGAAAATGATTTCTTTATGTCATAAATACCATATTACCTTAGGTAATTCCACAACATATTATCCCCAGGGTAATGGTTTAGCCGAATCATCCAAAAAAATCTTAATCAATATCATCAAAAAACTACTCCAAGAAAACAAAAATACATGGAACAAAAAAATCGTCTATGCCATATGCGCTGATAGGCTTACAACAAAAAAGTCTATTGGAAATTCACCTTATCAGATTTTTTATGGAACAGATGCAGTTTTCCCTTCTTCCTTGGGTGTCCCAGTCATGAAGATTATCCAGGAATCACAGGTGGAAACAAATGATATTCAAAGAAGAATCAATGAAACCATACATCTCCAACAAACCAAAGAAGAAGTTTATGAAAAATCGCAAGTTTTACAAGATAAAATCAAAAATATTTTTGATAAAAGGGTTAAGGAAGATGATTTTTTCATAGGAGATCAAGTTTTGAGATGGGATTCATGAAGAGAGGATAAAGGTAAGCATGGAAAGTTTGACTTTCTATGGCAAGGACCCTATGTGATATATGGTTACAGAGGTAATAATTCCTTTTTCATCAGGAATTTGGATGGAACTAAACTTCAAGAAGGACCAGTGAATGGTAGGATGCTGAAACACTACTATTCTTTAGAGTCACTCAACAGTTAAATTGATTTACTTTATCACTGTAAATATTCACTGTTAGTGTGTAGATTGGATTGGAGATTTTATCTACAAAGTTGAAGACCGAAGAGAAGGCCCTAAGCTTTGCAGTATAAGATGTCATAAATATAATTTGTTGTAGAAAATAGAAGACAATCACAGGATCACCAAGGTCAATGGATAAGGCTAATGATCTCATAAAGTTCTTGACATTTCACCAGGAAATGCCATCCCCAAGTGAAGCTAATGTTAGCAACCTATAAATATAGGATTCATAATTTTGACTTGAACATTGGTAATCTTGTAAATCTGTATATACTTTGCCTTCTGCAAGTTGCATTCACATATTTTGTTATAAAAAAAAAAATCAAAAAGAGGGTAAGAAGTCCTAAAAGAAAGATCAAAGGACTTAGAAAAAATAATAGACCACAAAAGAAAAATATTAATAAAACATGATAGTGTACAAGTATAAATGCCACTACTTTTACTTTTTGTAGTTGATTATGGCAGGGTATCAATAAATTCCATAATCTGTGATGAGTTGAACAATTTAATATTGACTTGTCACTTTTCAATTTCAAATGTTTTAGATAGAGAATAAAGAATTTTCATACAGTTTAATCATGATAGTTCAGTATTTAGGTAGAGAATAAGTGAATCCAACAGTTTAATCTGGATTCCGGGATGAAATAAGTGTAGAATTAGATAGTTTTACTGCTTTCTGAAAGAATAAATGCTGTAAAGGTTGCTAGTTCAAATGCACCGAATCAAAGATGGAAGAAAAAATGTTAGCATGTTAACGTGGGTAGGTAGAAGAAGGTGAGAAGCATCAAAGTAAATACTATTCACCAGGGCTGAAAATTACTAACTTCCTCTCCCCATAGCCATTAAACATTCTAAACTATCAGTCTGAAAGGCTCAAGGCATTTCCTTGACTTTTGTTGGGACCGGACCCAAGGCTCTATGGTTGATTAGTGGAAAGTGTTAAATGTCTATATTAATCACTCAAAATCACATCATTATTCCATTCATACATTCATTCCCCTGAATAATCCTAAGTAAAAACTTCATTTTTACTTAAAGATACTCTAATTCACTTTTAATTAATTTCCTTCATCACATGAAAACATTAAACCCTCAAAATTACATTTTATCATAAGTTAAAGTGATGAGGTTAGTATAATGCAAATCTGCCTTTGAACTTCACTTTACTTGGTTATGTTTATGTATTTTGAGTATACATTGTCCCCTTGTCATATTAACTTTAACATCTCTATTAACTCCCTATAAAATAACCTTTTCCTATTGTATATAATTCCCTTTTATAAAATAACCCCAAAACCCATTAACATAACTTTAGCCAAAGTTATTTATCCCCACATGTTTAAATAAAAACCCACATTATATCCCCTCTGGCTAAAAATAACTTTATGTAAATATTCTGCCCTCTATGGTTACTAAATCAACTTGATTTAATTAACTATATAGTAAAAAATACTCAAAAAAGTCTTTAAACATGTTTATATGTGTTTAAAACAAAAAATATAATTCTAGAAGTTTAATTTAAACTAAACTTCAAAGAAAATCATCCCCTGTTTATACACCCCTTTTCCCTGATTACCCTTAACCCCAAGGTTAAAACCTTAACCTTTTATACCTTCCCGATATATATCCATCACCACAGTTATAACCTTGGGTAAAGTCCTTTTTCACCCTCCCGACCACTTTAACCCATGTATAAAGTCATTTTATATATTAATCTTCACAAATCCCTTAGCACCATCGGACTCAGTCCTAACCATCCGATCATCCTTCTCCTTTTTAATCCGACGATCCGAAATAAACCCGAAAAAATCCTTCCTGGCCCTACGATTTCCTATCGGGTTAATTTTGAGACGTCGATCTCCATTGACCAAATCAACGATGCTTATTAAAGCCTCACTGAATTTACCCCCGCAACTCTACATCAGATCCTGACCCTTCGCTCCACTCCGCTAGATCGAACGATGCAAATTCCTTTTCACACTTTTAAAGTGATCGAATGAAGTTCCCAAAATATTTTGCGAAAAAAGTTGTTTTGATAAACCGCCGCCTGCTACATGTCCTCCTTTCATTCGATCACATTCCAAAAGGCAAAAACCACTTACTGCTCAAAAATAATGCGAAAACCATTTTCGGTTTCTCCTTTAAATGCACAAATCGCTCCTGCCATTAAGCCTGCAATTAATATTATTTATCATGATTTGACTTAAGGCTTGGCCTTAGTTTTTTCATTATTTTCATAAACATTTCGCACATTAACCTTTGAAACCATTGAGAACCCTTTGCAAATCATCTTTACGCCATTTTTGAGCTATTTGTGAACCAGTTTACCTCTCAGAGCCATTTTCTCCAAAATTTATCCCCAAGTAGACTATTCTTGCATTCTATCAGCTGAATTACCATTAAATTGAAGACTGTTACAAGATTGCAACCTTCATCTACTGCAATTATACCTTTAACAAGTTTTTTTTTCTATCAATCCTATCCAAAATACTTCAATTTCAAATGAGAAATCATCATTTAAACTGCCATTTCCTTTAAAAAGCTTAAATTTTCTATCTTTGAAATCCAAAAACCTTCAAAATATAGGGGAAACCCTATCAAAATTTCTCCAGAATCCACTGTTTCCATTTTTAAGGTTTTAATCTGTTCCGCGATCATTTTCACTACTAAATTTGATATAGAAGACCTTCTGCACTGTACAAAACCTCTTTTTCCTCATAAACCCTTGCCCAGATTTCGAATTCTTTCCTAATTCACTTAATTGACCTTCTGTTTCTCAAGAGAACTTAGAAAACTATATAATCTTTCTCTGTTCATTTAAAATTACCAAGAAACAGGTCACCCCTAAAACTAGAGGTCCTAAATCTCAGAAGCCTGCCTCCAGCAAGCCTCTAAATCCTAAACCTCGCAAAATTGATAAACCTACTCCTATCTTAACTGTTGATTCTACTAGAATTTCTAGACCTTTACAGCCTCCTGTCACTAATGAAGATAGTAATCCTTTGATTGAATTAGATTATAGAATTGTTGATGCCACTCTGGAATTTGATCTTCTAGAAGTGCATAACTGGTGTCAAGAGAAATTTAAAAAGAAAGAGGCAAATGAAATACCTGTATGGGAGTCCCATTTGCCCAAGTATGTGGTTCCCATCACTCATCCTGCTTAGGATTTCATCAAGTTGTGTCAGATACATTATATTCCTGATAAAAGGTGCATGGTTAATAAAAATAGTGAGGTCTTATTTTACATAACTGCTGAATCAATTAATAACATGCTCCAGCTAAACCATGACCCACAAGTAGTGTCATTGTCAATTCAGAAATTCATGCCCAATCATGTCGATCTTCCAAAGGTGAAACCTCCTTATGATACCTTTGATTTTCCTAAAGGCTCTAGATAGGTCATTTCCATGTTATCATTTATTTTAGGTTTTGTCAATGATGAATTCACATATGCCTCCATCTTAGGCTTCCTCTCCACTTTGTCTCTTGGACAGCAACCAGAGTTGGTCTTTGATTTTGCTAAATTTATTGCTGACAATATTCATTATCAGCTGATAAAATTGCCTGATGAAGGAGTGTTCATATATACCTCATATCTATTACATCTCTTCTTGTTCTTTCAAGCAGATAATTTTCCCTTTGCAGTACAAAAGATGAATATGGAGGGAAAACCACTTTCAGTAATATTTTGGACCTCTCTTCTTAGAAAAACCAACAGTGAGTAAAGTTACAGTGATTTCAATGACTTATTTATCAGACCTGCCATCAGTTTGTTAGATAAAGCAGAACCACCAAGAATAAGTGAAGATATCAAAAGGATTTTACAGTTGTCTGAAAACTGTAAAGTGGGTGATTGGTATTTATACAAAAATCGCACTGAGATTAGAATATATGGTGCAATCTTGGCCCCATACAAATTGCCAAATTTTTTGACCACTAGGATCTTTGCACTGGAGTTCATAAGGCAGATTTTGAATGCTAATGCAGTAAATTTCATATCATCTAAAAATAAGGCACAATTTAAATTGAAAAGCCAAAATGGCTCTTTCGTTGTAAATAGCAGAGAGGCCTTGAAGGAAGCAAGCAACAAACTATCAGCATTAAATTTTCAGGAAAGTTTTTACTGGAGCTATGACCCTCATAGTATTATAAATAATCTCAGGGCCCAATGTAAATTTCCCCCATTCCTCCATGAATCAAATCCAATTATTGAAAAATATGACAATCAATTAGAATGGGAACCAAATACTTTGATTGATGATTATGTACAAGGAATGCAGAATGTTGATACACAAGAAACACAGGTGAATAATGTATAGGTGGTTATAGTGAAGCAATCAATAGAGACATCCAACAAAAGACCAAGGAAGGAAAAAGGATATTTGGCTGAAACAATCATTGAAAACAAATTCAAGACAGTATACAACAAAAAGGCCAAAATGACTACTTTGGAAAAAGAAGGAGTCATAGATGTGGATGACACTAATGAGAAATAGAAGAATGATGAAGCCACCATCATTGTTATTGAAACTCTCAGAGAAATTCAAAATGAACAGGTACAAGCACAGGGTAAAGGAAAAGAGATAGTTGAAATGGAAATGGATACAGAAGCTCCCTCTTCTTCTTCTAAAAAAACTAAAGAAACTAATTATGATATTCAGAAAAGGTTCAATCTAATCAAAGAGAAAAATGAAGAAATCAAAAATGAATTTTATTCTAATCTTCTCAAGGAAAAACCAGGAGATAAGGATAGATTAGTAACTGCATTTGATTACTCAACCAACCAAATGATCATGTCTTATTTCCAAATAGTGGTAGCACATACAAAATCAACTTCAGACAACAAAAAGATAGAATTTGCAGTAAATGCTGATACTATTAATGAGCTATATCAAATAGAATTTCATAGGAGTGCATCATAAATGTTATATCCAAAAGTAGTAAGCAAAACAATGAGTGCCAATATGCTCCAAAATACAGTATCCAACTTGCAAACTCAAATGAAGTTGGATAAAGCATCTTTACATGCCAAGGATTTGAGAATAAAATCCCTAGAAGATTTGGTAATTGAGTCCGGAGAAGATACTTCTAATACTGAAGCTGCTAAGAAGTTAATAAGACAAAATAATGATGATATTACAGCCTTAAGAAAGCAGCTCAAATTACCACAGAGTGAGCACCCTCAAACAAAAAGAATTCTTTAGGAAAAGACAGAGAAAGAGGAAAATATGCAACTTGTTTTGAAAATGACAGCCCAGATAAGAGATATGGAAACTCATATAGAAGCTCTTATGCAAGAAAATGAAAATTTGAAGAAAACTCAGCAAGTTTCCATTCCTACAGTTATTCCAACTATAAGTACAGTTGTTCCCTCAACGTTGGCAGAACATTTGGCACCGAAAGGAGTATTTGAAACTACAGTGTCAATTACATATAAAGACATCTCTGCTACTTCATCATCAACATCACAGATAGATCCAAAAGGAGAAACAACTGCCTTAGTCAAAGCTATGGAAGATATGTCCATAAAAGATAAAGAGATAATTAGTTTAAAAGGCACCATAAAAAATCTGGAAACATCCAACAGAGATGCCTTGATCAATTCCAAAGGACATGAACAGATTACAGGAACAGGTGAAAATTCTTCAAAAGACATCTATGCTACTTCATCATCAACATCACAGATAGATCCAAAAGGAGAAACAACTGCCTTAGTCAAAGCTATGGAAGATATGTCCATAAAAGATAAAGAGATAATCAGTTTAAAAGGCACCATCAAAAATCTGGAAACATCCAACAGAGATGCCTTGATCAATTCCAAAGGACATGAACAGATTACAGGAACAGGTGAAAATTCTTCAAAAGTAGGTAAATCTCACTGAGCAGGTTGCTTACATCAAAAATCATTTGTGGACAAAAATCACTGAAGGCATTCACTCACAATGGCCTTCTATTCGGATAATATATGAGAAAAAATATCTACTACAAGCTGCCTTAGCAGAAATTGACAAAACAAAGAAGGAAATTGACAACAAACCACCACAAGCAATTCAACTCATATCATTCTTGAATAGTAAAAATAGGGAGGAATTAGAAGAATTGAAAATTCCTGACAGGACAGAAGCCATCCTTAAAATTAAAATGGTCCTGAATAAGAAAAAGATGATGAATAATTTAGAAGACAGGTGCAAAGATATGAAATTGGCTATCACCAGATTTGAGGCCAAATACACAGTATTGTCACAAGCAGGTTTACTAGATATCCATGAATTGAATGAAAAATTAATGCCACAAAAGGACTATGACCAGAATATTATAGCCCCGGCAACGGAACTAGATGTTAGCAACATATAAATATAGGATTCATAATTTTGACTTGACTGCTGGTAATCTTGTAAATCTGTACATACTTTGCCTTCTGCAAGTTGTATTCACATATTTTGTAAAAAAATAAAAATAAATAAATAAATCAATCAAAGAGAGGGTAAGAATTCCTAAAAGAAAGATCAAAGGACTTAGAAAAAATAATAGACCCCAAAAGAAAAAGATGAATAAAACATGGTAGTGTGCAAGTATAAATGCCACTACTTTTACTTTTTGCAGTTGATTATGGCAGAGTGTCAATAAATGCCATAATCTGTGATGAGTTGAACAATTTAATCTTGACTTGTCACTTTTCAATTTCAAATGTTTTAGATAGAGAATAAAGAATTGTCATACAGTTTAATCATGACAGTTCAGTAGTTAGGTAGAGAATAAGTGAATCCAATAGTTTAATCTAGATTTCATGATGAAATAAGTGTAGAATTAGATAGTTTTACTGCTTTCTAAAAGAATAAATGCTGTAAAGGTTGCTAGTTCAAATGCACCTAATCAAAGATGGAAGAAAAAATGTTAGCATGTTAACGTGGGTAGGTAGAAGAAGGTGAGAAGCATCAATGTAAATATTATTCACTAGGGCTGCAAATTACTAACTTCCCCTCCCCATAGCCATTAAACATTCTAAACTATCAGTCTGAAAGGCTCAAGGCATTTCCTTGAATTTTGTTGGGACCGGACCCAAGGCTCTATGGCTGATTAGTGGAAAGTGTTAAATGTCTATATTAATCCCTCAAAATCACATCTTTATCCCATTCATACATTCATTCCCCTGAATAATTCTAAGTAAAAACTTCATTTTTACTTAAAGATGCTCTAATTCCCTTTTAATTAATTTCCTTCATCACATGAAAACATTAAACCCTCAAAATTACATTTTATCATAAGTTAAAGTGATGAGGTTAGTATGATGCAAATCTGCCTTTAAACTTCACTTTACTTGGTTATGTTTATGTATTTTGAGTATACATTGTCCCCTTGTCATATTAACTTTAACATATCTATTAACTCCCTATAGAATAACCTTTTCCTATTGTATGTAATTCCCTTTTATAAAATAACCCCAAAAACCCATTAATATAACTTTAGCCAAAGTTATTTATCCCCACATGTTTAAATAAAAACCCATATTATATCCCCTTTGGCTAAAAATAACTTTATGTAAATATCCCGCCCTCTATGGTGACTAAATCAACTTGATTTAATTAACAATATAATAAAAAATACTCAAAAAAGTCTTTAAACATGTTTATAAGTGTTTAAAACAATAAATATAATTCCCGAAGTTTAATTTAAACTAAACTTCAAAGAAAATCATCCCTTGTTTATACACCCCTTTTCCCCGATTACCCTTAACCCCAAGGTTAAAACCTTAACCTTTTATACTTTCCCGATATATATCCATCACCACAGTTATAACCTTGGGTAAAAACCTTTTTCACCCCTCCCGACCACTTTAACCCATGTATAAATTCCTTTTATATATTAATCTTCACAAATCCCTCAGCACCATCGGACTCAATCCTAACCATCTGATCATCCTTCTCCTTTTTAATCCGACGATCTGAAATAAACCTGAAAAAATCCTTCCCGTCCCTACCATTTCCTATCAGGTTAATTTTGAGTTGTTGATCTCCACTGACCGAATCAACGGCGCTGATTAAAGCCCCACTGCATTTACCCCCACAACTCTGCATCAGATCCTGACCCTTCACTCCACTTTGCCAGATCGAACGATGCAAATTCCTTTTCGCACTTTTAAAGTGATCGAATGAAGTTCCCAAAATATTTTGCGAAAAAATTTGTTTTGATAAACCGCCGCCTGCTACGTGTCCTCCTTGTTGGGGTTCCCATGTTTTGGCCAGATTTGCAAGACCAAAAGATGAGACAACATCAGAACCACTTTTGGGCCCTAGGATCTAGCCCTCCTGGACCCGGAGAGGGATCTCTCCAATAAAGAAAAGAGTGATGTATCTTTGAGAGCTCAAAATGAGATGTTAGGCTAGGTATAAAGCACAAAGGGGGTTTCAAATGATTTGGTTGGTTGGTTGCTGGGTTGGTGAGGAGATCATAAACTGAGAAGGTAATGGGAGAAAGGAACAAGGCAGCAGGATCTTTTAGCAAAGGGGATAGGCCAAGAAAGTGCCATCCATTGGGCTACGGAGTCATGAAAGGAGAATTACTTGCAACAACTAGCCAAGGCTTTCAGAGGGCAAGTCATCTACACTAAAGGATCTTTCAGATAGATGATGGGATGGAACATTAAGGAGAGAAAGTGGAAGAAGGAAAGACAACCAATTTTCTATCTATAGATCAGGTCAGAGGTCATTTAACTCCAGACCTGCTTGGACATACTCAAAGGCAGCTCTCAAAGGGGGACAAAGGGGCTACTTATAGATCGGACCAGAGGTCATTTAACTCCAGGTCTGCTTTAGCAACTCCAAGGGAAAACAGAGATAACAAAGAAACATCCAAGCAGTAAACCCCTGAGTTCATACATCAGCCAGCAGGCAATAACATCCACTGCGCTGGTTAAACCACATGGATTCACTCTTAGATACCACATAAAGCAGAAAAAATTAAAGGTAGGGAGAGCAGGAAACATAGGGCACCAAGCAAGGGTGAATCCTATGTTATACTTCTGTTGCCTACCAGAAGAACATGAAACAGTATGAAAATGTAATAAACAGAGTTAGGAAAAACATCACCAATAGTAATAGACCAGGATCCTGTGAAATGTGCTTTGATTAATTGATGCAAAACCAGTCATGTACAATAAGTTCAATGGCTAATACAGTCCAGACTTTCTCCTCCCAGCCTATTACATAAAACTACTCTGCTACTCCCTCCCACGACTGTTCTAACAGTCAAGAATGAATCCCTCTAACAGCAACTTCCACAGCAAGGCAACAACAACCTTTACAATGTGTTCTTCTGGATTCTTATAGGAAAAAATAGAGCAGAAGATGGTAGGTGAAGAATTAAATGAATAATTAACGCTCAGAAGAGGAGGAAGGCTGCAACCCATTCTGCTTTAAATCTGTGCAATTACTTTTGGTACTCTGGCTGCAGAACGACTGCCATTCTCTGTTGACTGGACAAACTGGTGAAATAATGACGCTAGGGTATCCATACTGTGTAACAAATGCTTCTTGATGATGTAGGACTGCTGAAAGGGCATAGATCTTCATTCGAGGCACAATGTAGACTGAAAAATGATGTGTACCGTGTCCTTTCATGGGAGAACGCTCTACTGATATGGAAAACCTGATAAGATTAGCTCTCTATGCAATGGATCTCTTGTTCGATCCTCGGGGTCTTCTAATTGTACCTTTGCCTTCTAAAAATCCATGCAGAAGCTCATAATTCTTCCATTTCTTGCCTTGAGCTCTCTGCTGCTCCTGTACTGTCTCTGTCTGTGCATTCCGAGCTTCAATGGCGCCGAAGGGTTGGTAGAGTTTAAACTCTATTCTTTGATGAATTAATGGCGCAAGAAACCCTCCAGACACTTCCTGTAACATCAAGCTCTGAATATAACCTCTTCACTTGGTCTTCATTGATCCCTCTGTCACTATGACAGAGATCGCGCATCATGGCGGTCATTTACTGTTGAAAACCCTACAACAACACAATATCTGTGAAGAAAACAATGGATGAGCAATGGATGATGTGGACAAATGGAGGAGATGGCCATGCAGGAGTGATGGAGGTGAAAATTGCAGAGGAAACGGTGAGAATCGCTCTGGCGGGGGGTTGACGGTCTGCAGAGAAAATATACGTGGAAAAAAAACAAAAACACATTAAAAAACACGAAACGAACTGATTATACGTAATGGAATGGGCGCATGTACGGAGGGTGCACGTGGGGTACGTGGCGTACGGTGAAGACACGTGGACGGATGATGTGGAGGCCGGGGCGACGATGGAATGGTCAACGGAAGACAAACGAACCTGGGCCGTCCATCGGGGTGGAGATCGACAGTTGAGAACAGCAGACGGTGGGCCAACGGGTACGATGGGCAGAGGTTAGACTGTGTGCAGGTTTGATGAATGAGCGCCGTTGGATGAGGGCTCCAAGATCTGACGGTGATCGTGAATTCTGCTGCCCGGCTTTCGTCCGAGAGATAATGCGCGAAATGGCGGTTTTCAGAATAGTACAGGAGGACGCGTGGCAGGAGATGAGTGGAATCGTTGGGTGCCCAGGGAAAACCACTCAGCGCCCAACGGTGGTGCGGAAAAAACCATGGTTGTTTATGAACAGTGAAGGCGGGGAAGGGGGGATCACCGCTTCGGGCACACTCCGCGCCATTGGATCTGGTCTTAATTAGACGACGGAGATCAACTACGGGGGGCCGAGGTGTACAAGCACGGGAATTTTGGGCTGACCCCCCGTAGTGCATAACGACCGTTGATTTGAGTCGTCCCATATCCTGAGGGGTCAACTACGGGGGCTCCGTGGTTTGACTCTACGGACGGAGAAGAGCCCCCGCAAGGAAAGAGCCTTGGTCACGGCGCGGGGTTCTATGGAAGGAAAAGGGCACGAGGCTATCAGAAGAAGGGCTAAGACCCAAAACATAAAATTTATCATTTTGATTCATTTTTAATGCGTTTTGGGGGAAATCAAAGGTTAACGGTAGGGGAGATGGAGGGGGAAACTAGGGAAATAAGGGAGATGGGGAAATTTAAGGGGATTTTGGGGAAATAGTGGGCCTTTTGAGAAATGGATCAGCAGAGGGGCTATATGTTAGGCACAGCACAAAGGGACTCTAAGGAAGATGAATTTTCAAGGGAAAGGCAATCCTTGGAGGCTCCAGAACAATCTAGCCCCCAGCTTGCTTGTCAAGAATTCCATAGGGGGGCTAACACTCCTTTCATTCGATTGCATTCCAAAAGGAAAAAACCACTTACTGCTCAAAAATAATGCGAAAACCATTCTCAGTTTCTCCCTTAAACGCACAAACTGCACTCGCCATTAAGCCTGCAATTAATATGATTTATCATGGTTTGACTTAAGGCTTGGCCTTCGTTTTTTCATTATTTTCATAAAAATTTCGCGCATTAACCTTTGAAACCACTGAGAACCCTTTGAAAAGCATCTTTATGCCATTTTTGAGCTATTTGTGAACCAGTTTACCTCTCAGAGCCATTTTCTCCAAAATTTATCCCCAAGTAGACTGTTCTTGCATTCTATCAGTTGGATTACCATTAAATTGAAGACTGTTATGAGACTGAAACCTTCATCGATTGCAATTATACCTTTTACAGGTATTTTTTTTGTCAATCCTATCCGAAATACTTCAATTTCAAAGGAGAAATCATCATTTAAACTGCCATTTCCTTTAAAAAGATTAAATTTTCTATCTTTGAAATCCAAAAACCTTCAAAATACAGGGGAAACTCTGTCAAAATTTCTCCAGAATCCATTGTTTCCATTTTTAAGGTTTTAATCTGTTCCAGGATCATTTTCACTGCTAAATTTGATATAGAAGACCTTCTGCACTGTACAAAGCCTCTTTTTCCTCATAAACCCTCACCCAAGTTTCGAATTCTTCCCTAATCCGCTTAGTTGACCTTCCGTTTCTCAAGAGAACTTAGCAAATTGTATAATCTTTCTCTATTCATTTAAAATGACCAAGAAATAGGTCACCCCTAAAACTAGAGGTCCTAAATATCAGAAGCCTACCTCTAGCAAGCCTCCAAATCCTAAACCTCCCAAAATTGATAAACCTACTCCTGTCTTAACTATTGATTCTACTAAAATTTCTAGACCTTTACAGCCTCCTGTCACTAATGAAGACATTAATCCTTTGATTAACTTAGATTATAGAATCGTTGATGCCACTCTGGAATTTGATCTTCTAGAAGTGCATAACTGGTGTCAAGAGAAATTTGAAAAGAAAGAGGCCAATGACATACCTGTATGGGAGTCCCATTTGCCCAAGTATGTGGTTCCCATCACTCATCCTGCTCAGGATTTCATCAGGTTGTGTCAGATGCATTATATTCCTGATCAAATTTGCATGGTTAATAAAAATAGTGAGGTCTTATTTTACATAACTGCTGAATCAATTAATAACATGCTCCAGCTAAACCATGACCCACAGGTAGTGTCATTGTCAATTGAAGACCTGACACAGATGTATTTAGATCTCATTTTCTATAAGAAGTTTGAAATCCTTCAGAATTTCATGCCCAATCATGTCGATCTTCCAAAGGTGAATCCTCCTTATGATACCTTTGATTTTCCTGAAGGCTCTAGACATGTCATTTCCATGTTATCATTTATTTTAGGTTATGTCAATGATGAATTCACAGATGCCTCCATCTTAGGCTTCCTCTCCACTTTGTCTCCTGGACAACAACCTGAGTTGGTCTTTGATTTTGCTAAATTTATTGCTGACAATATTCATTATCAGTTGATAAAATTGCTTGATGAAGGAGTGTTCAGATATACCTCATATGTGTTACATCTCTTCTTTTTCTTTCAAGCAGATAATTTTCCCTTTGCAGTACAGAAGATGGATATGGAGGGCAAACCACTTTCAGTAATATTTTGGACCTCTCTTCTTAGAAAAAACAACAGTGAGTACAGTCTGTTGGGAAAAATACTGAGAGGGGGGGGGGGGGAATCAGTATTTTAAAGCTGAACAATTTTTCTTTCTTACTGCATCCAATCATGTACGTTAAGCTATCTTATTATATCTTTTACTTAGAGCATTGCATCAGATAAGCATTAATCATGAACAGTAATAACAGAACAAAGCATCAAACATGAACTACACATATGGACACCAGGATTTAAGGTGGAAACCCAATTTGGGAGAAAACCACTGCTGCTGCAATATCAGTCTTCAATATTTTATTATAGAGAAAACTTCTTACAATATATGTTGGTGCAGACTCATACCAGCACACAGGCACCCACCTGTAGAAAGCTACAACCTTCTCTCGTTTACCAGCCTCTCCTGGAAGGGAGCTACAACCCCCTAACTGAAAGCTTCGACCTTCAGCACCTCTGCAGACCACGTTTCATCAATTTTCAGCAGTTTCAACGCAACCCTTTATTCAATTATCAACAAACATATTTTTCCCAAAACTTCATAACAGAACAGTGAGACCACTGTAATCAAAATATCCGAAATAACCCAGACTTCAGAGAGCAAGCTCATTCATCATTCCGTGTATCCTTCTATGTAGATTAATCATCAGAAACCCCAACTGTCATATGCATTCTCAATGTAGATGACCCAGATCCATCATCATGCTCACCGGTGCGCCATAGATTCAGATATATCAGAGTTTATTCATACAGATATCTATAAAGAGATTCGTTTTACAATCAACCCTTTCGCACGCACACCCTTCTTCATACTTCTCATCACCTTATATAGTTTTTCGCTTTTAATAAAACCATGAGTCAAAACCACGAACCGCCAATGGTATTCCTGGACGGGGTCAAAATGGATAATCGGGTCCAATAATCTACTATAGTCATGACCTCCCCAAAGTATACAAAATTTCTTTTACAACATGAAACAACCCAAAAGGAACTATATCTCTGCCAATAAGTTTATGATTAATAAATTATTTACAATGGATTGGCGTGGTCATAATCTTTAAAACTTAGCTTCGGGCCCCCCACCTATATGGTTAACAAACCAATCAAATTCCCACATCGTACGTTGGATAATCCTTCGTGCATCTTCATCAAGAGAACACCGTTTACGTGATTCCTTTCCTTTGCTTAGTGTCGCTGACTCAGCAGTAATATATATTCATATAACCTTTTGGTTATTTTAAAACTTTACAATACCCTCGTAACATTACTTTTAAACAAATTTCAAAGAATTTTTAATCCGAACTTCAATCCTTGACCCTGGGCCCACATCGCAGTTGGCGGATCGGCGGTGTCAAACAAAACTTGCGATTGCGATTGATCAACCGGACGCGATGACCACACAAAACATGGCTCATAGCGCAATCGGGTCCGCCCTTTAAACAAATGCAATCGGGGCACACCATGGAAAATTTTCGATTGCGATCAGGACACGGATGCGATTGGCACATATTAACTCCAGCATATAACCAGATCAGGTCCGCCACTTCAATCGCAGCATATTAAAAACAGTATGCGATCAATCGGAAAGTTTCAATTGCGATTAAGATCCCAGACGCGATTGAATCTATTAACTTCATCGTATAACACCATCGGGTCCGCCAATTTCAATGTGCAATCGGACCCAACACTTAAGCACTTCCGATTGCGATTGGGAACTTGGATGCGATTTGCAATAAACTGAGGCATATAACTCGATCGGGTCCGGCCTTTGATCGGAGCACATAACAAAACTCTGTCGATTGAACCTTGCGATTCCACTAAAACATCGCCACGTGGTCAAGTGGACCCACGAGCCTCGGCTGTTGGTGGGGGTGATTTATAATGTAACATTTGGTTGTATTGTGTACAACCGTTCCACTATGGAACACTGCCACATCCACAAGACATTTTTATGTTTCATTTACATTGTGATTTGCGACTGCGATTGGATCGCATCGCATCACAGGACTCCATATCAACAAGACACTACTTCACCAAAATAACTTGCGATTCCGATTTAGAGCTTAAGTGGTGGGGACCACTTGTCCCGCCAAATCAGAAATAAAAGACTTCCGCCTGTTTAATTCAATTTTTATTCATTTTGGTTGTTGAGGGCTTAAACGCCCGAAATGACTGTCTTGAATGACTCTACTCCTCTGTAAATTAAATCTACGGGAATATCTTCATTCCACTGTTAAAACGGCTCTGTCCATCACCTATTAATTCTCTTCTGTCATTTGTGACTGCGGCCCATCAAGATTTAATTCTCCTTCAATGCACTGATTATCTCTGTAAATGTATTCTTCCTCTGAGCTTTGCTGCTGATCGTTGATCTCTGCAATTCTATTGTTCTTCTGTTGCCCATGCCTTTGCCACATCCTTTGCCATCAATGACAATATTCCAACAATCTCCCCCTTTGGCATTGATGGCAATATTCTTCCTCTGATGACCTTAGACTCCCTTTGTTGCTTTTCCTCCCCCTTTGACATCAATGGCAAAGAGTTTGATCAAGAAGCCATGCTCCCCCTGAGATCATGCTGCATCTTCATAATATGACCAACAATTCATCCTTTACATATGACCAATGCTCCCCCTGAGCCTGTGCAGTCAGAGATGCCTGATGGCACCTCACAACCAATTTAAGCTTCTGTAATTAAGTAGACCTGAACCTCTGCATGGCAGAGACTACTCCCAGTTTCAGTCTGAGATATTCGAACGCTTCCCTGGGTAGAGGTTTGGTAAATATATCCGCAACTTGTTCTTTGGAGGAAACATATTCTAATTTCACCTTTTGCTCAAGCACTTGTTCTCGTAAGAAGTGATATTTGATAGGAATGTGTTTGGTTTTGGAATGCATAATAGGATTCTTTGAGATACTGATGGCACTTGTATTATCACACATAATGGAGATAGGGGGTGAACATTTGATTTGAAAATCTTGTAGGGTTTGCATCATCCAAAGAATTTGAGTGCAACATGATGTTGCAGCCACATATTCAGCTTCTGCTGTAGATAATGCAATGGAGCTTTGCTTCTTGCTGAACCAAGATACTAACTGGGGCCCCATAAAGAATGCACCACCACTAGTGCTTTTTCGATCATCAATACTTCCAGCCCAATCTGCATCAGTGTATGCATGAAGAGTAAGTTCAACATTCTTTGGGTACCATAGTCCAAAATCTTGAGTTCCTTGTAGATATTTGAATATTATTTTCATAGCCTGAAGATGAGACTCTTTTGGATTAGCTTGGAATCGTCCAACAATCCCGACTGCATGCATGATGTCTGGTCTTGTCCCAGTGAGATAAAGTAGACTTCCTATCATAGATCTGTATTCTGGTTGATTTACGATGGGGGAATAATCATTAGAACTGAGATTACATCTGGTTATCATTGGTGTACTTACAGGTTTGCAGTTTTCCATGCCATACTTCTTTAGGATTTGCTTGAGGTACTTTGCATGTGATAAGAATATACCATCTGTTGCTTGTTGCACTTACAGGCCGAGAAAAAATGTTAGTTCCCCAAGTAAAGAAATTTCAAATTCTTGCTGCATATCAGAAGCAAATTTCTGACTCATAGACTCTTTATTACTTCCAAAAATGATATCATCGACATATACAACCACAATCAATAATTTGTCATTTTCAATTTTTGTGTATAAGTTGCTGTTAGCAGACCCCTTTGAAAATCCTTGTTGATGAAGATATTTGTCAAGACGATAGTACCATGCCCTTGGAGCTTGTTTGAGACCATATAGAGCCTTTTTAAGTCTACAAAAAAGTTTTTCATCATTTCCCAAAATGAATCCCTCTGGTTGTTCTATATAGACTTCTTCTTCTAGATCACCATTGAGAAAAGCAGATTTAACATCCATTTTATAAACTCTGATTTGTTGGAAGCTTGAATAAGCAAGAAACATTCTTATGGCTTCAATTCTAGCTACAGGAGCAAAGGTTTCTTCAAAATCTATACCTTCTTGTTGAGCATACCCCTTGCAAACACATCTAGCTTTATTTCTTATAACATCCCCATTCTCATTTAACTTGTTTTTGAATATCCATTTAGTTCCAATGACATTTTTGTCATGAGGTCTTGGTACTAATTCCCAAGTGTGATTCTTTTCAATTTGATCGAGCTCTTCATTCATGGCTTGAATCCAACAGTCATCTTTGCTAGCTTGACTAACACTGTGAGGTTCAATAGTGGACAGAAATGCCAGATTGCTAGAATATCCCATAAGAGTTCTTCTTGTTTGTACACCTGATCCCTTTTCTCCGAAAATTTGAGATTCTGGATGATTCTTTTGAACATATATGGAGGGAGCCTTTTCAGACAAACCATCTTCGGGTTCTTCACTGGGTTCACTATTTGTATCATTACTATTTGATGTAGAAGGATATGTGTCATCATCATCTTCATCTGTAGTTTGCTTTTCTTCTTTTGGAGTTGCAGAAGACTCATCAATAACAACATCAATACATTCAAAAATCTTCCAAAGTCTTTTATTGTAACATTTATAGGCCCTACTCCTAGAGGAGTATCCAAGAAATATCCCTTCATCTACTCTGGGTTCAAACTTGCCAAGTTTTTCATCATTATTCTTGATGAAGCATTTGCTTCCAAAAATTCTAAAATGCTTTATAGTGGGAGGATTACCATACCAAAGTTCCTATGGAGTTTTATCACTATTTACATGAACATGTGCCTTGTTGACAATGTTTACTACTGTATGTGTTGCTTCTCCCCAAAATATGTCAGGTGTTCCGGAATCATCCAGCATAGCTCTAGCCATTTGTTGAACTGTTCTATTCATTCTTTCTGCAACACAATTTTGTTGTGGAGTGCCAGCTACAGAAAACTGTCTTTTTATGCCTTGTTGTTCACAAAATTCAAGGAATTCATCTGATGTATATTCTCCTCCTCGATCAGATCTGAGACACTTTATTTTTAGATCTAATTCATTCTCAACTAGTGCTTTGAAGATCTAAAATTTCTCAAATGCTTCATCTTTGTGTTTAAGCAGCCCAATCCAACACATTCTAGAAAAGTAATCAATGAATAAGATATAGTATTATTCACCACGCGGTGACTTTTTTCTCATAGGTCCACATATGTCAGTATGGATAAGTTCAAGAGGCTTACTTGATGATCCTTCCTTGGCATTAAATTGTACTCTGGTTTGCTTACCAAATTGGCAGGATTTACATATGATATTTTTAGGTAGAGAAATATTGGGAAGATCACGAACAGCTTTGAGTCTGCTTGATTTGTTGATTTGAGAGAAGCTCAGATGCCCCAATCTTCTATGCCATAGCCAATTTTCTGAATATTTACTCAAATAGCATTGTTCTTTGCAGTTCTTCAATATATATAGGTTGTTTGGAGTTCTTTTCCCTTTTATAATTGCTTTACCTATATCAAGATCACGTACCACACATTCTTTTGAACTAAAAACAACTTCAGTTCCTTGATCACACATTTGACTTACACTTAACAGGTTATGCCTTAATCCATCCACATACATGACTTCATTAGCTTTCACATTTTCTTTTAGAAAAACAAACCCTTTTCCTTTAATGACCGCAGGAGTATCATTTCCAAAAGTAACCTTCTTTTCCTTTTCTAGAGCATTATATGCAAGAAGTTTGTCTTTGTCACTTGTCATGTGTCTTGAGCATCCACTATCAATGTACCATTGGTTTTCTTCATCTTCTGCAAATAACGCTATGCCACAATTTTCAACCTATAATACCTTCTTTTTCCATACTTTCGAGCTTGAAGGGACATGTTCTTTTAGCTGAACTTTGCTCCTGCATTCGGATTCTTCATGGCCAAAGTTATTGCAATAAGCACATTCAACTTCATTTTGAAGAGGAGAGAAGTTGTTATAAGTGTTCTTCTTTGATTCAATGTCCATTCTCTTCTTTCTTGCTTCTCTTGTCATGATAGTTTTATATGCAACACATTGAACAACTTTATGACCAAAATTGTGACATGAGAAACATTGTCCATTGAAGTAGAAATTTCTTCGATCATGAAATATTCTATTTGAATTTACCTGCTGGTTGGTGTTCCTTTGAAGAGTATTCGAGTTGAAGTTCCTTGACTTGAGCTGATCATGCTTTACCTGTGAGGAATCTTTATCCCTTTGCTGAGTGGCAGAATGTTGCAGACCAGTTGTAGCAGCTTTTAGATAGTTTGGTGCTGAAGCCTGAGAAGTTTCTCCGGTATATCCAAGACTTGTCTTTATTAAAGGAGAACGTTGTACCTTGATAATTTCATCCAAGGTTTCAGATCCTTTAGCAAATCTAAGATTCAAAGTCTTTACTTTCTCAAGTTCTTTTCTTAGACTTACCACTTCACATTCTAATTTTTCATTATGCTTCTTCTCTTCTTCAATCTGATTTTTCAGAGTCTCTATGATTATTTTACTTTCTTCTAAGCATATTTTTAGTTGATTGTTTTCATTAAGAAAATCATTGTCTTCTAGAGCATCCATAAAAGTATCCTTTTCTTCTTTAGAATCATTTTCGAAAGCCATAAGAAGTCTAAGATCTTGTTCACCTTCTTCCTCACTATCAGATAATCCATCACTGTCTTCATGAGTATGGTAACTTTTTCTAGAGCTAGACCGGTTCTTATTTCTTCTTGCTGCTTCCTTTCCTTTAGCAGTTGTTTCTTTGTAAGGACACTTAGCAGCATAATGACCAACTCTTCCACAATTAAAGCATTTGAAAGGAAGCTTACCTCTAAACCGTCCTGTGCCAAGTTGAAGTTTCTTTACGAAGTTTATCTCATCTTCTTCTGAGACATATCCTGATCCTTCTGTTATTTGTACTTCCTTCCCTTTTGTAGAAGTTCTAAACACTGCTTCTTTGACTTCAAATGGTCCTCCTCTTCTCATTTCATATGCAGTTAGTATGCCATGAAGTTGTACCACAGTAAGATTTTGAAGATCCTGCTTTTCTTCAAGAGCTGAAACTTTTGACTCAAATTTTGTTGTTAGAGATCTTAAAATTTTCTCAACCAATGTAGATTCAGTTATTGTTTCTCCCAGATTCCTCATGCGATTTACAATATCATCAAGACATAGAAAGAAATTTGCAATGCTTTCTTCATTAAGCATTTTTAGATTCTCATATTGAATTCTGAGAGTTTGAAGTTTAGCACTTTTTACCTTTGCATCACCTTCATAGCTTAGAATGATTTTGTCCCATATTGCCTTTGCAGTATTCAGCTGCATGATTTTGACAAATTATGATTCAGTGAGACTTCCCAATAGAGCATTGACCGCCTTTGCATTTGTTTCATAGTTCTTTCTTTCAGTTGGATCCATTGGCACTGTAGCTGGATATTGATATCCTTGTTCAAAAATTGCCCATACATCTGCTCCCAGAGACTGAAGATAGGACCTCATCCTTGTTTTCCAAAAGATTAAGTTGTTTCCGTTGAAGAGAGGAGGCCTGATAGATGCTGTTCCATCTTGATTGCTCATTTTGATTGATATTCCTTCTAGCGACTAAGCTTTTTCAGAAGGACCTGCTCTGATACCAATTGTTGAGAAAAATACTGAGAGGGGGGGTGAATCAATATTTTAAAGCTGAACAATTTTTCTTTCTTACTGCATCCAATCATGTACGTTCAGCTATCTTATTATATCTTTTACTTAGAGCATTGCATCAGATAAGAATTAAGCATGAAAAGTAATAACAGAACAAAGCATCAAACATGAACTACACATATGGACACCAGGATTTAAGGTGGAAACCCAATTTGGGAGAAAACCACCGCTGCTGCAATATCAGTCTTCAATATTTTATTATAGAGAAAACTTCTTACAATATATCTTGGTGCGGACTCATACCGGCACGTGACTCCACACAACGGCTTCCTGACCTTCTCTCGTTCCCCCGTACTCTCTGAAGGGAGGCACTACAACCCACGGCGGCTTCGACCTTCAGCACCTCTGCAGACCACGTTTCATCAATTTTCAGCAGTTTCAACGCAACCCTTTATTCAATTATCAACAAACATATTTTTCCCAAAACTTCATAACAGAACAGTGAGACCACTGTAATCAAAATATCCGAAATAACCCAGACTTAGGAGAGCCAAGCTCATTCAACATCCCGTGTATCCTTCTGTGTATATTAATCTTCAGAAACCCCAACTTTCATATGCACTTTCAATGTAGATGACCCGGATCCATCATCATGCTCTGTCCATCATCATGTGCTCACTTAAAACAGCCATAGATTCGGATATATCGATTAAGAACTCATACGAATGTCTAAAGAGTTCGTTTTACAAATAATGCTATTTCTCCCCCTTGCCACCCTTCTTCACTGTGATCATCACCTTATATAGTTTCGCTTTTTTTAAAACCATGTGAGTCAAAACCATGAACCGATAATGGTTTTCCTGGACGGGGTCAAAATAGATAATTGGGTCCAACAATCTACTATAATCATGACCTCTCCAAAGCATACAAAATTGATTTTACAACACGAAACGACCCAAAAAGGAACTTTATCTCCACCATATAAGTTTATGATTAATAAATTATTTACAATGGATTGGTGCGGTCATAAACTTTAAAACTTAGCTCCGGGCCCCACCTATATGGTTAACAAGTATCAAAACACATCTACTGTTGGATAATCACCGTGCATCTTCAACAGCGAACTACGTTTACGTTCTTACCTTGGTATATAGAACTCGTGATAATATATATTCATATAACCTTTCGGTTATTTTAAAACTTTACAATACCCTCGTAACATTACTTTTAAACAAATTTCAAAGAATTTTTAATCCGAACTTCAATCCTTGACCCCGGGCCCACATCGCAGTTGGCGGATCGACGGTGTCAAACAAAAATTGCGATTGCGATTGCGATTGATCAACCGGATGCGATGAACACATAAAACATGGCTCATAGCGCAATCGGGTCCGCCCTTTGAAAAAATGCAATCGGGGCACACCATGGAAAAGTTCCGATTGCGATCAGGACACGAATGCGATTGGCACATATTAACTCCAGCATATAACCGGATCGGGTCCGCCACTTCAATCGCAGCATATTACAAACGGTATGCGATCAATCAGAAAGTTCCGATTGCGATTAAGATCCTAGACCCGATTGAATCTATTAACTTCATCGTATAACACCATCAGGTCCACCAATTTCAATGTGTAATCGGACCCAACACTTAAGCGCTTCCGATTGCGATTGGGAACTTGGATGCGATTTGCAATAAACTGAGGCATATAACTCGATCGAGTCTGGCCTTTGATCAGAGCACATAACAAAACTCCGCTGATTGAACCTTGCAATTCAAGACTTGCGATTCCATTAAAACATCGCCACGTGGTCAAGTGGACCCACGGGCCTCGGCTGTTGGTGGGGGCGATTTATAATGTAACATTTGGTTGTATTGTGTACAACCGTTCCACTATGGAACACTGCCACATCCACAAGACATTTTTATGTTTCATTTACATTGCGATTTGCGATTACGATTGGATCGCATCGCATCGCAGGACTCCATATCAACAAGACACTACTTCACCAAAATAACTTGTGATTCTAATTTAGAGCTTAAGTGGTGGGGACCACTTGTCCCGCCAAATCAAAAATAAAAGACTTCCACCTATTTAATTCAATTTTTATTCATTTTGGTTGTTGAGGGCTTAAACGCCCAAAATGACTGTCTTGAATGACTCTGCTCCTCCGTAAATTAAATCTACGGGAATATCTTCGTTCCACTGTTAAAATGGCTCTGCCCATCACCTGTTAATTCTCTTATGTCATTTGTGACTGCGGCCCATCAAGATTTAATTCTCCTTCAATGCACTGCTTATCTCTGTAAATGTATTCTTCCTCTGAGCTTTGCTGTTGATCATTGATCTCTGCAATTCTGTTGTTCTTCTGTTGCCCATGCCTTTGCCACATCCTTTGCCATCAATGACAATATTCCAACACAATCACAGTGATTTCAATGACTTATTTATCAGACCTGCCATCAGTTTGTTAGATAAAGCAGAACCACCAAGAATAAGTGAAGATATCAAAAGGATTTTATAGTTGTCTGAAAAATGTAAAGTGGGTGATTGGTATTTATAAAAAATCACACCGAGATTAGAATATATGGTGCAATCTTGGCCCCATAAAAATTTCCAAAGTTTTTGACCACTAGGATCTTTTCACTGGAGTACATAAGGCATATTTTGAATGCTAATGCAGTAAATTTCATATCATCTAAAAATAAGGCACAATTTAAATTAAAAAACAAAATTGGCTCTTTCGTTGTAAACAGAAGAGAGGCCTTGAAGGAAGCAAGCAACAAACTATCAGCATTAAAGTTTCAGGAAAGTTTTTACTGGAGCTATGACCCTCATAGTATTATAAGTAATCTCAAGGCCCAATGTAAATTGCCCCCATTCCTCCATGAATCAAATCCAATTATTAAAAAATATGCCAATCAATTAGAATGGGAACTAAATACTTTGATTGATGATGATGTAAAAGGAATGCAGAATGTTGATACACAGGAAACACAGGTGAATATTGTACAGGTGGTTACAATGAACCAATCAATAGAGACATCCAACAAAAGACCAAGGAAGAAGGATATTTGGCCGAAACAATCATTGAAAACAAATTCAAGACAATATACAGCAAAAAGGCCAAAATGACTACTTTGGAAAAAGAATGAGTCATAGATGTGGATGACACTAATGAGAAACAGACAAATGATGAAGCCACCATCATTGTTAATGAAACTCTCAGAGAAATTCAAAATGAACAGGTACAAGCACAGGGTATCCAACTTGCAAACTCAAATGAAGTTGGATAAAGCATCTTTAAATGCCAAGGATTTGAGAATAAAATCCTTAGAAGATTTGGTAATTGAGTCCGGAGAAGATCCTTCTAATACTGAAGCTACTAAGAAGTTAATAAGACAAAATAATGATGATATTACAACCTTAAGAAAGCAGCTCACATTACCAAAGAGTGATCACCCTCAAATAAAATAAATTCTTCAGGAAAAGACAAAGAAAGAGGAAAATATGCAACTTGTTTTGAAAATGACAGCCCAGATAAGAGATATGGAAACTCAGACAGAAGCTCTTATGCAAGAAAATGAAAATTTGAAGAAAAATTAGCAATTTTCCATTCCTACAGTTATTCCAACTATAAGTACAGCTGCTCCCTCAATGTTGGTAGAAAATTTGGCACCGAGAGGAGTATTGGCAACTGAAGTGTCAATTAATTCTAAAGACATCTCTGCTACTTCATCATCAACATCACAGATAGATCCAAAAGGAGAAAAAAATGCCATAGTCAAAGCTATGGAAGATATGTCCATAAAAGATAAAGATATAATCAGTTTAAAAGGCACCATCAAAATTCTGGAAACATCCAATAAAGATTCCCTAATCACTTCCAAAGGACATGAACAGAGGGCCAACATATTACAGGAACAGGTGAAAATTCTTCAAAAGCAGGTAAATCTCATTGAGCATGTTGCGTACATCAAAAATCATTTCTGGACAAAAATCACTGAAGGCATTCACTCACAATGGCCTTCTATTCAGATAATATATGAGCAGAAAGATCTACTACAAGCTACCTTAGCAGAATTTGACGAAAAAAAGAAGGAACTTGACAACAAACCACCACAAGTAATTCAACTCATATCATTCTTGAATAGTAAAAATAGGAAGGAATTAGAATAATTGAAAATTCCTGACAGGACAGAAGCCATCCTTCAAATTAAAAGGGTCCTGAATAAGAAAAACATGATGAATAATTTAGAAGACAGGTGCAAAGATATGAAATTGGCTATCACCAGATTTGAGACCAAATACATAGTATTGTCACAAGCAGGTTTACCAGATATCCATGCATTGAACGAAAAATTAATGCCATAGAAGGACTATGACCAGAAGATTAGAGCCCATGCTAAGGAGCAAGCTAACAAGCCTTTTCCACAAGGGTCTCCAAGTGGCAAAGTAGTACTTCAATATTTTGAGAATTTGTTCTTTTTGGAGAATGAAATTAAGCACACGTTCATAGTAAAGCCAAACTTCTCTAAGTACATAGAAGCTGATGAAAGCTATAGAAAATTAAAGAGTATAAATATCCCCTCAGCTCAACAATGGCAAGAATTCACAGATCTGATGTGAATTTGACAGGTAAAAGAGCAGGAAAATCACATTTTACTGTTATCTTAGGGTAAAGATTCAGGTTCAAAGTGTATCAGATGTCAAAAATTATCAGTAAAAAAGAAATTTACTGTTGGTTATTCTTCAATTACAGCACTGAAACAGTGAAAAGCAGAGTTAAAGAGTATTAGAATAGAAGGTGAAAAGGAGGAGTATTCTACAAGTCATCTTCCATGAGATAATGTATCCATTGCCAAAAATTATTATAGCAAATCAAAAAATCAGTTTGATTAAGATATAAAATTCTATTTTTTCTTGTAAAAAAGGACATCTTGCAAACTGTTTTGTTGTTGTCCCTCTTCTTATGTTATATTTCCTATTTTTCCTTGAAACATTATCTCAAATTTTGAGATATTTTGTAATTAATTCAAATTATATAAATACTTCATCTTTAGAAGTATTCAATGTGGAATAAAATTTATCAAGACTACTATAGTCATTTTGCTGGATATATTGAAGCTTGTGTGAGTCAATCAGTAAAGCAGCAGACTAGAAATGAGATTAAAGACATCATAAATAAGGATTCTTGTGCTGACCAGAGAAGTCTAGTACTTTCCAGTTTGCATTGTTTTATATTTCAAACATTTCCATACATTCATTTTAATGTTTTCAATCTTTAATGATTAACTAGGAAGGTTTAAACAAGATTAGTGATAAAAAGCTCCCTGTTTTTTACTAGTTTTCATTATTATGTTTTCTTCTTGATAACCTGACTATAGAATCTTTAAATGCTCTTAGTCCCTATTTGATCCCCTCCTTCAATATTCACCTCTGTAACCTAAGGATTCTTGATTTCCCTTTTGTTCAGATTTCACCCATTCCAACAAAAAACCTATTCAAAAGCCTTTGAAGGTCATCTACCCTACCCTTAGTATATTTGCTTCTTTAAGCCTTATTTCCTAGCTCTGCTTGCCTAGAAAGTTGACTCCATAGCCCAATTTTCTGGTAGATCCCCCTGTGGTTTACCTTGAAACAATTTTTATTCCCACCACACTTTCAAAACAAGTCCCATTGTCCACTCATAGCTAGCCTAAAATCCAATTATAAAACAAAGTTAAATCTTTAGGAGAGATCCCTCTCCGGAACTCAGGAAGGCTATATCCTGAATTCTAAAAGAGGTTCTTGGTTACCCTTGGTTTTCTTAACTACAAAATCCTCATCCCACAACCTTGAGAATTACTATGGTGATAACATTACCAACAATACATTTATGGTGTTCATCCAACTCCCTAATTGACGATTCAACCAGGTTGAGATTGTTCCAATGTACCTTAACTAGAAATGCTGCAAAATGGTTTATAGAGCTTAGTGGGGGTACCTTTGCTTCATTTGGAGAATTGGTTACTATGGTTCTAACAGTTTCTTGTCCGATATGATGTTGTAATTGAGCTATTGGCTAGTTTCCAACAAGATAAGGAAAATCACATTTTTGACCATATTTAGGAATGGGGAAGAAGAAAGAGGCTTATTAAAGCCTATATCCCTAATTAATTCCTTCTCAAATGGTTTTAAAATCTTTACAGTGAGATATTTCTAAGGATGTGTCACTCTCCAGAGTGTTCACTGAAGAACAGGCTATCTTCAGAGCCCAACAATTAGAACTTATATATTCTTAATCTAGAATACTCTATTAGATTTTTCTTGATGCTCCTCGATCCAAGATTGATTTAGCAAAACCCAAGCTTGGTCCCCAAGCTGACATGCTAGTCTAATCGATCGATAATAACGCGTCTAACCTACTGAATCAATTGCAGAATTTGTATTTACAAACTACTTCTTCAATTCATGCATCGTTGTCAGTGCATATGACTTCTCAACCATTAACTATTAACGTTGTCCAATCTTCGAACCCCAAAGGAAATAAAAAATCTAATGGGAAGAAAAATGGACGTGGTAACAAGAAATATAAGGATGGGAAGGGAAATGCGAATAAACCTCGTAATAATACTGGGGAGGGTAAATGGAGTCAAAAAATAAAGTTAAGCTTCCATGAAAATTTTGCAATGGAGATCATTTAACTCATAATTTCACGAAGATTCAGGATGCTCAGCGCTTGTTAGCACAACAGGGCTCTTCTAGCTCCCAGGCTATTCTAACTAACCCTTTTCACCAAGGGAAGAAAATTATTTTTGGCGTGAACGATAATACTGGGACCCCCACAGGGGGTAACTAGGAAGGGGAAACTCTATCGAATGTATACATGATGAGCTCTCATGTTGATGTTGCTACAATATCGCATGATTATGGTGAAACAAAATCCTCTAAGGCTAAGGCTACTCATGATGTTCCAAATGCACTCCATATTAAGAGGCCTATAGTTGATCTTATACCTTGGATGCCAAAAGGCTCTGCAAAACATTCGACAATTTATCCTAATTCCAAGGTTGACTAGAACTACTCCATTGTTAAATTTCTGGCCCAAAGCCCTTGTCTGATATCTTTGTCAGTGGTACTCTAGTCATGCCCAATACAAAACAGTACATTTCTCACTGTGATCGAGGCAATAGATCCAAAATAATCTCTTACCATTACCTTTGACATGTAAAATATTAAGAAGAGGCTCCCTCCTCACATGGCTTTCTAGGTCAAATCTACATATCGAAAAATGAATATCATTTGAATTGTAGCTGACAAGTTAGATTCCACATGCGTCATGTTGATTGCATGTTGGAAGGCTATCGGATCTCCCTAAGCTATTCCTTCACCTACTCTCCCGACTACATTTGATGGTCATTCTCATAGGCTGCGTGGATTTTTTCCAACCTTTCCTGTCTATGTTGGGGTAAAGGTGGTTAATATCGAGATGGAAATAGTTGATGCTAATTTGGATTATAATAGTTTATTAGGACAAAATTGGATTTATGAAATGGATGCAATTATATTATTTCATATCCTATGCTTTCCCCATGAAGAGAAAATTGTTATTGTTGATCATATGGCTTATTCCTTGAAATAATCCAATGCATCTTTTTATTCTACTGTTCCCTTGGTGAAGAATGAAAAGTCGACTGTTGAGAATTTATGAGACGGAATGTATTCCTCATTGATGGGTACTTTTGATCTTCCTACTCCTACTGCTCGAATCAATACCATTTCATCATCCAAGACCCCTTCTGGAAGAGAGTTCTTAAGAACTCATTATTTTTCAGATCCTTGGCCCTTACCCTCCTCTACAACCACATTATAGGATGGAAAAGTGAGTGGAATGACATACCCCATGTCTGTAGTTTAAATTCCTTATCAATTCATAATTAAAACTTCAAATTCTGATCCTACTCATCTTTCACCATAGGATTTGGATGGAGATGTGGCTCCAACCCAGAATCTTGACTCTACTTCCTCTATAGAATGCATGGACACTATCTTACCATATGAAGAGCCAATCCTAGAAGAAATGAGAGGTGTAGAAAGGTCGTGGGATGACTTGCATCATCGGTCATATTTTCTCCCAGACTTGCATCAAGTTGAATCAAGTTTGTCTAGTCCTTCTTCAACTGGAAATGTTCATACAATATTAAACCGTTTAGCTACAACATATATTTGTGCCAAAGGTAACATTTATATTATTTAGGAAACTCTTCCGGTGAACATCTCTAAGGATATCCCAATATAATTGACAATGTTTTAATTGGATCCAAGTTCTCCCCTGAAGAAATTTAGATTTATACCGATATTTTCAAAGAATTTTGCGATTTGTTTGCTTGGTTTTATGAGGAAATGCCTGGAATTGATCCATCAATAGCCCAACATGAGATCAAGACTTATGAGAATTCTAAGCATATACAAAAAAATATTTGAATGAAAAACCCTAGGAAAGTGGCAACTATCAAAGTCGAGGTTGAGAAGCTACTAAAGGCAGGCTTCATATACCTCGTTCAATTAACTGAATGGGCCTCGAATCCAATCTCGGTTGATAAAAAGCAAAGGAATGATCTATGTATGCATTTAATTTAAGAATTTAAATAAGGCTTGTATGAAAGATAATTTACCCATGCCATTTATTGATAAAATTATTGATGAATGTGAAGGAAATCAGATTTTATATTTCATGGACAGTTTCTCATGGTATCATAAAATTACTATCCGTCCTGAAGATCAAGATATGACAACTTTTATCTGCCCTTGGGGTACCTTTGCATACAAAAATATGTCTTTTGGCCTTAAAAATGTTGGAGAAACTTTTCAGTGGGCCATGTCTTATGCTTTCCACGATATCAAACATATCATCTAAGCTTATTTGGATGACCTAGCTGCTCGGTCTCGAAAGAGAATTGATCATCCTCACCATCTTTGTTTGATATTTGAACGATGTCATTATTATAAAATTTGGTTGAATCTGAATAAATGTGTTTTCTCTATCACATCTGGTCGGTTATATGGATTCATTGTATCCATTGAAAGGATTTGTGTAGATCCCTTCAAGGTTGAGACAATACTTCAATTGCCTCCCCCATCCACCATTCTTCAACTTTAGAGTCTCCAAGGAAAAGCCAATTTCTTGAAGATATTTATCGTCAATTATGTCGATATTAAAAAGGGATTTATGAGATTGCTGAAGAAATGAGTTCCATTTTTACAAGATGATTTCACCTAACGCTCATTTGATGCTTTGAAAAAAGTGTTGACCTCTGCTCCTTTATTGAGTCCACCCGATTATAGTAGGGATTTCCTCTTATATCTTGCTTAGGCAGAATCAACCATAAGTATGAATATAGTTCAAGAAGATGATGTTCTCAGTGAACACATGATTTATTATCCGAGCCGAGGCTTGGTCGGTCCTGGACTATGATACTCTCCCGTAGAGAAATTAACTTTGGAAACTGTTCATGCTGTCCAGTGACTTCGACACTATATTATTCTTAGAATTTTCTTTTTCTTAGTTTTTGCTAACCCATTTCAATTTTTTCTCAGTAGGAAAGTGATTGAGGTAAAATATAACAGATGGATTGTTATTTTATAAGAATTCAATATTGAGTTCATGTTATCCAAATCTAAGAAATATTTAGTATTTGCGGAATTAATCTTGGATTTTCCTTTTGAAGAAGAAGTTGTTTATGAAGAATAATTTCCTAATGAGCATCTCTTCCTTATTTCTTCACAGTATCCTTCGTATGGAGATATCATAATATATATCTAGACTTTGAAGTTTCCTCTCACTTTTTCGAAGGATGAGCGTAGAAAATTGCATCACCTAGTTGAAATTTATATTATTATCGGTGACACTTTATATCGCCACGGGATTGATTCAATCCTTAGACGTTGGTTAACCATAGAAGAAGATGAGTCATTGCTAAATTATTGAGATAGTGAAGCTCATGGTGGTCATCTATATAGGATTGGTACAACCCAAAAAACCTTACGTGCAGGCTATTTTTGGCCTTCGATTTTAAAATATTATGTTGAAGTGGTCAAAAAATGTCATCCTTGTCAAGTTTATACTCAGATAATGCATGCTCATCCAGCTCCACTTTTTCCTGTTATCATCGTCGTTCCTTTCACAAAGTGAGGTATTGATTTTACAACTTCTAACCCACCTTCGTAAAAGGGTCATAAGTATATTATCATAGCGGTGGACTACTTTACTAAGTGGGCCAAAGGTATACCTACTTTAAAAAATGATGGTGAGACATTAACCCTATTTCTATTCAACCAAGTCATTTCTTGTTTTGGTATTCCAAAGGAAATTGGCACTGACCATGGCAGTCATTTCTAGAATAAGATTATGGTTGAATTGGCTCTCAAATTGGATTTCCGGCAAGAGCATTCATCTCCTTACTATACTCAAGCCAATGGTTGGGTTGAAGCCATGAATAAATCCTTGAAATTTATCCTGTAAAGGAAAATTAATAAGGCTTGAACTAATTGGAACATCATGTTATATCCTACGCTTTGGGCATACTAGATGTTAGTTAAGAACGCCACGTGTTTCACTCCTTTTCAACTAGTTTACAGTTTGGAATCTATCTTCCCGATGGAATGTGAGACTCCTTCTCTTAAATTAGTTTTTTTAACTTCTTACAGACACATACAGTCTTGAATAACATCTCGTTCATTTGGAATGTATTGATGAGTAGCGTCGATATGAAACCACAATCAACGAAGCTCATAAAAACATAGTGAAAATCCAACATGATAAGGCTGTGTGTCTTAGGGTTTTCTTTGAAGGTGACCTTGTCCTAGTCTATGACCAAGACAGAGATTCCTTGGGGGTAGGCAAGTTCAAACCCATGTGGTATGGTCCTTTTATCATTAAAAATATCTTGAAGAAGGGAGCTTATGAATTGGTTGATTTTGATGGAAAAGAGCTGGCAAAGCCCAGAAATGGGCTCTATCTTAAGAAGTTTTATGCCAAGTATTTTTCCTAACATTTGATTTGTCTTGTAGATATTGTATATATTTGTGCATATCTGTCTATATGTTTCATAGTGATATCAATATTTTTTATCTTATTTGGCAAGTATCAATGGATGATCTCGTATATTCTAGGATTCGTCGATGGTTCTAGTCGACATACCCGAAATTTGTCTTTCGTAGCTTGGGTAATTTACTATCCATCCGGTTAGTTGTTAGTTTCACTAGTCATATGTATCATCCCTTCTTCAAACAATGTGCGAAAATATACTGATATTGTTAACTTACTATCTGAAGAAATATCTCTTAGTGTTGAATCTTTAGTAGTATACTTGGACTCGCAACTGGTGGTGTCTCATTTAAACAACATCTATCGTGTGAGAGATCCTTATTTATATTGCTAATTTTTTAGAGTGTGTTTATTACAAATATCATTTAATTTTATTGCATTTATTCATATTACACGATCAGAAAACTCATTTGATTATTCCATAGCTTATCAAGAATTAGACTGGCATATTAATCATTCATCACATTAAAATAAAAAATCAAAAAAATCATCTGTATATATGATCATCACATCATGAAACCATCTGTATATAGATAGAAGTTATATGTCCAAAAAGTTATAAAAAATATAGACAAAATTAGGGCTTAATCCCAATCATGTCCATGAAAAAATATCAAGTCATCTATAATCTATGTTTGTGAGCCCTACCTTGGATGAGCATCACGGAAGAAGACGATGGCATTAGCCACCCTTCGGAAGAGCTGCACCTAATCTTGTGGTACCCCTACCACGCGTCTCTTTATCACCTCTGGTAGGTCATCTACTGCTGCTATAGGAACTTGAAGAGTCAAACTCTCATATTTCCTCTCCACTACATGGATAACTCTCTTGGTCTTAGCTGTGATGCTCTCTGCGTCTCTCCCGTGATTCTTGTGCCTAGGCAGACCCTCAAGTCTCATTGATCCAACATTTGTATCATTATTAAAAAAAAAAAATTAGATATTTGTATCATCAAAAATAATTTTCAATTCGTATTTTTGAAATCCAAAAAAATCAAATAATCATAAAATATTAAACAAATTTTACCGATGGCACCCTTGCAGCATTGGGTGGAAGCACCAGATCTGGATCTGCTTAGAAATCCATTCCTGCATATGGGTATTCCTCGATAGTAATGACTTTTTGTTCCCATAAAAGTAATAAATTGTCATCAAATGTCACTCTAGGGACCTCACCACCCCATAGTCTATTCATTAAATCAACTGATCTAGCTATCTGTGGATCTTTAGGGTTGCTGATAGTGGAAGTCACTTTGGGTCGAAGTCCTGGTATTCTCTCAAAAAAGAATGTACAAATAATGGTACCATACCCAAAATGTTTTGTTTTACCTTTCTTGATTGAAGTGATTTTCTTTTTCATATTCGTCAGAAGGGTTGTGCATGAGTCAAAAACTGTTGTAAGGAAATCCACTGCCAATTTCATGGTAGGACAAGAAGCTTGGTGTAATGAAGCTGACCCTTATACCCTCACAATGGTAAAATGGAGAATTTTCATGGGCAGTCACCACCACATCCTTGATTTAAATATATGACCCAACCTTCTTGGTATTTAGAGGGAAGTAAATGCGAATGTAATCATCCACATTACGACCCCCTCTGACCGTCCCTTGCAAATTGAATGGATCTCCTCTCCGGGAGATTCCAGTGATGAAATATATGTCTTATACTTCAATTCGCAAGGGAATATGATCAATCATGAATGCATATTCTTTCGGATCCCGGTAATTGAAGAGCATCTATAGTAATTTTGTGTTGGTTTTCATGTTTTCATTTTGAAACAATTTAGTGATCCACACACTCTTAGTGCATTCAATGATAATGGATCATTCATAACCTCATTATCCACTTCAATGTGCTCTCTTTACCTCTAAATAATTAGCATACTGAAAGATCAAGCATTTTGATCCATTAAAAATCATGATTTTAGATCTCAGACTACGCGTACGGGGGTTACCTTCATACACAATCATGTACAGGTTTTCCTAATAAAAAATTTCACCATTTTTGACCTGTGTATGCATAGAGTTAAAAATTAAAAACAAAATATCTATGGCCAAATTTCTTGATCAAACACTTGAATTGTGGAAAAAATCATTGACAAATCGAATTCGAGGATTACCTAGAAGATCAGTTGATGTTTTGGCTGACAGATTTGGTTAATTGTGGTTTTCAAGGTTTTACTCCAGAGCTCTCTAGCACTCAATTGTATAAAAGACAAATGAGGCTTGCAAATTTAAAAGGTTCTATTTATAGCTGAAATTTAAAAATTAAAAAAAAACCCACTTTTTAAAAGTTTATGTTTTTATTTTCACAAACTTTATAAACTTTGTGACCTTTTGGCTTTGAGTGTTGGGATAGGTTGTCTTTCAGGGTAAAATCAAGACTTTGAGATGATTTTCACCACTTTGATTCCATGATCGTTGGCCCATCACGACATGTATTGTTTTCATCACTAGCATATAGGTTAGGGAATATTAATTTTTCCATTGCATTATGCATTTTAGCCTCATACTGTGATATGTTGCCATAGGTTATACCCCATTTTGTTATGATTCTTAAAAAAATTTCACTCACTGAGTTATAAAATCATGACATGATGGTAGATCCATCCTTTACATGGGCTTCCTAGTTAGATCCTCGCTAGCATATGTTGCCCATGTTGCAAAGACTGAGTAGGATTAAGAGTCCTCTTTAGTCCTGCCATGGATATTGTGATGAAGCTTCATTCTCCTTCTTCTTCACTATATTTATGGCTTTATACCCTAGAGGCTCCCACATGTTAAGTTGTACTTCTGCATTACATTTTGACTATTTATACCTTTTGGTCTTAAGATGACTTCATTTGGACTCATGTATAAGCCACTTTTTGACCATGTCTTTCTGCAAAAATAACCATGCAATCACTTAACCTCTGCAACTTGACACATTATGCCCATTGGAAGAAAATTACTTTTATTTTCATTCACCAGTTTCGTCACCTTGCGTTGAGCATAGGAATGTTCCAATCCCAAAAACTAGCACATCTGTATCTGGACACTCATTATTTCCACTTTACCAATACATTATTTTATTATTTTTCAATATTTCAAATATGAAAAAAAAAAGGTATATATTTAATAAAAGAGCGGGAATGGGACATTACTTCCATAATTGATGGTAGAAAAATTTAGTTGTGTCATCATTGAACAAAGCGCTCAAAACAAGTCTTTCCTCCATTGGGATGGGCTTTACTTTGACTTAGGAGAGACATAACCTTGTCATTAGGTCAGTACTCCTCCAGTTGCACTACAAGAAAAAAGGCGATTTGTGAGGGGTGAAAAATGTCACCATAATCTCATTGGTGAGGGTCAAAAGAGCCTTTGTCACCAAAAACTGAACATCACCAAAGGTGGTGTCGCCGAAAGTAAAGGTGTTGTTGTGACATTCAAGGTCCGTCACCAATAATGGTTTATAATGATGGATAGTGACTGTCACCATTTCATATGAGTAATGGTGATGGACAATAGCCTTCATCACCAAAAAATTGAACATCACCAAAGGTGCCATCATCGAAAGTATGTGTTGTGGTGACATTCAAGGTCCGTCACGAATATTGATTATAATGATGGATAGTGACCGTCACCATTTAATATGAACAACAACGATTTTTTGTGCTGGACATTTCATGGTTGTCATTATTGGTGCATATATATGGCGATATTCGTTGACTGTCACCATTTCACATGTGGTGATGGTCAAAAACTATCATGATAAGCTCATTGGTGACATCAAGGTCTGCCACGAATAATGACTATAATGACAAACAGTGACCCTCACCATTTCATATCAACAACAACGATTTATGGTGACATACCTTTCATGGTCATCAATATTGATGTGTATATATGGTGGCATTCATTAACCGTCACCATTTCATATTTTTGCGAGGGTCAAAAAATTACACCATAAGCTTGTTGGTTATGGTCTAAAGAGCATCTGTCACAAAAAATTGATCGCCGCCATTCCCTATGAATATTAGGGCATGATGGAGTCTATCCACTAACCTCTTGCTTGTAAAGAAGGTGCTCTTCCATTAAGCTAGCACCCTTTAAAGAATTGGACTTTTAAAAATTATATCTTGAAACCTTTATAGATTATAAATTCTACATAAATTAAACTCTCGACAATATTTTAATAAACAAGAAAAACATCTGTGTTTATGTTTCCATGCCTGAAAACCATGGAGATCCCTGTCGATTGTAGAATAAGATATATGCCTGTTGCTCAAGAACACATTACTTATTAACCATTCTTACCCAACTGAAACTAAAGAGACAACACAACATCAACATACACAAAATTCCCTACCAATATATAATTATAACTTAGCTATGAAGTCTAAAAGATGTTCTTAATTAATAAACTTTGTTTGGAAATCTTGTTTCTTCAGATTTAAAAAAATACTACATTGTATAACATTATGTCTATTTATCTAGGAAATTATATCATAACACATGTCACATAGTATCAATTGTGGTACATAAAGTAAAAAGACAAATTTTCTCAAGAAAATAGATTTAGAAAATAACTTTGAAAACTATATGTTTGTCATCACAACTTTAATTAGTTCAACAAGAAACTAGTTGGAGTTTGAAAAATTAATATCATTCATAGGAAAAGAACAAGACAATAGCCATACTCGCTATTCATACAAATATTAAAGCTAGTCACTATTTCCATTGCAAATAACTGAAATTTGGGTAGTGGTATAACATTTAGATTTGATTAGCGGGGAAGACTCGTCAATACCATCATTTTTTTTCCACTATATGTTGTGTCTCTAGATCTGGATCATATTTCTGGCTCACTCTTTAAAACACATTTATACCTCTCTGTTGAGTGCATAAAATGTATCTTTTTAACACCTATTTATCTCACATTAATTATCAATCCGGGAGCGACTTTTTATTTCAAGAGTGTACTCAGTTTGAGGCAGAAATTTATCCAAGAGTAATGCCTTGTAATATGTAGTACAGTGTTTCAAATGAAAAAGTAAATGGATGCTTGAAAAAAAAATCTAACTACAACAGCATAAACTCAAATGCTCTGAAATCATAATTAAACCAATTTGCAAAACATCGATCAGGGATACAGTAGCAATAACTCATTCCCTTAGAAATCGATGCAAGATAACCAATATGGGAACTTGGAAGCAATAACCAGTGTCCTCTACAGTTGGTGATCTTAAAGCAATCGAAATGAAAGAAAACTCAATCTTCGTGCTGATGAAAATAACTGAAATGAAAAAAATATGGAAAGGAATAGCAATATGAACAACAATTTTAATTCTAACGCAATTAGGCAACTAATCTCAATACTCCAATCCTGTTGACAGCCAAGACTATGAAACAGTTCAATGGAATGAATCATAAATCAATGGAACAACAATGCTTTATAAAAGATAGCAAGATGAATGACATAGTAAATACGATCCTTGCTAAGATAGAATAGTAGTGCAATTCATTAACGTATATATCGAATCCAAATTCAATCCAACAATAATAAATAACTCTGTAATCGTAATGAATCTAAATGCAATTATCACACAACAGAAATAAAAGAATAGAAATACAAACAGCGGATTGCTCCACCAGGGCTGGGCCCTTAACCGCCAGTGAAAGCGCTGATGGGCTACTGCAGAGCTTGAGAAACGGAATGAGAACGCCTCTTTGTATTAATCAAACATGAATAGATTTTACATCAGTTGCTCTTTGATCACAATAGTTGAGGAATTACAGTGTTACAAAGGGAATTCAATAATCATCCATTGTTCTCCAATACACAATACATGCTCTCCTTTTATAATCAAAAGGAAGATAAATTAAATAGAAAATATGGTCTCTCATAACAATATTTGATTTTTCCCAACAACTTGATCATCCATAAAATACATTTTCAACAATCTTTCAACAAGAGCAAGGCGAATTTGGCTTTGTAGTTGAGATTTGGAGGATGGCCGCAACAACAAATCTGAGAAAATCGTGTTCAAAGAACCCTGCGTTTCTCTCAATATAGGCCGAATTTGGGCAAACTGTTCTTTAAAACAATTAATTAGGCCCATTCTGGACAAAACCCATGTTCCAGATTTTCCAGATTCTTCTTCATTTGCCCAGAATCTTAACTGCCAAACTGTCACTTCTTATTCCAACGAATTTCTGAGTTGGAATATTTGATGATGATTTGGAGATCAAATCTTTAATCTGGCAAATATCTTGGAGGCTAAAATGGTGAGTGATATTACAAAATATATTAATAAACCATCATTGATAAAATCATGCATAATAATCATCAATTTATTAAAAATAAAGGAGAAGAAATAATATTCATCCATAAGAGCATAAATCATTATAAAATGGATTTATATGATAAATTATAATAAATGACATGATAAAGAAGAGTAAAAATAAATGAAATAAGTGTTAAAAAGTGGTCGTATTCACGGCCCAACACTCTCCATTTGATTTTGTTTTGTCAAGAGAATTGACAGGACCTTATCATCCTCTATTTTAAATCAATCAATAGCCATCCATAAATGATATAAATAACAACATATACACAACAAAGGCCAAATATGCACTTAATGTATACCTATGTTTAATGACTCATCTGACCTTACTGGTGCAAAGAGCTTACCCTGAAAAAATAACATCCACGTGGGATTTACAAAACTTTTTTAAATCAAGCTCCCAGTAAACCAATCAAAATATGAACATCCTTTTAATCAATATAATCTCTTACTTAAAATAAAAGTGGCCTAGAATTGAATTTTATATCAACAATTTCAAGTAACTTACATTGGGTGAGAAATAATGGCCATGCATATTGGTTTAGTGAAATAATTGATCTAATAAAGCTCAAAATAAAACATGACTTACAACTAAGAAACACAAATAATTGACTTACATCTAAGACATGAGGTTTACCTTTCAACCCTGCCATTAGCTAACTCTTCTTTATGCACAAACCATTAAAATTTTCCTAGTACCAGTTGGAAGTGGTACTGTAAAATTAACCTTTGATGGAGTTTGTGTCCACGACTACTTCTCAAGATCTGCTCCATTACCATCATTTGGGGCTCGATAAGATACATGGAAAAATCATCAACTGGAAAATGAAATCTACATCCTTGTAAAATAAGGGGAGGAAAATAAAATCCACAAATTGAAACAGACTGTAGGATAAATCATTCCTGCAACATGATTATCTTCTCATGAACAATAAAAAAATAAATCAAGAGAAACGTAATTTTTTCCAAAGCTTGATGAAAAAATTGATGAAAAAATTCAACCAAAGCTTGTCAACATCAGGATTGTAGTAAAACATAAAGGAACAGTTGCAACACAGATGATGTAATCCTAAACATAATTATAGATTCTATACAAATAAGTATTTATTCAAGACATTGTATTTTGCGAAAAGCTGAAATTTTAGCATTATAGATAGCATGGCATTGTTGTTTGTAAGGGAGAACAAGTAGGATATTGGCACAGTCCAATGAAGAAACATCACATACCAATGTGTCATTAAAAGGACCAATGGAAAAGTTCACAACACAGTGTTGTGAGACTATAAGGTGAGGGCCCTCTTTTTGAACCCATCCCAATTGGTAGGGGGATGGGTGAGGGGTCGTGGGTAGGTTGAGGCACTCTACCAAGTCCTTGGAAATCTTTGAAATAACACATTTTATGGTACCATTTTCTTACCACCATATGTCAAGCATTTACAAAGTCCATTCAGGAATTTCTTCAATGTTAAAAGTTCAAACAATCAGATAACCCAAATATGTAGCCTAAAAAATCTCATATTTGAAAATCAGATAACCAAATATGTAGAGTATATATCTCACATTTATATATCCTAATTTCTAGACATTGAAATGACACTTTTTAGCATAATTTTGTGAATTCAGCCCAAAATGCTAGAAGAAAAATATTGATGGTTATTTTGCTGATATATAAGTTTTATACATGCATTTATTTAAACAGTTAGCTTGCAGTATCAAACATATCTAAGGATGCACACAATATGTTGCATATTTAGTGTTGGTGTGTGAACAATGTCATAACAATACTTCTATCTATATAACAAGCATTTCAATCTTGCCTCTGTTGTATGATATGGATATTTTTCCTTCAAACAGAGTTATGAGGCACACAACCACTTTCACCCTTAAGAAAAAATGTGGTTGTAAATGCATGGTGAACTATCTTAGCGCAAATTTTCTCTTAGTATGGTATTGGATTCTTAGACTAGTGCCAAGTTTAAGGGTGCTAAAGACTTTATATTTTAACTATGATATGATGCACGCTAGGCTTCAGGACAACATATTCCTTAGGAATTTCATGTTGGGAAACCTCCAAATATGTGCCCAGGAAAACTCAAGTTAAATGGAAATATTTTTGTATAATGGATTTTATTCATATGGATGCACATTAAAATATATGTTTTTTCCTAAATTTGAATCATTTATGTATTTTTGGATAACAATTTTGACCAGGTTTTTGTCTAGCTCTAATTCAATTCACATTTTTGAGGTTAACCATTTGATGACTGGTCTAGTTCATGTAATTAAATAAGGCATAAAAAATAATGTGGTATCTGTGTGTTCATGAGAGTGTTGCATGCATAAGAAAGATGGGAGTTAAATAAATCTTCAATTATGCCCAATTGAAAAACTGGAGTGTCATAGATGTAAGAAAATGTGTAACATAATATCCTAAATTTAGAAATAAGAATATTGTGATTTGTGATTAGGGAAAAAATTCAATTCGATCATGGATAAATAAAACTCCAAGTTGAATGTAATATCACAAAGAATTGTGCCAACAAATTTAGTATGTATGTCATATTGTTTCTCCTCTTCTTCATGCATTAGGGGAATTTTGAGGTCTAAAATGGGCCTCATAAGGAAATTATAAAATAATAGTGGAAATAATAAAATAAGATTTGATGACATCATCAAATTTTAGAGGGGTTTTTTTTTTTCAACTTATATCCCAAATTTTTTACTCAAATTTCAAGCTGGTGTACTCATTGGATGAAAAATTTAATTCCTCATCCAAGGAGTACCCATTTTGCATACTTTTGATGGGTCCTACTACATGAAAAATGAGAAATGCATAAAAAATGTGATTGTAATCACCCTTTTTTTATGTATTTCTTATTTTTCGTATAGCAGGGTTCATCGAAAGTATGCAACATAGGTATTCCTTATATGAGGAATTAAATTTTGCATCCAAGGAGTACTCCCGCTTGAAATTTGAGTAAAAACTTTGGAAGATAAGTTGAAAATACGAGCTGAAAAAATAGTTTTATTATTTTATTATTTTTTAATCTTTTTACCCTTTTACTTAAAAATGGTGAAACATCCCCCATTGTTGACATCATCATATTGAATCCTATTGTTTCTTATAAAGATTATTTTTGTTGTACATTTTTCTTAGGAGGCCCATTTTAGACCTCAAAATTCCCCTAATGGTGGAAGGCATAAGAATTTTATAAAAATAATGAAAATCTAAACTAGGGACATGTTGGAACCTAACAATTTTCCTTGCCTGTATATAGTAAGAGAGGAATCATAATTCATGAGGATAGTAATTATGTGCTTTTGAAATCATGATAGTGCTTGGAATGACAAGAAAGCCACTAATAGTGACTCATGATAATTGTAAATAGTCATAAAAATATAAATGGAAGTTTGTATCAAAGGATTTTAACAATCATTATTTTTTGCTAATTGAGAAAGTTTGAGTCCAATAAAGAGATAAATTATCAAAAATCCTTAGTGATTGAGTATGATTATACACATATTGCTTGGTCTATTTCAGGAACTTGAGAGGATAAATTAATATCCTCTCCAACCAAGTTCAATTTCCATTTGTGATGTGATTGTTCTTTGTGAGACAATTGTTGATCAGTACAACAAATGTATATATTTTTGGAATATGATCTAACTATGAATATGGAAGTGTTCAAATATCTAATTGAGGACATTGTATTTATGAAAATCTGGAAGTCAAATATTTTAAATAACATAATTTATGGTAGTGACAAGGTATGCAAGGCAGTGGTAAGCAGGAAGTCAAATTTGAAATAACATAATTCCAAAATAATTTAGGTTTTATAGTGGCTCCACCAAAGATACTCTCACATGGAGGTTTTTCTCATTGGGTAATTTTAGATTGTTGGAGTATCTTTGGTGGAGCTAGGGTTTCTCTCGATTTTCCCTATCAAGGGTTTTAGAAAGCATGGAGAATTATATGCTAGGTTGTGATTGTGTTCATGGGTTTCATTTCTTCTTTACATATATATATGAATTTTTTGGGTGAGTGGTCCAAGAAATCCTAGAACCTTAAGGAAAAACACATAAATTACAAAGAATATTGAACGAGAGAGAGAGAGAGAGAGAGAGAGAGAGTATCACTGCTCTTACATCCCTAACCCAAGTATGAAAAGGAATTTGCACAAGTGCATGATTGACTATAATAAAAACTCACTCCTTCCTCTATTTATGTGAGAGGTAAAGGGGCTTTACAATAACAAGTGGAACTATTCCACTACAAGCAAACTTGCAAGACACAAGTAGGTCCACCCATGTGAAGCACTCTACTCTAAGTGACATATGTCAAGATCAAAGGTGAGAGTGATTAACAATTAAGGCCTCCATGGCATGATCACTACTCTCCAAGTTCCAACAATCCTCCAAAGTTCCTAAGCTCCAATGCATATCCAAGGTCATGTGTCTCCTTAAGGACAAATCATATCCAAGGCAATGTGTCACCTTGACTCCCACACCTACATATACACTCCCTCAACCCAAGAGTTCACATGTCAAGGGAGTTTATGTGCTCATCATGATTTTGGGAGTTTTTTCTCGTCGTGAAATACCCAACTCTACTCCAAGCACATTAACTCCCTTCATGCATCAACAACATGAAGTCACCAAGCTCCATACTTATCCAAAACTTCGAGGAAGAATGTCTTTCAAACATCCAAATAAGGTCTAGCAGCAAATAGTAAACCACCTCCAATGTCCAAGTCCATCATGGAAGAGCATGGGCTAACCATACACTATGCACCCCACGTCTTGCTTTTCCTTTGTATGGGACTTTCTAGTCCTAATGAAATGAGTGGTTGTGGACCTTAAAGGTACATCATATGACAAAGTTGTGGCCATTGGAAGTTCAAGGTCTTTCAAATCTGTTTTATTAGTGCAGATTTAATGCCATTGGATTGCACGATGTAATCAAGTCAATAGTGTGCATGTTGGCCATGCTAACTAAAATATATGCATAATAAATAAATAATAGACAAATACAAACTTCTTTGTTTCGTTGAACATGTAGGATGTGGATATGTAAAAAATGGTATTCTAATTAAATCTTGGGGATTGATTTGAATCATGGAAGGGATTTCTCTGCTTGCAATTGATGTTACATGGAGAAAAAGTAAAGATCGACCCAATTAACATTTAGGGGGTGCATCAAATATTTAAATAATTGTTCTTCCATATGTTTAATGTTGGTCTTGATTTTTCCATACTTTTTATATTCCTCAACAAGAGCACTCTCTTAGCCTAGGACTTCTGATATGCAATAACAAGCACTTTGTCTTTTAGCATGAAGCATGCTTCAAGCATAGAAGTAGGTACAAAAATGGAGTGAAACAAGTTGATATTGTTTTTAATTCAAAAGTATCAACAAAATTTTCATTATGATTAATTTTTTCCATAGTTTCCTTTCATTAATCTTATGATATAATTCATGAGTTTATCTTCTTTGATAGATTTCTATCATCTTCCTTTCTTCCCTTTTTCTGCCTGAAAAAGAAACTGATTTTTCATATCGAACTGACTAGAGAACAATATGTAATCAGATATTTTCAACATTTGAATCACAAGTAATGATACAACTATACACAATCAAACAAGAATCACAAGATCATGTTAAGGATGTTGGAAAATGTAACTAATTTCGGTCTTCATTATTGTCATTTGACTCATATGTGTATCAAAAGATGAAAAATAAGATTATTTTGTAAATCATGGGTTTCATGTTCAAGTATTTTGTGAATTATGTCAAGCATTCTATTAATGCTTCTAGGACATACATAAGTCAAAGAGTCAATTTTTTCAAAAGACACTATTAGGCACTTGTATCAAGAAAGTAATAATTAATTCATCTCTAGAATAATCTAGAGAACTCCCAAGACCAATTCGGCCAACTATGATGAAGTTGGGCTAGAGAGGGCTATTTGAACCTCTTAGAAAGGCTATTTAAATGAGGAACTTCAACCACATTTGATACACACATCTCACATTTGATCTGTAATTCAAAATGATGTGAGAAGGCCTTGGAAAGCAAGGAAAACCCTAATAAAGGAGAAATAAACCCTAGCGATGATTGATCTCTGAAATTATTTCTATTACAGCTCACACGTGCAAAGTAATTGGATTTTTTGGATACTCTACAATTCTGAGAATTGCAGGAAAAGTAGCAAATATTTTTTCAAAGGTCGAAAGGCTAGTCTAGCCTTGATTTGAAGATATTTTGCTTTGTTGTCCTTAAAGAGTCTATTTTTTCTTGGAGAAGACCTGTCTGATTGTTGGCTTGGTTCTTGGTGGATGTCATGTTTTGTTCTTGAGTCTTGGAAGTCTTATTTGAACTGATTCTATAAGAAGAGAATTTTTTCTGGGTTTTACCCTAGCTTGGAGCCTATATCTTGTGTCCTTCTTTCTTGTTTTTGATCTTAAGTGTTTGGAAAATTATTTGATGATAAAAACATAATAATAATAATAATAAAGATAATATAAATGAATATCACAAGTAATTTGTCAAGATAATAGAATTTTGTATTCTTGTTTCCATAATAAATTTATCAACATGGTATTAGAGCTAAGGTCAAGGTCATAGGCAGTTGGAATATCATTGTTGTTTTAATTCAAAAGGGTTTCCAAGTCAAGAAAAAGAGGTTGTTTGTGAATTATTTGAAGGCTAAATTAATCAAGAGTGAATAAAAGTAAGAGCAGAAGGCTAAACGTGGGATCAAAGGCAAGTTTGGGCACTCGAATACCTCTGTGAACAAGACCAATTTTTTTGTCAGATCTACCTCAAGAGGGTTTGAGGGCTAGTATAAGGCTAGAAAAGCAGCTAACAAATCCAAAAATTTGTGCTACAAATTTGAGGGTTCTAGAGTATTTGAAGAGGCCTAAAAACCTTTAGAGGGAGCCCGAGAAGAGGCCTAACCTAGGTTACAAGTTCTGCCTCACTTGTCAAGAAAGGTGAGTTATGTAGTCTTACGTTTGGAAGGCCTACAATGCCTTAGAAGCAGAACTTTAAGCTAGGGAAGAAGTCACTTGGAAATTAAAAGGAGATCGCAAGTTGGAGTGGAATTTTAAGCCTAGTCTTAAGATTTTTGTAGCGGCTGTTGTAAGCCCTAACCAAAGGGTCGAAGTTGCAGAGTATTTGCACAGATTAATAGCCTTAAGATAAGTACCAAATCTATTGTTAAATCAGTGAACTACATATCTATTGATGAGAAGGAATCCACAATTATTTGGAATAGAATAAGGTTGAGTTAGAAATACTATAGTGGTAATTATAGTGTACCCTAACTAGAAGACAAAAGGAGCAACACCTTGGCATGTTAGTCTTGGGACCATTTAAAACAAGCCTACAATTGAAGTGAACCTTAAAGGAATCATAAAATTCAAGTAAGTTTTGTATTTCTCTCTATGGATCAAGCATATGATACTATGTCTTCATTCTGCAAATAAAGTAATAAGCTTAATGGGACATCCAACTTCCAAGCATGGAAGAATAGGATAGATCTTATCCTCATATAAAATGATGTCATGGCCATGTCCTAGACAAAGCTACAAAACTAGATAAGAGCAATACCAAATACTGGAACAAATACTTCAAGGATGAAACAAGGGATCAAAGAATCCTTATTGAATCAATCAAGGATCACCTTATTCCATTTGTTGTAAAATTCAATAAGGAAAAAGACATCTATGACAGGTTGACTAAGCTATATGTAGTAAGCACTTCATGACAGAAGATATATTTATATATTGGTTGAGGGATCAACCAAGTTCTTGTAGAAACTGTTTCAGATGAAAAATTGACAACCTATGTGCTCAATGCTCTACCTCCAGAATGGAACACTTTTGTGATTAGTATCCACTCATGGAAAGACACTCCATGCTTATTTTTGGTCTCAATGCATCTTGGAAGAGACTAAATTGAAAGGAAAAGGACAATATTGATCCTAATGGTAAGTTTTATGCCTTTGATACTAAAGTAAATAATTTGAAGAAAAGGAAGTTTGGGAAGTTCAAACCTCGTCAAAAGAAGATTAATATATACAAAATACAATTGTTTGAATGTAATGATTATGGTAACTTCAAGAGAGTTTGTCCTAAGAATCCTTAAAGAAAATGGATGCAGTTCACGTTGAAGAAGGAAAATAACTTAAAAATAAGCCTAAGGTTGAAGATCCCAAGGATCTCTTCTATTACCTCCATCATAACGAGGTTTTCATTTTGGAGAGTAGATCATGTAGACGTATTAATTTTGGCATCATAGATAGCAGCATATGAATATGAAGAATTTAGGTATTCATAAAATAATTCATCTAGCAGTAGGACCAATGCATGCATCAACTCTTTGTATCATGTCATAGCAACAAAGGATCTCAAAGATACTCTACAAGGAAGAAATCATGAGAGATTATTCAATTTGTAGAAGAAGAATCATGATGACATTGCAGGAATATTCTAAACTTTCATACTTGAGAGCATGTTTCCTAACAGTTTGCAAGTACAATTCAGCATGGAGGAAATCTCATCTTCGAGATAAGAAACAATTTTGGACTATATGGCTAGATGAAGAAAGAGGTATGCATGAATTTTAATTCTTTTTTAGTCAATTTGATTCATGATTTCAGATTATTATTATAGGAAGGGGGAATATGCCTTGTTGCATAAGCATGATTTGTTTTCAAGTTTAGAAATTGTCGGTTGAAGACATGATAGTTGAGCATGAAGATCAACATTTGATATGGTATCTTAAGGTATGGAAGAATACTAACTTTCGAGGGAATTATATAAAATCTGATAGAAGTGACTTTTTTGAAATCCACGTTGATAAGCGGATGGCTAGGAGTATGTAAAACTTAGAAAAAATTGCAAATTTGGTTGTTAATTTATTCAATTCAATAATGAAATGCATTCAATGCTATGAAACAACAAGAATATTATGTCTAAGGAAATTAAGTTTACTGAATGATGAAATAACTATGATCATATGTACACATAAATCATTTTAATTCTTGTAAAAATGAAAGGCATCATATTAACCTCACCTTAAACCCAACCTTATTGTCTGGGCAAGTATGCCAATCATCTTTCATTTCCTTGAGAGTAACCTGATCATGAGGTCTATAACAACAGGAGGGATAAAACACAATATTTCATATGAGCCTTTTATAACACAATATATACATTTTCCATTTTTGAAATATGTAGATTAAGGAAAACAACTTGTTTGGTGAAACTCTTCAGTAGTCAATTAGAAAAGCCGAATAATAAATGAAATCACTGTTATGTACATGGAAATCAGTCAAAAGAGCTCACACTGAAGGTTCTCACGCTTAAGATATTATCTCAGAAAGGCTAAAAAAAATCCAAAAAAAAACAAACAAAACTATTATTCATTTTACTTTGTACAACGTTAAGAAAGCCACATAGAATCCACTTCTGTGATTATAATAAAAGAAGATTATTAATTTACACGGTTTACATTCATTTGCTCAATAAAATCCTCTCTAATTTTTATTGATTTCATGCTCAAAACATTACATTACATTCAAATATAAAACCATGCTAAATTCAATCACTACACCCCAATGAGTTGTGGATCACTATGTGGCATGCAGTTATATTGTAGGGACAACAAAGTAATAAACCAAGTGGACCTTTTATCAAAAACCAGACTTACAAAAATCACCCATGATTTTATAGAGGAGGCTTGAGAAGAATTGGATGAGAGAAACCTATTCTCTCAAAACCACCAAATGTTTTAAGTAGTGTTCATGTACATCACTGTTATTTATAGAAAATGGGTGTGATTTCGTTGAAGATTTCCCTAGGGTTAAGGATCCGGACACAAATGTTTCACTCAGCACTACCTCAAAGTTTTACATTGTCTCACAATACTGAAGTATGTTATGAGGTTCTAGGTTCTAGGTTATTGTAATATGTGATTTCATTTCTATATCTGCTGTGGTAATAAAATTTATATATCATTATAAAGTTGCTCAACGCAATAACCAAATACTCTAATTAAACTTTACTCAGAAAATAGTTTAGTGTTATGAGATGATCTGGGAAACTTATCGAATTGTCCCTCTTGAGCATCCAAGTCTACTCTCAAATTCCAATATGAGATCTTCAATCTTCCAGGGAGCAACAGAGTTGCATGTCCAAAACACCCAAGCCAATCAAACGACAAGGATTTTTCTTATGTGAGATTAAGAAAAAATTTGCAAGAATAAGCCTCGGGTAATGGCGAGGGAAAGGATAAAAGTGCATTACCTATGTGATGAGACATGAAAATGCCCATTGTCGATTTCTTCCAAGCCTATAATTCCTCCATTCTAATGGATGGATCATGGAACAAAGCCAAGCCACCATTTCATTTTCTTGGGAAACAATATAGAATGGTGGCAGGAGGAACGAATATGGGAAATCAATTGACGCAGACGAATTGATGATGCAATCACATAAGGGGAATTTTGAGGTCTAAAATGGGCCTCCTAAGGAAATTATAAAATAATAGTGGAAATAATAAAATAAGATTTGATTACATCATCAAATTTTAAAGGGAAAAAAGAAAAAAACTATTTTTTCAACTCGTATTTTTAACTTATCTCCCTATGGGTTACTCAAATTTCGAGCGAAAACACTCATCGGATGCAGAATTTTATTCCTCATCCAAGGATTGCCCATGTTGCATACTTTCTATGGAACCTGTACATGAAAAAATAGAAATACATGAAAAACATGATTGTAAACACGTTTTTCATGTATTTCTCATTTTTCATGTAGTAGAGTCTATCGAAAGTATGCAACATGGGTACTCCTTGGATGAGGAATAGAATTTTTCACCCAATGAGTACTCCCGCTCGAAATTTGAGTAAAAAATTAGGGAGCTAAGTTGAAAATACGAGTTGAAAAATTAGTTTTATTATTTTATTATTTTTTATTATCTTTACTTTTTTATTTCAAAAATGGTGAATCACCCCCCATGGTTGACATCGTCATCTTGAATCCTATTGGTTCTTATAAATTTTATTTTTTATGTACATTTTTCTTAGGACGCCCATTTTAGACCTCAAAATTTCCCTAATGAATCAATGTAGGATGAGTAGAAAATATGATAATGTCTTGCCACATTGGAAAATTTAGGCTTTTCCAAGCCCATCATGAAGCCCTTTGAGCATTGCAAAAACACAAGGGAATCGAAGTGATAGTGGGATTTGGGAATGATGAGCTTCAGAATATTACATCTGATTAAGTTGCAGCAAATGGGTGGTTAACAACAACATTTGCCAAGTATTTCTAGCCACCAACATGAAATACATTGCAGTCGACAACAAAGTTTTGTCAACTGAAAATCGCCAACATCTTCCCTATCTCATTCCTACCACAAGAACCATTCAAACCACATTCCAGAGTGCCAATCTGTAAAAATCCTTAAAATTTTCCACCACCCACACCTCATCTACTGTAGGAAATTGATATCCTCCCTCTCAAGAAAAATTCACTAATGAATTGAAGAGCAAAATGAGCGATGCACATAAATTTCTGGCAGAGAATCGGACTCCTATCATGGCTATTGTGTATCCCTACTTTAGTTACATTTACAACAAGGCCCAAATCTCCAGCTCTACAAAAAAATTTCAATGCACTGGTGGATTCTCTGATTTTTTCTGCAGAGAGAGCGGGACATACCGATATCCCCATAATCATAAATAAGAGTGGGTGGGACATACTGATATCCAAATTGCCATAAATAAGAGAGGGTGGCCTTCAACGGGCAATTAACAAAGCCACCATGGAACAAATCCAAGCCACCATTCTATATGCTACCATTCCTTGGTCAAAAACTTGGATCTATTTTGAAGTCAGCCAACGCTATTGTGCCATGCAATCGTGGCTTCCATATGGGAGCATGAATGTGGAAGAGGAGGTGGATACTCTGCCATTTGTGCTGATAGAGAGTATGGTGCAGCGAGCTATCGAGCAGTGGGCCCAAACCATAAATTGATAGTAAATTTTCACTACCAGTGTTGTATCTGCGACGAGCTCGAGTTACGCGGCCTCACCCTCCCTTTGGATTAGAAAGAAAGTATGGTTTCAATGCAAAAGGAAATGACTATAGAAACTTACTACCAAACCTGAAACCCGCCAAGGGAAGGAAGGGACTGTGTTCCTTTCCAATATACCCGCCCGACCCCACACACACCCAATTCTATTATGTATATATTAAGCATTGAAGGTACCCATAGTTCCAATAATCCCTGAATTCCGATCAAAGATGTATTTAGCTTATGATAGGCTCAATATTGACCTCGTTATGGAACAAAAGGGGATGCTGGGATCGATCCACCCACCTCCATTGTTTTTAAGTAAATTGAATGCTATTTTCTTGTCATTGATACATAAGCCTTTTCCTTTGTAAATGAATCTATGACTCACTCAACGTATTCAACTACCACCTATGATGTTTCTCTAACTAAACTAATGAGTCTCCAATTTCCTAGGAATTAGGACCTGCTAGCCTCCCCTTCCTCAGCTCCGCTTCTAGTCTTCTCTCTGCTCCTCTACTAAACCCTAAAATCTACAGAAAAGCTAACAGAAATAAACCCTTGGGTTAATAATCTGATTGACATTGACTGTTGGTACTTTGTAACATTTCGGATTGGTATTTGCTGCTCCCCAAATCCCGTATGTCTGTTGGGTTCTCCAGGAAGAAGACCTCAATGGAGAAAATGTGTAACCAATAGGTATATATTTTTGGAAAAATCTAGATAAATTTTATAAAGTAGCGTGAAATGGTCTGGAAATAAGGATTTGGTCACAGCTCCTTGTAGCGTAGAATTGAGAACCAGAAATAACACTCTACTCTTATATTTTTACTTTTAAAAAGAAATTTGGTATCTCCACATTCTACCTTAACGTTGAGACTAGGTCGTTAATGGAAGCGAGGGAAAGGAAATTTCAATGAAAATAACCATTCTTAATATTATTTATTAGTTTCAAATTTCTTAGGATTTTGATTTATTGGGAGAAATTTCAATTAAAAATTAGTTTTTTAATTTTTTAGGTTTTTAATTTATTGAGAGAAATTTAGCTCTTCCACTTTTAATTTTGGCTAGATGTTGTCATGTATAGTTAAAAGTGTAATGTTTTTTTAAACATTTTGACTCCGTAAAAATAATAAAACTAAATAAAATCCCATCATAATACAAATATTATAATGTTTTGTTAAAAGTTTTGACCCAATAAAAATAAAATTTATAATTAATAATTAAACTTGTAGAAATTTATGTTCCCAACCCCGGTTTTCAGTTTCTCCTTATTTCACCCATAAAGAAAAATGCCCATTCCCATAGCCATACATTCAACAAGTCGGAAAAATAAGTATTTTCTAAAAACACAAATTCTGGAAATTTCACAGTGCTAAAATGCAGAAATAAAACTCAAAAAAATAAATCAGCCACACACAGAAAATAGACACGCTGATTTTTGGTCAATTTGACCCTGGAAAAACCCCCTACAACTCTTGAAGAAAACCAGTTCGAAAGCTCTCTTTATTTCTAAATATGCTTTTATAGTGAACAGTAAAAAACAAAAAAATTACAGAAAATACAAAACCCACTTATCTCGATTTCCATGTCAACCTCCAATCTGGAAAATCATGCCAACAGCAAAACAAAAATTTACAGGAAAAATACAACAATAAATATTGTACTTGCTGCCTAGAAAAATGTGCCCAGCTTTCTACCTGTACGGTATTGTATGAAACTGTACAAACATTACAGTAGCACCTTTCTCGATTTTCGTGCCCATAAAATCTACCTCAAAAACTGTGCCCTTTGTTGCTGAATATGCTCCGCAAAAATAGCATTGTACTTGCCTTGGAAAACATGCTAAATAGTGTTGTACGGATTTTTTTCCTTGGTAAATGTGCCAATAAATGCTACTGTACGGAAATGTTTCCTTTGGAGATGTGCTCTCTTGTTGTACGGATTTTATGTGTAGCTATGCTGCTCTCCCTCCACTCAGAAATTTTTCTTCAACTTTCTCTCCTCCCCTCTCAATATGCTCATGAAAGAATGAATGACCTTTTCCCTCCTTTTCCTCCTTTAATCTAACCCTAAGTGACTTTTAGGGAATCCCTAAATCCAATGGATAAGATAGATTTAGATCTACGGCTGAGATTAAATGCTCATTTAAATCTCACTTTCTATTTTTTAATTCACTCCACTTTAATAAAGACCCACTTAGTCATTTATTTACAAAGTCACTTTTCACTTTCTAATTTCACTTTAACTTTATTAAAGTCACTTTAAAATTAGACTTAGTAAATTTTTGACTTGAAGTCACTTTTAAATTAGATTTGACTTTATAACTTTATAAAGTCACTTTAGAAGAAAAATTAAATTCTTTTGGACACTTTTCCCTAGGCCAAAGATCAAAGCCTTAGGAAACCACCTGTCCTTCGGTAACCAAATTTCAACACTCCCTCTTACCAAGGAAGGTGTTCCTCACCACACCCATCTTGTCTCTGAAGTAGGCATTCTTTGTTAGAAAATTATATAGATTACATAGAAATGAAACACATAAAATATGCAGAAAACACAAGCACACAAAACACATAAAACCAAAGAGACACAAATATACATGGTTCATCCAGTTTGGGCTATGTCCACCCCAAATAGCTAGTCCTTCCTTTCTATTATCCAGCAAAAATGAAGAGAAATAACCTACAATAGATCCGTTGCAATATCCTTTGTTCTCTCTCACAGTCTCCCTATCTGTTTCTCACTCTGATAATACACATACTATACATAGCCGCAATAAAATGCCCTCATGAAAGTGAGGGGTTGCCTTCTAGGGCAAAAAACCCTAAACTAAACATAGCTTCTATCGTCAAATCATTTTCCTAATGAATGGCCCAGACTGACTAGAAATTACTATACTTTTACAAGGCAAATTTACATCTATTTTTAGCTTCGGGGGCGTTGCCCCCGAAACCCCGCGGTGCCGTGGGGGGGCTCAATAGTGGCAAGCACCCCCCTCCACGGACACGGGCGGCCCGACGTTTAATTTCAGGCGGCGTTGCCGCCCCCCCCCCCCCGCTGGACCCCCCAGGTAGCGTTTAATTTCAGGCGGCGTTGCCGCCCCATTAAGGTACAGGGGTCCAATGATGTGATACAAAATAAACAAGATAATCAGGCTCCACACCCAACAATCTCCCACTTGGAGATTGATTGTAGCAACTCCACCACTGCTTCATTTGCTATACAATGAATCCTCTTTGGACCTGGCTATTTCTCATCTTCATCGTCATCCTTTAAGACCAATTGAAACTGAGCATGTTCTCATTTTCTCCCTGGTTACAACTTTTGTTAGCATATCTGCAGGATTCTGGCTAGTGTGTATCTTTTCCAGCGTCAACTTTCCATCTTCCAATACTGACCGTATGAAATGGTACTTGAGATGTATGTGTTTAGTCCTGGAATGAAATGTTGAGTTCTTTGCAAGATGAATGGCACTTTGGCTATCATTGTATAACGTGCCCATATCATGCTTCTTACCCAATTCATCCATAAACCTTTGTAACCAAATCATTTCCTTACTAGCCTCTGTAGCAGCAACATATTCTTCTTCTGTTGTTGAAAGTGAAACAACACTTTGGATTTTTGAAACCCAACTGACAGTTGTTCCACCTACAGTAATTACATATCCTGTAGTTCTCCTCCTGTTATCTCTGTCACCTGCCATATCTGCATCAACATATCCCTGTAGAGCAATGTTTGAACCACCAAAGCATAATGCTCGATTTGTGGTACCTCTCAAATATTTGAGAATCCATTTTACTGTCATCCAATGTTCTTTTCCTGGATTGTTCATGTACCTGCTTACAACTCCCACTACATGTGCAATATCAGGCCTTGTGCAGACCATTGCATACATTAAGCTTCCAACTGCTGATGCATATGGTAATTTAGACATATAGTCCATTTCTTCTTGTGTCTTGGGGCACATCTCCTTACTAAGTTTGAAATGGCTAGCAAAAGGTGTACTAACTGGTTTTGCATTCTGCATATTAAATATTTTCAACACATTTTGAATGTACTCATTTTGAGACAATATTAATTTGCGATTTTTCCTGAGTCTAGTTATTCTCATACCAAGGATTTATTTTGCAGCTCCCAAATCCTTCATTGCAAAGGAATTTGCCAATTTTCTTTTGAGAACATTTATTTCCTGCATGTTAGACCCTGCAACAAGAATTTCATCTACATACAATAACAATATAATATAGCTGCCATCATTTTTATTTTTTCAGATAAATACAATGATCAGAGTGACATCTAGTATAACCTTGTTCAAACATAAACTTGTCAAATTTTAGATACCACTGCCTTGGAGCCTGTTTTAAGCCACACAAGCTCTTCTTTAACCTGCACACTAATTTTTCTTTCCCTTTGACCTCATATCCTTTTGGTTGCTACATAGTGATCAAAGTAACATCTAGTATAACCTTTTTCAAACATAAACTTGTCAAATTTTAGATACCACTGCCTTGGAGCCTGTTTTAAGCCATACAAGCTCTTCTTTAACCTGCACAATAAATTTTCTTTCCCTTTGACCTCATATCCTTATGGTTTCTGCATATAGATCTCTTCCTCCAAATCTCCATGGAGAAATGTTGTCTTTACATCTAAATGTTCAAGATGTAAATCTTCCGCTACTACAAGACTTAAAATAGTTCTGATTGAAGTCATCTTAACAACAGAAGAAAATATTTCATCAAAATCAATACCTTTCTTTCGTGCAAACCCCTTCACCAAAAGTTTAGCTTTGTACCTCTGTTTTCCCACATCTTCTTCCTTCAACCTATAAACCCACTTATTCTGCATTGTGTTTTTACCTGCAGGCAACCTGACTAAGTCCCAAGTCTGGTTATGCATTAAGGAGTCCATCTCTTCTTCCATGGCTAGCTCCCACTTCTTCTTGATTTCAACCTGCATTTCTTCTTCATAACATTCAGGTTCACCAGAATCAGTCAACAATAAATAATATAATGAAGGAAAGTATCGTTCAGGGGGTCTACTTATCCTGGTAGATATTCTAACACCACTTTCAGGTGTTTGAGGTGCCTGTTGCTTTTGTGGTGGTTGTTGTGGCTCTTGATTATTATTATTTTCAAGCACCTTTACCTTTTATGTGATCTCATCAAGAGTTGTGTATTCTTTGTTTTCTTTTTCCTATTTCTTTTCCTGCAACTGATTATTATACAATACCTTTTCATTGAATATTACATCTCTTCTCCTAATGATTTTGTGATTTTCATAATCATATAAATGATAACCAAAATCATTAACACCATATCCAATAAAGGTACATTTCTTTGATTTTGCCTCAAGATTTGTTCTATTTTCTTTATTAACATGGACAAAAGCCTCATAACCAAAAGGCTTTAAAAAAGAGTAGTTTACCTTTTTACCTGTCCATGCTTCCTCTAGAATACCACCATCCAAGGAACTTTAAGGCCCTCTATTTATTAGATAAACAGCAGTATCTACAGCATCTGCCCAAAATTGTAAAGGCAATCCTGCATGCAATCTCATGCACCTTGCACGCTCCATTATTGTTCTATTCATCCTTTCTGACACACCATTTTCTTGTGGTGTTCTTGGAACTGTCTTCTCTCTGCAAATTCCAAGCTATGAACAGTACCTATCAAAATCTTTGCTACAATATTCACCTCCATTGTCTGATCTGAGACACTTCAACTTCTTTCATGTCTCAATCTCAACCAAAGCTTTCCATTTCTTGAAATTATCAAATACATCAGATTTATTCTGAATACAATAAATCCAAGTTTTTCTAGTTGCATCATCAATAAAAGTAACATAATAACGAGAGCCACCAAGAGATGATACCTGAGTAGGTCCCCATACATCTTTATGCACAAGCTCTATTTTTTCGCTCTTCTTTTCTTTCCCAACTCTGAGAAATCTGACTCTCTTCTGTTTTCCATAAATGGAATTTTCATAGAAATCCAAATCAACATTCTTCAAACCCGACAACAAATTTCTTAAGTGAAGAATCTTCATCCCCTTCTCACTCATGTGTCTGAGCCTATGATGCCATAATGTTGCATCTGCTCCTTTGGAAGTTAAAGCATTAACAAAGTTAGAAATACCATTGCATAAATACAATGTACCAACCTTTTCGCATTTTTCTATTACCAACGCTCCTTTGGTGACCTTCCAAGTTTTATCTATGAAAGTTGTCATACAACCTTCACTGCCTAAATGCCCCATTGAAATCAGATTTTTCTTTAGATCTGGAACATGTCTTACCTCCTTTAATAGCCATTGTTTTCCATTATGTTGTTCTACAAGAACCTTACCCATTCCAACAATTTTATAGGGTTTATCATCACCCAAACAGACTTGTCCAAAATCTCCTTGAACATAGTCATGAAAATATTTCTTATCAGGTGTGGCATGGAATGAGGCCCTGAATCTACAACCCAAGAATCAGTAACATTTTCTAAAGAAAGAATCAAAGCATCTTGTAACACATCACCTGTCACATTTGCTTCATGATTGTTTTCTTGTTGTTCGTCTCCTTCTTTTCCCTTCCGATATCTACAGTCTTTCTTTAGGTTTCCTTTCTTTCTGCATTTCTAGCACACTATCCCCAATCTAGACTTGGATATGCCTTTCCTTGATTTACTGTGATATCTTGAGCTCTTTCCTCTTTCCATTCTTCTTCCCCTAGACTCTTCACTTAAAGCATTACCCGATGTCTCACTGGAGATTTTCCGTCGCATTTCCTCGCTAAGGATAGCACCGAAAACATCATCAAACTTTAGAGTATTAGATCCAGAGACAGAGTTACTAATGGCCATAACTAAACCATTCCAGCATTCTGGTAATGAGCACAAAAATAACAGAGCTCTAAATTCATCATCAAATTTTACCCCTACAGAACTTAACTGACTGGTAACTGTATTAAAATCATTTAAATGGTCTGTAACAGATCCACCTTCTGACATCTTCATATTAAATAAACGTTTCATAAGAAATACCTTGTTTGAGGCTGAGGGTATTTCATATAGTTTCACCAATTCCTTAATCAAACCCTCTATTACTGTTTCCTTCTAAATATTGAAGGCTATCGATGTCGCAAGGCACAACTGTACTATTCCAAGTGCCTTTCTATCAAGAATATCCCATTTTGCGTCTATAATAGTCGTTGGCTTCTTTGTTTTTCTACTCAATGGTAGGTACAGATCTTTCTGATACAGATATTCTTCCATCTGCATCTTCCACAGTGGGAAGTTTTGGCCATTAAATTTCTCGACCCGAAATTTACCATCGTTCTCCATTGCTCCCACTCAAACCATGAACCCTTCTTTCCTACAATTTTATTAGCCAAATAGACCTTCGGCTCTGATACCATTTGTTAGAAAATTATATATATTACAGTACAATGAAACACATAAAATATGTGGAAAACACAAGCACACAAAACACATAAAACCAGAGAGACACAAATATACGTGGTTCACCCAGTTTGAGCTATGTCCACCTCGAATAGCCAGTCCTTCCTTTCTATTATCTAGCAAAAATGTAGAGACATAACCTACAGCAGATCCGTTGTAATATCCTTTGTTCTCTCTCACAGTCTCCCTATCTATTTATTGCTCTAAGAATACACATACCATACACAGCCACAATACAATGCCCTCATAAAAGCGAGGGGTTGCCTTCTAGGGAAAAAAACCCTAAAATAAACATAACTTCTACCGTCAAATCATTTGCCTAATGAACGGCCCAAATTGACTAGAAATTACTATACTTTTACAAGGCAATTTTACATATGTTTTTAGCTTCAGGGGCGCTGCCCCCAAAATTCCCCGCCAGGGGGGGGGCTCCATAAATTCGCAGCCGCCCCCCTAGGACCCCCCAGGCAACGTTTAATTTCGGTCCAACGCTGTGATACTAAATAAACAAGATAATCAGGCTCCACACCCAACATGCTTGCCCCATGGTAAGGCTTTGGTAAGAATATCTACAATTCGCTCATCAGTGGGAATATACTCAAGCTTCACAACTCCCTTATGAACATAGTCTCTGATGAAATGATATTTGATCCCAATATTCTTTGACCTCTCATGAAATACTGGATTCTCTGTGAGTTTAATGCAATTCTGATTATCACAGTATATCAATGAAGGTCTCAACAGTTGACCAAATAATCCAAACAACATCTTGCGAAGCCATATGACCTCACAACTAGCTAGACTAGCTGCCATGTACTCTGCTTCCACTGAGCTCAATGCTACTGAATGCTGCTTTCGGCTGAACCATGACACCACTACCAAACCAAACCCAAAATAGCACCCTGAAGTGCTCTTCCTATCAGAGGCACAACTTGCCCAATCAGAATCAGTGTAACCTACCAATCTCACTCCATCCCCCTACCTATAATCCAAACCATAATCCATTGTCCCCTGAAAGTACCGCAAAATGTGTTTTGCAGCAACCCAGTGCACTCTCCTTGGCTCACACATGAACTGGCTCATTGTGTTGACTGCAAAACATATATTTGGTCTGGTGCTGACCAAATACATCAAGGAACCAATTAGTTATCTATACAATGTGGGATCCACCAACTCGGAATCTGAAGCATGAAGCTTCTTCCAGTTGGTGATCATCGGTGTCGACATGGTTCTATAATCCTCCATGTGGAATCTAACAAGGATGTCCACAATATACTTCCCCTGTCCCAGGAAGAAATGCCCCTCCTCCTGCCACACCTCCAAACCCAAAAATTAATGCATCAAGCCAATTTCCTTCATCTCAAACTCTGACAAGAGATCTCTCTTGATGTGCTCTATGAGTCTCTCTACACCCGTAATGACCAATTCATCCACATAAAACACCAGAATGAGAGGCTCCTCACCTATCACAATAAAGTAAAGGTTCAGATCTGCATCACTCTTTATGAAACCCATCTCCTGTAAGTATGTATCTATCCTAGAGTACCAAGATCTGGGAGATTTCTTCAGGCCATAAAGGGCCTTCTTCAGTCTGCACACATGGGACTCCTTCCCATGCACCTCAAAGCCCTGTGGCTTCTCAATGTACTCCTCCTCCTGTATGAAGCCATTCAGAAATGAAGTCTTCACATCCATCTGGTTGATCTCCCAACCCATCTCTGCTGTTATCGATATGATGGAGCGAATCAAAGTATATTGAGCCACAGAAGCAAAGGTCTCCTCATAATCAACTCCCTCTACCTGGGAGAACCCTCTAGCCACAAACCTTGCTTGGAATTTCTCAATGATGCCATCTGCAACATGCTTTACCTTGTAAATCTATCTGGAAGTAACGACGAATTTTCCCTCAGGCCTCAGCATCACCTCCCAAACATTATTCTTCATGATAGAAGAATACTCCTCCTGCATGGCATCTCTCCAGACTTGCTGGCTAGCTACCTCCTCATATCTAGAAAGATCAGAGTCAATGATGTTGGCAACCATTTCCATATAGCTACAAAACCTATCAGGTGGTCTTCTCTCTCTGACCGGCCTCTTAGGCCCAGCAACAGATGTGGCCTCTCTCAAGGTATCTTGAAGCCACTTGGACTTCCTCTTCCCTAAGCACACTTCTCCCACTGGAGAATGAAACTCCTCCTCCTCGTGATCAGGAGCCTGAACTCCTGAATGTCTATATGTTGTCCTCCTGCTTGAACCTGAACCTGTAGATGCTAAAGTACCATGTGAACTATCCATCAGTGGACTCCCTAGTGAATTTCTCTACGGATTTCTCTGCATGCTGCCTGAAGCAGCACCCCTATGACTCTATGAACCACTTCTCACTGATGGACCTGACACCGTAATCAATGTACCTCCATATCCTCCTGATCCCTGCCCACTAGATCCTTGTGCCTGACTCAGATTATCCTGAGGGTCTGGCCAATCTAGATACTCTAACTCTCGTAACCTCCTGAAAGCCCTGTCCTCTTCAAACTTCACATCCCGCCTGACAACAACTCTCCTTTGTGCAGGAATATAAATCCAAAAGGCTTTCAAGGTATCATTGTAGCCCACAAAGATACCATTCTCTGTAGTGGGCTCTAGCTTGGTCCTCTTCTCCTTGGGTACATAGGAGTATGCAATACACCCAAAGATAAAGAAGTGACAAACATTAGGCTTTTTCCCAAAAAAAGCCTCATCCAGAGTCACATGCCCGAAGGCACGATGTAGACTCCTATTCTGCAAATATATAGTATAGTTGCAAGCCTCTACCCACAAAAACAATGGTAACCCTTGATCATGTAACATGGCTTTGGCAGCCCCAACGATGGATCTGTTCTTCCTCTCCACAACTATATTTTTCTAGGGGTTGTAAGGAACTGTGAACTCCCTCCTAATGCCTGCCTCCACACAATACTCAACAAACTCACCAAGGGTGTACTCCCCTCCATTTTCCGACCTTAGGGACTTGATCTTCTAACCTATATGAGTCTCCACAAGAGCTCTGAACTCCTGAAACCACTTGAAGACCTCACTCATGGTATTCAAGAAATAAATCCAAGTCCTCCTAGAGTGATCATCAATGAATAAAACATAATACTCATATCCATTTAAGGAAACATAAGACATCTGACCGCTCACATCGGAATGAATCAAATAAAGTATCCCAGTCGATCTGTTGTCACTACTGGAAAAAGGGGATTTGGAAAGCTTTCCCATAGCACATCCTCTACATGTATCAAAGTGATCAGTACTGTAATCTAGCACACCTGTAGTGATCTCTCACAATGTCCTCAAGGCTCCATGATACATGTGCCCCATCTTGCGGTTCAAAATCTCGCACAGCTCTGAATTGCTAGCTCTGCTGTCAGTACTACTACTCAATGCCAAAAGGGGTTGAAATGAAAACTTGTACACCTTTGCATGGCTTACACCAATCACTCTATCTAAATCAGCTGGAGCGCCCCTGGGATATATCTACACCTGTCCTCTCCTGAACAATATCTCATATCCTCTGTCCTCCAATGCTGAGATGGATATGAGGTTCTTCCTCTTCCCTGGCACATATAGAACATCTGACACCTTCAAGGGAGGTTTGGGTTCCCTATCAAATGTTAATGTCCCCACACCAACTTCTCTAACAATTTTTTCATCTATGAGTACTAACTCTATATCAGTGCCACTCTTTGAAAGCTCTGAGAAGTACTCACGGACTCTTGTCATGTGACGTGAAGCCCCACTGTCAGCATACCAGATACCTGAAGATTCTCCACTAGTAGAGGGAAATGTACACTCCCTCTCAACCTTCATGGCAGGTGACCCTACACTAGTGGACTCGCAAGCAGTGAACCCAAACTCCCAGTCAAAGCTATCCATAAAGTCCTCTATCTCTGCTGATGTTGCCATGCTCTGGTTCTTCCCCTTCTTCTTCTTCTCTGGACACACAACTGCATAGTGTCCCATCTTCTGACAATTCCAACACTTCACCTTGGACTAGTCCTTCTATGTGTTCACCTAATTACCTTTACCTTTTCCTTTTCCCCCACCACTACTTGTGGAAGCTTGATTCTTTCCCTTGCCTTTCTTGCCTCCTGCTAACAGTGCTACATCTTCATCCTTATTAATAGGTTTGGCTACCCTAAGCTGGCTCTTTCTGATTTCATTCTGTATGCAATCATCCCTGAACCTCTCCTAAGTGGGAAGGGTCTCATGTGCACAAACCCCATCAGCAAATTTCAGCCATGAACTGGGAAGGCCATTCACTGCAATCCACACCAACTCAGTTGGTGGAATGACCTCCCCAACTGCTACCAACACATCTCTCACATTAGTAATATTTGTGAGATATCCAGTAGCACTATCAGTCTTAGCCATCTTAATGGTCTTCAGCTTCTCCCTTAGGACCATTTTTCTGTTCTCATTGGTATTCTGGTAGAGATTGGTCAAGGCTGTCCACATCTCATGAGCAAATCTCTTTCCTCTCACATGAGGAATGACATGGTATTTAATACCATCCAAAATCAGTCTCCTACCTTTGTTATTCTTCTTTTTAAAGTCTTCCAACTGAAGAGCATCAGTAGGCACATTCACAGGGTATTTTTGGATATGCACCATTATACCCCATACTTTTGCCTCCTTAAAGATGCTTTGCATTCTTTCCTTCCATGTGTTGTAGTTACTATGCCCATCCAACCTATCCTCCACCCTCAAGCCAAAAGACATGCTTGATGTCCTAATAAGCTGAAAAAGGCACTGCTGTAGTAAAGGTATTTTTTTCTGTGTGAAAAATCAGCTTGCTGTAATTTTTCTTCTTTCTGTCCCAAACTGCACTTTTTAGCAAAATAGATCTGATACCATGTAGAAATTTCTGTTCCCAACCCCAATTTTCAGTTTCTCCTTATTTCACCCATAAATTTAAATGCCCATTCCCATAGCCATACATTCAACAAGCTGGAAAAATAAATATTTTCTAAAAACACAAATTCTGGAAATTTCACAGTGTTAAAATGTAGAAATAAAACTCAGAAAAATAAAACAGCCACACACAGAAAATAGACACGATGATTTTTGGTCAATTTGACCCTGGAAAAACCCCCTACAACTCTTGGGGAAAACCATTTCAAAAGCTCTCTATATTCCTGAATATTCTTTTACAGTGAATAGTAAAACACAGAAAAATTGCAGCAATTACAAAACCCACTTATCTCGATTTTCGTGTCAACCTCCAATCTGGAAAATTGTGCCAACAACAAAACATAAATTTACAGGAAAAATACCACAATAAATATTCTACTTGCTGCCTAGAAAAACGTGCCCAGATTTCTGCCTGTAATTTACTATACGGAACTGTACAAATAGTATAGCAGCACCTTTCTCGATTTTCGTGCCCAAAAAATCTGCCTCGAAAATTATGCCCTTTGCTGCTGAATCTGCTCCTCAAAAATAGTGTTGTACTTGCCTTAGAAATCGTGTTAAACAGTGTTGTACAGATTTTATACCTTGGTAAACGTGCCAATAAATGCTGTTGTACGGAAATGCTGCCTTGGGAAATGTGCCCTCTTGCTATATGGATTTTATGTGTAGCTATGTTGCTCTCCCTCCACTCAGAAATTTCTCTTCAGCTTTCTCTCCTCCTCTCTCAATCTGTTCATGAAAGAATGAATGACCTTTTCCCTCATTTTCCTCCTTTAACCTAACCCTAAGTGACTTTTGGGAATCCCTAAATCCAATGATTGAGATAGCTTTAGATCTAGGGCTAAGATTAAATGTTCATTTAAATCTCACTTTCTATTTTTTAATTCACCCCACAATAATAAAGACCCACTTAGTCATTTATTTCCAAATTCACTTTTCATTTTCTAATTTCACATTGAATTTATTAAAGTCACTTTAAAATTAGACTTAGTAACTTTATCACTTAAAGTGACTTTTAAATTAGATTTGACTTTATAGCTTTATAAAGTCACTTTAAGAGAAAAATTAAATTCATTTGGGCACTTTTCCCTAGGCCAAAGATCAAAGCCTTAGGGAACCATGTGTCCTCCAGTAACCAAATTTCAACAAAACTATCTTAGATCGTTCTTAACTCCATATCTACCAAGCAGTGAGATGGATCAAATATCTTAAGATGCAAATCTTTTTTAGAGTGAAAAGAAATTTGATCCCCCTAAGTGATTGGTAGATCTATAATTGAGGTGCTTGGTAGATCTGCATTTGAGGTTGATATATGTTAGTATAAAAGTAAGTGATGATTGTTTTAAAAAAAAATAGAGTAGGAGAGGGGTATCACAATGTTAAACTTTTTATTTTATTTTAAAAAATTCCTATATAATTATAAAAATTTAGTCATTGCATAGCAGTGGTAAACTTTGCTAGTTAGGCATAACAATCTATTCTTAACCAACATGTTTTAATTGAACCCAAGAGAAACACCTTAAATTATAAAAAAAATTGAAACGTCCATTAGTGGTAAGTAATGCTATATCATCACCACCCAACCATAGGAAACATTCTACCACCTCCTATAAGCCAAGCAGTCTTAAACAAATAACCACCCAATATAGAATTGTGTTGTCTCCATCAAGGCTCAATGATCATGTACCTAATGGAAACAAGATTCCACTTACATTTCACTCATCAATGATGTTTTATTTTCATGGCTAACACATTATTCAACACATTTCCAATTTACATATTCCTCCCCTAAGTTTGTGTTACAATGTTTTGTCAATGATAAAACCTTGTTAAGGGCATCTCCTAGTCCACACCAAACTAGTACACCATCCTAATTGTCTCATGAAACAACCTAAGTCACTCACAAAGTATACCAAACATATAAAATCATTGTCCACTCTTAGTCGTATTTACCCTGCAACATGCCATCCATTGTGCCATTGCTAATGGCACCTCAAGTAAGATCCTTGCATTCTCCCCTCAATTTAATTGTTAACATCTTCATCAACATGGCTCCATTGGCTTCTCTAATGGACAGAAGGATATTGTAGCCAAAACTATAGGGCCAAGTACTGAGACGTTGCTGAGCAAAGTCCGAGAAGTTCAAAAGTAGTGCACCACAACAGTTCCACCTTTGAAGGATGCCTTGAGTGGCATCAAAGAAAATATAGAGGACACACCGGAAGAGTGACTCAAGACGAGTCATAGTTTTTTGTTGGGGACGTATTGGATAGAGTACCCCTCGAATGAAATATTTTGAGAAAGACTTTGCATATCGAGGAGAAGAGCGTGCAACGCGGAGTTACGTTAGATTCTTAGGGGCTTTGGGGTGGGTAAAATCCCCTTATTTTGTAAAAGGATGGGAATATTTTGTATACATTGAGCTCTTCCCATGGTTTTCAGACCATGGTATTGTAAATTAATGACTATAGAAGGAGTCTAGGATAGTCTTGATGATATACTTGATACTTGATAGATAGATCATAGAATGCACTTAGATGTAATATTATTTTGAGTCTGTGTTCTACGGTTTGGGTTAGAGAAAATGCTCCTGCAGCGAAGTGCGTAGAGGCCTTAGGAAGTCTGCAACTAAGTGCGCAGACCCCTGCAGTTGAGTGCCCAGGGTGGAACTGATTGTATTGGGGAAATGTGAGTATTAATGAAAGACTCTTCAAGAGAGATCTATGTTTTGAGTTTATGTGTTTGTTTTACTCGTATTTTATGTTATCTATGCTAAGTAAGGATTCTAATCTATAATTGCATCGTGAAGCCCTTTTTATGGTTATTTATGTTATTTTATGTTTGTTAAAGTAAGATCGCACAATCTGCACGTTCGTTCAATAGGAGTGTTGAACCGTGACTGTACAATTAACTGGTCTGTTCTACGAAGCTCTGTCAAGTATTGAAAAAAAGAGAAGCCCTAAAGCCACACTCCGTTATCCCTCTAGACGTAGAAACCTTGTTCTAGAAACCCCCTATATTTCCTCAAGTGAGACTTTGGTCTGCGCAGTCTTTATGATTCATTAAATGTTTTTTTGGATGCGTAAGCCAAAGCCAAAACATGTGCATAACGTTAGCCAAACTACTCTCAGTCAATAAAATATCAATTGAGTTAAAGATACATGTTTAATAAGGATTTTAAAAATACAACTCATAAAATATGATTTATTAAAATTTTTGATATTAAAGTGAGGATTAAATATCATTTATTAAATGTTTTGATATTAAAGGGAGGATTAAATATCAATTGAGATAAAGAGACATGTTTAATAAGGATTCTAACTATGATTTAATAATGATTCTAACTCTACTAACTCATAAAATATGATTTATTAAATATTTTGATATTAAAGTGAGGATTAAATATCAATTGAGCTAAAGAGACATGTTTAATAAGGATTCTAACTATACTAAGTTCATTTAAAAGTAAAATTGCCACTACTACACTAAGGGCATTTTTAAGACGTTTTTTTAAGGCAACAGAAATCTTTTGTCTTAAAAAGTCACTTTTTATTTTAGTTACTTTACATTAAAATTTGATACCAATTGAATTGTCTTAAATATAAAATTTAAGACAAAAGTAGTGTGAGACAAAAATAGTTTGAGACAAAACTTTATATTTAAGACAAACAATTTGAGACAAAAACATTTTAAGACAAAAACAATTTAAGACAAAAATATTTTAAGGCAAAACTTTATATTTAAGACAAAAACTCTTTGAGACAAATATTTTAAGACAAAACTTTATATTTAATACAAAAATAGTTTGAGACATTTTTAAGACAAAACTTTATATTTAAGAAAAGAACAGTTTGAGACAAAAATATTTTAAGACAAAACTTTATGTTTAAGACCAAAATAGCTTGAGACAAAAATATTTTAAGACGGAATTTTATATTTAAGACAAAAACAGTTTGAGACAAAAATATTTTAATATAAAACTTTATATTTAAGACAATGACAACTTAAGACAGTAACAATTAAGAAAAACTCATTTAAGACACTTAGCAATTAAGACAAAACCATTAGCAATACTTCATAACAAGGTGATTTTCAAATGAGTTACATTCCATGAACTAAAATTGCTTATTTTTTTAATATGTGAAAATGTTTTAATTACTTCAACTAAACTTTGATATAAATTTGCAAGAAATTAACTACAATATAACAATAAAAAAAAAAAAAATCTCTCTCTCTCTCTCTCTCTCTCTCTCTCTCTCTCTCTCTCTTGCTATATATATATATATATATATATATATATATATATATATATATATATATATATATATATATATATATATATATATATATATATATATATAAACTATACATAAAGAAATAAAAGAAAAAATACAAATTCATCCATATCATTCTTTTCACTGAAATTCCATGAGTGGATAGTGGATAATTATATTTTTAATTTTTGAAAATAGATATCCAAACCACATGAAAGTTAATCATGTCAATTTTATTTCTTTTATATTCTATTTTTCCTTTTTCATTAAACCAAAATATACTAGATAAAGAGATTTAAAAACATTATTTTTTGGTTGGCCACTCAAGGAGATTTAACTTTGAATATCATGTTTTTACATAATACTTCATAACAAGGTGATTGCCAAATGAGTTACATTCCATGAACTAAAATTGTTTATTTTTTTAAATATGTGAACAAAATTAAATTACTTCAACTAAATTTTGATATAAATTTGCAAGAAAGTAAATACAATATAACCATTAAAAAAAAATTAAATTAAATATTTTCTCAATTGTTATATATATATATATATATATATATATATATATATATATATATATATATATATAGATAGATAAAAAAATAAAATAAAATTACAAATTCATCCATATATACATTTTAAACCTTCATTCTTTTCTTTGTAAATGAAAAATCAAAATTTTGATTCTTGCATATATCAAAGAGATAAGTAACAAAAATTTAATTATTTCTTAGATAGACTTTTAGTATTTAAATTTTTTCTTATTGTAAAAAAAAAATTCCTATTAATATCGTAATATATATATATATATATATATATATATATATATATATATATATATATATATATATATATATATATATATATATATATATACAAAATGCATTTTTATACTTTTTTATACTAATTTATATTAGGTTTGAAGATGTTGGTAAAGATTTTCATCTCGTAATTAGAAAACCATGAATGCATTATTAAGAAACCAAGTAATATTAGTAATTGATATCATTACCATGAATGCATTATTAATAAACCAATTACTATTAGTAATTGATATCATTTCAAACTAGGGAATAACGATTATATGGTTTATCTTCCTCACTTAATAGAGATATATGTAAAGAAATTGTGAAGGAGGTTGAAAGAGTACTCTAGCATAAACATTAATTTAACCTAAAAAGCCATTGTCATGCCCCTATAGTCACCCATATCGGATACTCACTTAGCGCACCCAAATGGCCCATCACTATAGGTTTGTGGTGCATCTGACTCATTTCATCTCATCGATTTTCTCAATCTAAAACTATGTGATTATATATTACACCTCGCTTTTTATATTTCACGATCATTAAAATTCATAAGTTTAACACTTATTGAAGTATGTAGATAATAATTCCATACAATTATGCCTTAACATAACCAATATGCAAATGATATGAATGAAAGTAATCTTATATAATCAACAACCTAACTGGCCTAACAATTGTCAAATATTCAAATGTGTTACAATCAAGTGAACTCTAGTCTCGTATAACAATTTAAATTATAAGAGCACACAATTCACACAAACCTATCACCAAATTTCCTATTTCATTTACAATCATCGATCACAACATTTTCATAGATCAAAATTGTTTCACTTGATAGAAATAGTAGGTACTCTGGTATGCATGCAATGTATGAAGAGTCAAATTAAGTGAAGGAAAGAAAGTTAAGTCCAATTAAGTCTTATATTAGAAGTCAAGTGAGTCAAATTTAAAAAGTTAATGCCTTGTCAAGAAAATCTAAGTGAAGGACAATAAAAATGTCAATTTATGTTAAAGTGAAGTTCGAAAAGTTTAGTTAAAGCGTCATGTCATAGTTTGCACGAAGATAAGAAAGTTAGAGTTTGCATGATTCCATATTGAGAAAGTTTAGTGCTTATATACTCATGGTTGGGTCATTGTAATGCGAAGTAAGAAGAGAGAATAACAACAATTCGGTGGATGTATATGAGAGAATAATTAATGAATATAACTTATTTATTCAAGAAGAATCTTGTGTACTTATTTGGCTATTGTGAGTATTCTGCAAATCGAAGTTTGCATCCATTGGTCCATAAGTAGAAACTAGAGCTCGTTGAGAGTTTGTAAACCCAACTACCACTAGAGAATTTGGCGGAAATTCCGACAGCCAATTCGTCGCTATTCTGACACATAGTCGTCGCAAGAGCGACAGTTCGGGGGCGGACAAACCGTGGTTTGTCATGTCGTCGCCGTTCCGACGCAAGTAAAAAGTGTCGCACTATCAACACTTCTTCCGTCATTCCGAGCAAGCGTCACTCTTCCGACGTCTCACAAACCGTCGCGCCTCCGATGTTTGTAAACTGTCGCACTTCTAGTGAAATGTGGTTCGACGTTTGGAACGTCGCTCTTCCGACACTTATAAACCGTCGCAATTCTGATGTATCGTGGTCCGACGTTTTGGACGTCACTCTTCCGACGCTTATAAACCGTCGCAATTCCGACTAAACGTGGTCCGACATTTTTGCGTCGCTCTTCCGACGCTTGTAAACTGTCGCAATTCCGACTAAACGTGGTCCGACGTTTTGGACGTCACTTTTCCGAAGTTTGGAACATCTCTCTTCCGACGTTTTCATACTGTCTCTCTTCTGACGTTTCTGGGTTGTCGCAGTTCTGACGTCTACAAGGCATCGGTAGACCGACGGAGGGCTCAATTTTAAAAAAAAAATTAAAATTTTAAAAGACGAGAAACGTTGTTTTGAAGATATTATATGAAGTAAAACAGTCCATGAAAGTGAAATAGCAGTATGTAGAATAGTAAAGCAACAGATAGAGTACCGACGTCCATTGTTCCAAATACAAATTAAAATACCCAAAACCCTACAACAGTGAAGTAAAACAGTCCATGAAAGTGAAGATATTATATAGTAAAACGAGTCCATGAAAGTGAAGATATTATATGAAGTAAAACGAGTCCATGAAACGAAGATATTATATGAAGTAAAGCAGTCCATAGTGAAATAGCGATTATGTAGAATAAGTAAAAAGCAACAGATAGAGTCATGACGCGTCCATTGTTCCAAAATACAGAATTAAAATTACCCAAAACCCTACAACGAGTGATAAACAGTCCATGAAAGTGAAGATATTATCTGAAGTAAAACAGTCCATGAAAGTGAAATAGCAGTATGTAGAATAGTAAAGCAACAGATAGAGTACCGACGTCCATTGTTCCAAATACAAATTAAATTACCCAAAACCCTACAACAGTGAAGTAAAACAGTCCATGAAAGTGAAGATATTATATGAAGTAAAACAGTCCATGAAAGTGAAATAGCAGTATGTAGAATAGTAAAGCAACAGATAGAGTACCGACGTCCATTGTTTCAAATACAAATTAAAGTACCCAAAACCCTGCAACAGAGAAAAACGCTAATCATAATCATGTGAGGAGTGTGATATGTCCAAAATATAAAAAGACCATCAGACCATATCAATAAACCAGCAACATAGACCGGCATCGCTAGTTTTGAAGGCAGAGTGATAAACATTAATCATTTTTTTTTCTCAAGAGAAAAAACGTTGTTTTGAATATATTATATGAAGTAAAACAGTCCATGAAGTCATTACATTTTCACATCTGAAGATTGGAACCCAAATATCCATCCAGAAAAGTGGAAGTCCCACCCCAGACAGTGATAGAAAAATACCCCATGTCACATACGGGGACTTGATATAAAACCCAGTAACGGTCCACATGGAGATTATCGACAATCTGAGAAAGCATCCAAATATGCCCGAGGCATCTATAAGAAAGTGAAATAGCATTATGTAGAATAGTAAAGCAACAGATAGAGTACCGACGTCCATTGTTCCAAATACAAATTAAAGTACCCAAAATCCTGCAACAGAGAAAAACGCTAATCATGTGAGGAGTGTTATATGTCAAAAATATAAAAAGACCATCAGACCATATCAATAAACCAGCAACATAGACCAGCATCGCTAGTTTTGAAGGCAGAGTGATAAACATTAATAATTTTTTTTTCACAAGAGAAAAAACGTTGTTTTGAATATATTATATGAATTAAAACAGTCCATGAAGTCATCACATTTTCACATCTGAAGATTAGAACCCAAATATCCATCGAGAAAAGTGGAAGTCCCACCCCAGACAGTGATAGAAAAATACCCCATGTCACATACAGGGACTTGATATAAAACCCAGTAACGGTCCACATGGAGATTATCGACAATCTGAGAAAGCATCCAAATATGCCAGAGGCATCTATAAGAAAGTGAAATAGCAGTATGTAGAATAGTAAAGCAACAGATAGAGTACCGACGTCCATTGTTCCAAATACAAATTAAAGTACCCAAAATCCTTGAATAGAGAAAAACGCTAATCATGTGAGGAGTGTGATATGTCAAAAATATAAAAAGACCATCAGACCATATCAATAAACCAGCAACATAGACCAGCATCGCTAGTTTTGAAGGCAGAATGATAAACATTAATCATTTTTTTTTCAGAAGAGAAAAAATGTTATTTTGAATATATTATATGAAGTAAAACAGTCCATGAAGTCATTACATTTTCACATCTGAAGATTGGAACCCAAATATCCATCCAGAAAAGTAAGTGGAAGTCCCACCCCAGACAATGATAGAAAAATACCCCATGTCACATACAGGGACATGATATAAAATCCAGTAACGGTCCACATGGAGATTATCGACAATCTGAGAAAGCATTCAAATATGCACGAGGCATCTATAAGAAAGTGAAATAGTAGTATGTAGAACAGTAAAGCAACAGATAGAGTACCGACGTCCATTGTTCCAAATACAAATTAAAGTACCCAAAATCCTTGAACAGATCAAGAAAAACGCTAATCATGTGAGAATTCTAAGTAAAGTTAATCTATTAACATTGCGAATAAAATTACACTGAAGTCAAAAACATTGCTTGGCCATACTCATGGCAAATTTGTCATCAAAAAATCAAAAAATTAAGAAGACTGCCCTCATACGGGGAAACCAGTCTTGAACGTTTAATTTACGGAATTCAAAAATATTACTTAAAGGTCCAGCACAGTAAAATAAACTAAAAGCAGCCCAATTAACTGGGCCTGCTAAGCAAGAAAAACAAATTAACCAAACTAATCCTCCGCTGGTTCCTCCACGATTCGACACCATCCTTCGGAAGGTCCAGGATCGCTAGGTGCTACCTCCACATGCATGCCACGGCTCCCCTCCTGAAGGCCCGAATGCTGGCCAGCTTTTTCCGAGCTCAGACCCGCCGGATGGGTGCATTCTTCCTCCGTTTGGGCCTCCTCGCGGAAGACCACAGTGACTAAAGCCATGATTCGCGGGCGGTTGAGAGAGAAATTAAAGGAAAATTGCGCAGTGCGCGTCGTGGGAGAAGGTGAACTAGCGGTGGGGAAGCGAGGAGCAGGGGAATCCATATGGTGGCTAGATCCTACAACCCGACCCCGCCCACTCCTAGTATTTGGATATCGACCGTAATAATCACTGGACTGGCCGGAAGTCGACTCTGTTGAGGGGCTGGAGGGAGCGCGCAAGGGTTGACCTCTAGTGCTCCCCCTGCGGCAACGCATCCTATGACGCACGTGAGGCATGGGTGCAGTCTCAGGCGCAGTGGGCACAAGAGGAGACGGAGAAGCAGAATTCCAACTAAAAGAGGAAAGACGGACAAAGACGGAGGCAAGGAGAAATGAAGTACGACGAAGTCTGGGCCGAAGTTCCGTGGCCACTTCTCCTTATCGTCACGATTACCGAACGGTGTAATCCGACAGCTTTGGTGTACGAAAAACCATGGCTAAACGCCATTTTTATCTTTGAAGTTTCCGGATCCCACATCCCGGTCTCACCAACCCAAAACTAAAAAACCAAACACCGTAAACTCTCCAATATTTAAATGTGAAAACTCTACGAAGTAAATAAACGCCATTTTGTATGTCGACCCGTCTGCAATGCAATCAAAGGACGCCTGTCATAATGAATCTCTGATCATTAATAATGAGAGCCGAAGGCGGGATCAAATTGGAGCGTGCGGGCCATGGGAGGAGTGGAGGTGGAGTGTGAACGATGTTAAAATTAATTCTTGTAGATTTGATGTGAAAACTTAATTGAACAGCGTTAAATGTTAATGTGATTGATATGAAATTGCCATATCCATGTCCCATAACCTTAAACGCCATCGAATGCACCCACAGCCAAGAGCAAGGCAAGTTTTTATTGAGGACACGTGGCAGAAATTGATTGGAGCGGATCTTTGTTTGGGCCGCTCGCGCAGTGGAAATCCGGACCCGTAAAATATTAGGGCGAATTTGATAAGAAATTCGCGTCACAAAATTGGCCGACGTCAGCAAGCTATTTTGGAACACGAATTTGGTTTGAATTATGGTTTATCGCCGTTTGAAGTCCGGCGAGCTCGACTTTTGAACAATTTTCTTATAAAATTTGTGTTGGTTTTCTTTGATAATACACATATTAAAATCCCGCTTAATAAAGAGACAAAATTGTTGTGCTTTCGGAACCTGACCCGAGGATTGGACATGAGTTAACAAACAAAAGGATGGCGGAACCAGACATGCACCCGTGGTCAAGCCCTCTACCAAAACCACGAGCGGAATCACAAAAGCGGGTTGCCCATATCGCACCGCTTTTGCGGAGTAGGCGGTATTTCCTATTCGCGGGCGATTCCATAGGGAATGCGACACGTGGCGAAGTGACCACGAGAAAACAAACGGTTGCTTCGCCATACACGTTAAAACACGACGTTGGAAGCGGCGAAATTGCCAAGAGTCGTTGATTTGGAGAAGGGCCATCGGACGGTGGTCGCACGTTGAACTTGCCGGAGGTTAACTAAGGTGTGCGGAGGATAGCCGGAGGTGTGATACGAATGTTTGATTGGTTATTGATATATATAGGTGGGGCTGGAGTATAATGAAATTTTTTAATTAAACGATTGGCGGATAATTAGCATAAGTCTGGAGCGTGATTGTTGTAAGGCTGGGTGGTGAAATATAGAGACGAAAGTTCATTACAAGTTATTTATTTAAAAAGAAACGTGGAGTATAAATACAAAGTGTTGAAAGTTAAACATTGGTTATAAGGATTGGAGATAATATAAAGTCGGGGATATAAATTAAAGTCCAACCATTGTGGATAGTATTTATTTATCAAATTCTACGAATTTGATAAATAAACCCGAAGAAAGAAGAAGTCAATTAAGACTCAGGCTGGAGGAAAAGAACGGGGTACACCGAGGGAAAATGCTGACACAGCGATTGTAGACACACCAGCTCTCCTTGGGGGTCCAATTTCAGTTTTGTTGCGTCACACGATGATCTCTCTTCTCTGGCATTTACTTGTATTGAAGATCACTATTCTGGGAATAAGGAGTTATTTTCTCCAAAAATAACCCTAGCCAAACATTGACAATGCATAAAGGATATCTTTCTATGCTTCATAAGCACATTTGTTCTACTTCTAAATCATGTCTTGGAAGTGGTTGTTGTGCTGGAAATTATTCACCAGTTGGTTTCATACGAAAGTCTTTTTCACATTTTCAGCATCCAATACATGAAAAAGATAATGGTTTAAAACAACATAAATATTTGAAATTTTGCAAGAATTGTCTGGCACACTTTGAATATGAATTTTGAAGTCGAGTGCATGATGCTGTATAGGATCAAGTGTCATTTTGAATACCAAATGTTTCACAAGAAACTTCTCAACATGCTACCCTGCAGTAAGGATTAAATGACAATATTGCATCAACTATTTCCATAATAAAAGTGCACCTCGGCCATAAGACTAAACAACTACAAATGTTGTAGATCTAACGAGACCACACAATCAAATGTATTCCACAAGGCCAATACTGTATGAAAAATGAAAAGGAGTTTGCAACCAAAAATACCTTAGGCAACTAATTCAATTAGATACACCAAACCATCAGCAAAAAGGAAAACCAGCCTACTCAAAAGGCAAACGTTTACCTCCTTTGACAAAATTTTGAGTTCCGAAACAAGGGCCTTTATTGTCTTGTCAATGCCCCTAGTAATTTGAATGGGGTTTGCACCTGCTGCAACAACCCAAACAAAAAGGTTTCATTTCAAATTATTTTCCACAAATTTAAGATACAACCATTGTCAGTTTTGTATTTCCTAACAAGCTCATAAATTTTGACAAAAGAACCAAAATTTTTTAATACCTGATAGCAATTTTTTCACTCAAAAACTATCTTAGACTCAATAAACCCAGCCCAAAACTAAAAAACCAAACACCATAAGACCCTACAAAAATGAATAGATGATCTTAATCCAGTACCATCGACAAAAAGTTACCTTTACACCCTCACTTATTAAACCTTGTGTTGTTGAATTTTAACTTCAACTACTGCAGCAGAAGGACGGATGCAGCAGCAACATTTTTTTTTGGAGGTTGCTTGCATGCCATCCAGAAATTTAATTCAGCATTTAAAATTCCTGCAAGTTTTTTTTTGTAGACGGCCACAGCCATATTTCTGTACAGGATTGTATTTAAACACAACAACCAGCATTAACGCAATTCACCAACCAAAAATTTACCCGACAGTTTTGTAAATTCAAAAGGAAGACACGTGGAGCATTAATATTAGATTGCATGAAATTGAAGGGAATCTGAAAACCTGAAAACCGGACCCGAATTTTTTATAGGGCATATTGGATTGAGAATTCGAGTTAAAATTAGGCAGACGTCAACATCCCATTTTGGAACGCGAATTTGGTTTGAAATTCAATCTATTTAGACTTTTGAAGTCCGACGGAAAGGGTTCTTTAATGTTTTGATAGTTTAATATATACATATGTTATATATATATCATATGCGAAAAGAAAGGTGGGCCATAGAATTTAGTTTTAATTTTATTTTTTTTAAAAGAGGGTTTATTATAATATGTTTTATATGTTACGGCATATAAAAATAAAAAGGTCGAAAAAGCTTGGTAGTTTTTTTTATAGACAGTACGTAAATTTTTTATTACACAGCGGTGTGTAAAAAGTGAAAGACTGAGTGTAACTTTTTAAGTGTGTATGCACAGCAGTGCGAAAGTGAAAAACACAGCAGAGTGTTTTAGAGACAGAGTATGTTTGTTTTGAACAGACATTGAGTTGGTTTTATGCACTGCGTTTTGTAGCAGTCATAATTTTGTAATCCCTCTCAGTGAGGAAGTAGTGTAATAGTTTTTTTTTGAGTTATTGAAGGGAATAGAAGTTTGTTTTCAAAGTATTGAAACTCTGTCTCCTGTCAAAGAAATTTTTATTTTGTGTGTGTTAGAGGAAGGGAGATTTATGGGTGGTTCTTATGAATCAACCAACCATTCAGAACATGCTCATCAATCCAAACCATAAGTATTATGTGACAATATTCAAGCAGGCACTGAATCGGATTTATGAAGCTATGTTAGAGAAACCCTAAACTCTCACTGAAAATAGGTGAAATGTGGCACCACTCAGAGATTGACATGTGCCAATTGGTACAAGTGGTAAACAATTGGCATGCTCAAACAACGAGGTGATGCAGGAATGACATGAGGGAGAAAATATCAGAAAAGCCCCAAATCTGGAGAACTAAAGCTCATCACCAACCTGAGATTGACAACTTTACATAATGTAACCTATGAAATCGTAAATGGAGAAATCATAGTAAAAATAAAGTAACCTATGTAACAATAAATTCGGATTCATCCTGGGAGTGGTAATGGGAGAAATCATAGTGAACAACAGGAAACATGCAAAGTTGCTTACAATCAAATAGATGAAAAAGCACATACAAAAAACCTAGATAATAATCATGAACAAGCTTAATATTGAATTATGAACTGTAAAGGAACTTACAAAATGTGACATTACGAACTTGGTCAAGTGCACAAGCAAAAATATCCTGGACATGACCCTGGTTGACAAGTTGTATTGCTCATGATGCAAGAGGATTTGTACCTGCACTGCCAAATCAATCAAAATCCATCATTATCTATACAATAAATACAAGTAATTGATGTAGTATTTTTTACTCTAAGATGCATTCTTATGATAATGTTAGAACATATGTTGAAAATGTCAAAACATACCTGAATAAGCTCCTCTTCGTTTCAAGAGCAATTTATTGGAGTCGCATGAACTTGGAACAAGCCTCCCACGATCTGAAAGAGTAGCAACTAAGTCAACAGTGACTTTTTTGTTGCTACGCTGGATCAAGGGAGGTTTGCTCCAAGATTAAATCGCTCCAATAAATTGTTCTCTACTAAACAGGGCCAACCACGTGAAGGTGGAAGCTCTTATGGCCCCTCCCCCCCCCCTCACATCACTCTCAATTCCCCAATACCCAATCTATATTTCATTTTTTACTTTCATGAGCATAAAAAAAAATATTCAATAACTAATAAAAAAATAATTCAATAAAAAGTACGCAAGGAAACATTGCAATTAATGCTTGACATAAAAATAGTATGATAAATGAGTTTTTTATATAACGCAAAAAAACGTTCCAAGTATGGTAACGTTTGTCTTATAATAATACAATATTTTACATTGTCAATTTTTCTTTTTCTTCTTCCTATTTTTAAAGCTCCTAATTACATCATCGATATCATCGTGCTCTGCTCCTGTTTCGTGCCTTTCAACCCGCACTGCTGACCTAGTTGCGTATTCACGATGTCTGGGCTCATCCAGTGACGGGGCATCGCCTACAAAACCAGATAATATTAAATTTTAATTGTCAGTTTTTAAATATCATTGAACTAGTTAGGTAATATTAATAAAAAAAATTGCAATGAGATTATTTACCTGGTGCACCAGTTGTCGCCGCTGACCTAGTTGCATTGTCACGATGTCTGGTCTCATCCAGTGACAGGGCATCGCCTCCAAAAACAGATAATATTAAATTTTAATTATCGGTTTTTAAATATCATTGAACTAGTTCGGTAATATTAATAAAAAAAATTGCAATGAGATTATTTACCTGGTGCACCAGTTGTCGCCGTTGGGACTGTTGCCTTGTCTTCCTCTCTGGTGGTAAGATCCTCAAGGGAAACATTCTTTGTCATTTAAACAAAAAAATTTATAAGGACAACCATCAAGGTATAATTAGAAAAAATTATAAGTGGAAATTAATTACCATCACGGCCCTCACTAATAGTAGCATTGTCGGCCTGGTCCCCACTACAATGATCAGGTTGCACGTGAGGATCATCTACATCTGGCTCTAAAACTGGGTTATTTGCCTCGTCGGTAGTGCTGCTCCCCTGATTTAAACAAAGTTGTTAGACATTAAATTTATGAACGAAAACAAACATATTGAAAGGTTAATGTTTTACCTTATCAGGCATTCTGGATCTTGGGACCTGCCCCAAGCTTCTGCGACGTTCAACTACGGCTTGATAGCCAAAATGGAAAGCGATATTTTTATCTTCCTCTGTAGTTTCTGTTCCGAAGTCATCACCCTACATTACATATGATTGTGTATTTTTAATCATATTTGATAGGATTACAAAAACGTTGAAAGGCGATACAATTAATTATAAGATGTTTAGCTACTTAATTACAATTCTTGCAGCTAATTTCAAGTAGCCGCCCTGGCCTAGCTTGTGATGGCCCTTTTTCTCAATCCTAGATTTGGTTGCCTTTGAGGTGTCAGGAAACCTAGCATCAACAAAATTGAAGTCAGATATGACGTAGCACACTTTTATTTTAGACATAGAGAAAATTAAAGCTATTGAATTAAAATTGTAATTTACCTTGCGGGTCCAGTTGGCATTTTTCCTTCTTTCTTTGCCCTTTTCTCTTTTCCGTCATGGATGAGTGCTCTCCACTCACTCTCTGAAACTGCGAGAGGACGCTCATATCTAGGGTTAAATTGCAATTACGTCCTATAGGTGTCCCTGGTATATTTCAAATATTTGCCGGCTACCTGAGCCACCGCTTTTCTGTCAAATGTGCCGACCCCAAAAAGGGCTTCTAGATAATCTAGAAGTTCTTTTTTCAGGTTGGAATTCTGGGAATTCCACCCTATACGTATGGTTGGGCCAAAAATTACCAACGCATGGCTCTCGAGAATCCTGTAGAACTCATTGTTTCCTACACAGAATAAAACCAAAAGAAAAAGAAGATATTATCATTAATTTAAAAATAAAAATCATGATAAATATGTTTTAGATAAAGTACATGAAATAGTTAAAATATTAAATTTACCTGGGAGTTGTACATGCTTTATAGGGACACCCTCATCGTTCACCAACAACGTGCCATTAATGGTCCCTATGGATCTGACACGTGTAGCTCCAGGAAACGCAATAATGTAGCTGGCCATATCAGCCTCATCATTGCCAACACGTTCAGCAGTTGGCTGGGTGTCAGCTTGGGCAGGGTGTGTTTCTTGGCTAGCACCTAAAGGAGTAGAAGGTGTACGAGAGGGTTGTTAGGCAATCTCTTGCCCTTGTGTCCCACTACCACCAACACCGGGTTCAGCAAATGCCAGAAAACGCTACATACAAAAGAACTTTTTGTTAGTTTAGTCAATGTAAAAATTAAAAATCAAACTATCACAATTCATCTCATGCAGAAAAAAAAAAATATCCTTTTGAATTTTTATTATTACCTGATATCTTTCTAGCTGCCTCATAAGATGTTGTATCCTCTCTTCTGTTTCAGGTGTTTGAGGCGCGTCTATCAAAGTATTAAATTCCGACCTTGCATCTCGTGCCTTTTTTTGCAACAAGAACACTGGAGATAGGGGTGAAGAAAGCTCTTCCTCAAAGAGGGAATCATCAGGCGTACCATGGCTAGGTGTCTACATATTTGAAAAAAATTAATATTATTTCAATTATGTAAATAACTAAAATACCTAAAGATAGAGCAATGCTGGCACTTTACATGTTCTTCCGCTGGCCTCTTTCCATGATCATCCCGTCTCGGGGTTGTTCCTGCACTGCTCTGATCAGTCTGCCACATTGCAATAAAATTATAAATGTAAAAACTTGAAAACAATATCTAACTTGAAAACAAAAAATGAAAACTAAAATAATTTCTAATAAGACACCGGAAGACAGAGTTAGAGTTTCAAATATGCCTTGCATTGAATTCAGTCCTGGAAACATGTCATTGCACATTAAGGCACCCAGACATTCAATCCACAAATGATATATTTAAGTAGGCTTCTCCTATTCTGGGAAAACACCATACCTATAATGCATTCACTTGCATGTATAAAGGGAAAGGAAAACATGTTTTCATACAACGGTGACAAAGGCATCTTGAGGAAAGGTATCTTCACTTTTTATTTATGTTGTTCACCCACACCACTCTCGTGTTTTCACTAATCCTGTTTTGTCATTTTTGGATTCAAATTAAGTTAAGGCCTTAAGTATTTTTTGACCTTTCGGTGTAGTTTTTATAAGTAGCATGTATGGATTTTCCATTAATTCTGCACTTTTTCTCTTCATGCGCATGTTTCCCTGGAAATCAAATGCATGATTTAGTCCCATACATTTAACAAGTTGTTGGATCAACTCCATAGGAAATATCATGTTTCCTATTCAATCAAAATTTATCTCAGTTAGGGTAGGTAGGAAGGTTTTCCCTTTGTATTAATAGGGCACTTCTAGCTTGCATTTTATTATATCTTTCAAATTTAGTGTCGTTTCAATTAGGGCATGAATTTTTGCAACTTTCAAGGTGAGAATGAACAAAGACAAATTTTTGTGATGGATGACTGTATATGACTCCATGGCCAGAGGAAAAGGCACTAATCTACTTCTTCAAATATATATAGTTCTCATTCACCTCATACGAAGATGGTCCCTGATTTTGAGCCAAATGTTGCAGCAAAAAGTTCCCCCCCTCCATAATTTGATATTCAATGGAAATTTCTTAAATTGATGATGGGGCAAGATTATGGAACATTGGCACATACATATGTAATGAAATTCCAAGATCATGATATATGTTTGCATATGTTTATGGCAATGTTCCACCAAGTCCCCTGGAGGTGGGAGCGAGGGGACGAGGGAGCGCGGGAGCGGCCTATGCAAAAGCTTCCTACCAATTTTCAGGAAACGTGGGGGGACGTCGGGGTCATAAAAATTATAAAATTTAATATTTAAAATGTAACTATATTTTTGCAAGGAATGTATATACAGTCATCATACACTTGCATCATGAAAGATAAATCATAAATGATAAAATTACAAATCGATGAATGATGAATCATATAATTGAAACAAATTTAAAAGTTCAAAGTTAAAACATACATCATACAATCATGCATGTAAGTTTGTAAGTTTGTAACTATATAATCATTAATGTAACTACTAACAATGTACAATGAAAATAAAGTTTAAGATATCATGACATATTATATCAAGATTCAAAATAGAGTTTAAACTGAAGTTTACAACTCAAGTCTGAAACATAAAACTTAAACGCAAATAAGTTATGTCTGAAACATAAAACATAAAACATAACATATGAATATCAAATGATATCATCATACTGATAAATGAGCATAAATGCTCAGGTTAATGCCCCACTAGTCTCTGCATCCAACTTCTGCACGAATATATCAAGATCAACCATGTCACCATCTGAATCAGAATCACTTGGATTCTCAAATATGCTAAGTGGCACATCAACTTTTAACACGAAACCATAAACTAAAAGGGGCGGTGAGGGGGTGTGAGGGAAACATCCCCTAGAAGTCCCCAAGACCTCGGAGCGCGAGGGGGCGAGGAATCTAGACCCCTAGGTGGGGGGGCGAGACCCCATGTAACATTGGTTTATGGAGGTGGTGGAGCAAAAAAGAGCTCAAATAGGGCTGAAATTTTTCACATAAAAAGGACTGTGGGCTTGACTAATGGTTCCATTTAAAAAATGATATCTAGACAGAGAATAAGTGTAGCATGCAAACATGCATTGAAAATCCATCTGAGTTTGCATTGTATTACTTATGATGGTTTCAAATTTGGGTTTCAAAATGCCAGGTTATGGCATGATTTTGTCGAGAAACCCTTAGTTGGATTCTCATGTTGGTTTAATTTATATTTTAAGTTTGTTTTGCAATCTTTGAGTGATAGTAACTCATGAACTAGGTTACCAATGTGTAACAATCATATTTCAAGAATAAAGTTGTGATTTTTTTATATTATTATTATTATCTATTAGCTACGAGTATTGACACCTAATGCATGGAATTTTGACATCTTGATAGCATGGATAATTTCGAAAATGTTTCTAGTAATGTTAACATAATAACTATCATTACATGTCTTCACTTTTTTCACCATAATAGACCTGTGATATGGACTCATCACACAGCTTCATATGCTATGTCTATGGATATTTGATTTGAACCTACCTCATAGTATAGAAACTATTGGTGATTATGTATTTTGTACAGTTATGACACCCTGAGTGCATGGTTGATTTTCTTTAGCTATATGTGAAATGACCGAACATTCAGCGTAAGGATATGGAAGGTTTAAGGTTTAAGGAAACCTTGTATATTGCACGGTAATTCTCTGTATCATTCTCATCATTTTTTGGATTTCTCTTTTATACTGCGTTTCTACAATGTTGTCTTTATGCCGAGTTTTTAATAAGACTTAGAATGAAAATTTATAGATTAAAGGCCATTTTGCACTTCTAGATTAATTTATGCATTAGGCTGAAATAAATTAGGAACAAATCCATAGATTTTGGTTTTTGGATTGATATCTGTCAAATCGTTGCTTAAAATAAGCTTATATATCGACCAAGGTCTTGCTAACTGTGAACTAACACATAGCCTACAATAAGCATTTTACTATGATTTATTTTAAGTGACTTTGATAGAAAAATCTTAATTGAAGTTATTAAGGACATATCAAGCAGTGTGAAGCAGTCCTCTGATTATAAACAGATGGTGAGTTACAACAGTGGTTATAATTATTTGGCTGTGTATATTAACATCTGGTATTGTTCTTCTTAGCATTAAAACTAAATTTTCCTTTTGGATATCCTATACATGATTTAATCTCTTTTTCTTCCATTATTTAAACTACATTCTCGATCTCAAAGGTTGCACAACTTTCGAGAAAATAGAATTTATTTATTTATTTTATTTTAATTTAATTTTATTTATTTATTCATTTCAATTTATTTTAATTTTTTTTATTTTTTATTTTATTTTATTTTATTTTTTTATTTTTTATTTTTTTTTATTTTTTATTTGATTTTTTTTTATTTTTTTTTTTTTTTTTATTTTTTTTATTTTTTTTTAATTTTTTAATTTTTAAATTTTTAATTTTAAATTTTTTTTAATTTTATAATTTTTAATTTTTTAATTTTTTTTAATTTTTTTTTTTTTTTTTTTTTTTTTTTTTTTTTTTTTTTTTTTTTTTCTGGTAATAGAGTTAATATACCATTTCTGAGGTGCAGAGATCTCTTCAAGCCGAGTTCTACTGTCTATTTTTTTATAACAGCTTAACTAAAATCCGATGAATATTTCATGCCCATGAGCATATTTAGAATTTTCTTGAAAAATATGGCTTGGAAGGCTTTGGACTTTCCCTGATACAGACTCTGTAAAGCTCACCTAATGCATTATACCAACATTATTGTTCAAGAGGCAGTCTTACAAAGTTGTACGACTTTTTAATTTAACCTTTTCGTAAGGCATCAACCTAAAGGGTAACCCTGACTGATGTGTTTCTCCCTTTTCTTTCGTTAAACACTCATCTCTATATATGCCTGAGGATATTTCTTACATTGATGAGTTTTTGTTTCATGTCCTTGTCTGTGACAGTAGAATTGTTTAACATGTTGAATCTATAATATGTTATCCTCAAGGTCATTGAATACATATGTCTTAGGAGATTCATTAGCATTTTTGGTTAGACTTTTGTTGTTTGGGTCATTGGGTAAATCATGTTGTGATACTTCACAGCCCTCCATGTTCTAAGTAATATAACATATTCGATGTTAGGTTGTAAGTGTTTTTGTTTTGGCAGTTAGTGGCAAGCCAATAGTTTCCAATTTTCATAGAATTCACTCGTGGAGTTTTCGACGTGGAGATATCATTATAAATACTCATCTTCAGTATATGCTTTAATAATCAAAACTTGTATTTGATTTGAGGATGGAAACATATTACTGTTTATATCTACTTAGCTCATGTCATCCTCGTTGAGTTCTTTTGTTCCTATTTCTGATGTCTCATTTAGGAGGTCCTTTTGCTTGTCTCTCTCTCTTATGTAGTGTATCCAAGGTGGGTGATCAGGTTTGATCAACCTACATCTTTCATTTTCTGTCACATTCTTTTATCTTCTCCTTAATATTTCCTTCTTTGCTCTTATTTTTATAAAATTCAAATCCATTCGTCATTGTTATAAAACAACACAAAAAAAAGTTGAAAATGCATTCTTAGTTTTTGTTTTGCCTTTATTTTTCGTTCTATGTTTTTTGTTCTCCTGTTACATATATCTAATGCCCTTCAGGTGTCAACCAATACTCATGTAACCCTCTTACATCTTTACAGTGATTTCACAGTGAAGCAATGGTGCTATGTTATTTGTTGATTGGCCCTCAAACAAGTTGTTATCCTAATAATTAATGTGTAAGTTGTGGCACTCTTCTGGGTTAGCTAATGACGGTTCATTCCTTGGCAGATATCAGTTTCTTTGTAGGTTTCTGGGGATATACAAGACCGTGGTTGTGCTTTTGATCATATTAATGTTTTTGAGAGAATGATACAAACCTGAGGAAGGCACCTTTTCAGCATGTTGCTCAGTTAGGTGTGGTTTAAAGAGAATGGCCCATTGTTTTTTTGCCTACAAGACCATGACAGTGGTTTTGACAATATTTACATCTTTGAGACTATGATTCAAACCTGTGGAAGGCATCTTTTCAGCATGTATAAAATGGTCTATTTTTTTATTTTCCTTGCACAAAGAAAATATGCCAAGCACTGTCGTGATCTTGTAGAATCCTGCATTTGAATTTCGGAGTCACTTGAACCTGTAGTGGAAGAAGTTTAGGTTTATAGACCAAGTTTAGAGTTGTTTTAAGCTTCCCACCTGATACATATTTAAATATATTTAAATTTGGATATGCTTCAGATATTTTTTTTGTTATATTGGAAGTCGAAAGTTGTAGATGGATTATATCCGACTTTTCAATTGAGGGCATTCTTTCTAAAATTCCAAATTTGACAGTTTTTGAATGGCTTTCTTGTTATTGCTTTCATAATTTATTTTTTTGAAGTATCTCCTTATTTTAATAGTGTATGTGGAAATTCAGAGTTTCCCTTAATATTTCTTTCACATTATTCTATCCCTACCCAATTGTATAGGTGTTGCATAATTTGTGTTGGTTTCTTAAAAGGAAATGGAAAATTTTTGGGTTTATGTTCAGGACACTTTTCCAATTCGTCATCATTATAATAATCTTGAACAGTGTCACCCACCTGTCCTTGCATGTGTTGACCTTCTGTTGACTTGCTATTGCAATGTCATTTTCTAATTGTGTAGTGTTCCATATTTTATTTGTCCAGTGAACATGGAATGCGTTGAATTTTTGCATAATGACATTACTCTACATGTCGAGTTTCATATCCCCTCGAGAGTCCTAAAGCAGCCTTATGTGCAAATATTAGTGTTGGTTTATCAAAATCGGGAAATTGATTTTCTTTATATTAACAATAATCCCTAATTTGAATTTGTAGCACTAATATTGGGTATCCTGGTTTATCATGCCTCAAAATTTAGTGATGTTAATTAACACAAGATTCAGTTTGTGGCAACCAAAATCAATTCCATTTCTAGAGGCTTGAGAGGGATTGACAACCATTTCTATATCTTTCTACTCAAATAGGTCAATGAGCCTCACTAATGTGAGCTCAAGTAATGTTATTGCCTCCTTTCGGCGTTCCCTTGCACCTCCTGGTGCAATTGCTAGTAATAAAATTTACAACTACATTCTGAAACAGGCTCACAACCCTTTTCTTTTATATGCAACACATATATTAAAAACATAACAAAACTATGCAAATAACAAATCTATTAAAATGCTCCTGGGGTCCACAATTTATAAATGTTTTAATATATATATGAAATATATATATAAAACATATATACGTCGCATTTAAAACAAAATATTACCAAAACCAGTGTGGGACCTTCACAAACAATAAAACTATTCCGCCGCGCGTTATATAAAATAAAATATATAACAAAACCTTTGTCAAAACTTCAAACGAACCCTTTAGCCATGGAGCCCGCCGGACTTCAAACGACGATAAACCATAATTCAAACCAGATTCGCGTTCCAAAATAGCCTGCTGACGTCGGCCAATTTTGTGACGCGAAAACCAAATGAATTCCGCCCTAATCTTTTTCGGGTCCGAAGTTGGGCTGGCGTACGGAGGGAGAGTTGTGATGCGAATTTCTTATCAAATTCGCCCTAATATTTTTCGGGTCTGGATTTCCACTGCGCGAGCGGCCCAAACAAAGATCCGCTCCAATCAATTTCTGCCATGTGTCCTCAATCAAATGTTGCCCTGTTCCCGGATGCGGGTGCATTCGATGGCGTTTAAGGCGATGGGACATGGATGTGGCGATTTCATATCAATCACATTAAGTTTTAACACTGTTCAATTAAGTTCCAAGGTTTTCACATCAAATCGCATTAAGTTTTAACACTTTTCAAGATCGGACCTCCACTCCTGTTAGCAATTCCGCATGCTCCAATATGATCCAGCCTTCGGCTCTCATCAATGAGAGATTAATTATGACGGGCGTTCTTCGATGCCATTGCAGTCGAGTCGATAAAATGGCGTTTCGCTATGGTTTTTCAGACGAGCCGCAACCTTTCAATTGCAGATGCTCTTCGGTTGCTGGGTTACACTGCCTGCTCACTGTGACGAGAAGGAGAAGTGGCCAGCTGAACTGCTGCTTAGACCTTGGTGCAAATATGTATTTCTCTTGGTCTGATCTGTGTCTATCTTCCTTGGTTTCTTGGAATCCTGCTTCTCCATCTCATCTTGTGCCCACTACTGAGACTGCACCCATGCCTCGCCTGTGTCAAAGGATGTGTTGCCATAGGGGGGGCACTAGAGGTCAACCCCTGCGCGCTCCCTCCAGCCCCTCAACTAAGTCGTCTTCCTAGTCCAATGATTATTATGTAGGTCGCTATCCAAACACTAGAAGTGGGCGGGGTCGGGTTCAAGGATCTGGCCATCGTATGGGCTCCCCTGCTCCTCATTTCCCCACCGCTTCACCTTCTCCCACGACGCGCACTACAATTTTTTCCTTTAATTTCTCTCTGAACCACCCACGAATCATAGCTTCAATCACCGTGGTTTTCCGTGAGGAGGCCCAAGTGGAGGAACAATGCACCCGTCCGGCGGGTCCGAGCTCAGAAAAAGTTGGCCAACATTTGGGCCTTCAGGAGGGGAGCGGTGGCATGAATGTGGAGATAGCACCTGGCCATCCTGGACCTTCCGAAGGATGGTGCCAAATCGTCGAGGAACCACCGGAGGAGTAGTTTGGTTAATTTGGTTTTCTTGCTTCGCGGCCCACTTAATTGGGCCTGTTTTATATTATATTACTGTGCTGGACCTCTGTAATATTTTTGAATTCTGTAAATGTTCAAGACTGGTTTCCCCGTATGAGGGCAGTCTTCTTTTTTGATTTTTTGATGACAAATTTTCCATAAGTCTGGGCAATGTTTTTGACTTCGGTCATGCTGTAATTTTATTCCCACTGTTAATAGATTAACTTTACTTAGAAAAAAAAATGTTGCCATGTTTCTATTTTAAACTTGTTTTTTGAAATACAGAGCCATGTTTATATGATTTTTTATAGTCGAAGCGCTGCAGGGTGGTTTATTATATTAATATTTCACGGTCGAATTATGTTCATAACAATTGGAAAAAAAAAATGTTGCCCTGTTTCTATTTTAAACTTGTTTTTTGAAATACAGAGCCATGTTTATATGATTGTTTATAGTCGAAGTGCTGCGGGGTGGTTTATTATATTAATATTTCATGGTCGAATTATGTTCATAACAATTGGAAAAAAAAAATGTTGCCCTGTTTCTATTTTAAACCTGTTTTTTGAAATACAGAGCCATGTTTATATGGTCTACGTATTATACTCTTTCTATGTATATCTACAGGAACCTTTTTGCTATGAATAGGGTGGATGCTGTAGTGGGCTACTAATGGAAACAAGCGAGCCTGAACCTTACATCTCGGATGCAACAGATGGTTACCAATTTTGGAATCAAGCAAGCTTGATCTTACAAGCGAGCTTGGGTTTCTGCAGATGGTTTTTATTTCCGGGAACAAGCGAGCCAGAACATACAATTGACCCTGGGTTTATACATATTTTTGCTCTATCATGGATGCTTTTTTTGTGAGGCGTATATCAACAGTACATGTCTCTGCACATTTCCTGTATCCTCTTTATGATACTATTTTATGTGTTGACAGGTTATCACTCTGCCTTCAAAACTAGCGATGTTGGTTTATTGATATGGTCTGATGGTATTTTTATATTTTGGACATATCACACTCCTCACATGATTAGCATTTTTCTCTGTTCAATGATTTTGGGTACTTTAATTTGTATTTGGAACAATGGACATCGGTACTCTATCTATTGCTTTACTATTCTACATACTGCTATTTCACTTTCTTATAGATGCCTCGGGCATATTTGGATGCTTTCTCGGATTGTCGATAATCTCCATGTGGACCGTTACTGGGTTTTATATCATGTCCCTGTATGTGACATGGGGTATTTTTCTATCATTGTCTGGGGTGGGAATTCCACTTTTCTGGATGGATATTTGGGTTCGAATCTTCAGATGTGAAAATATAATGACTTCATGGACTGTTTTTCTTCATACAATATATTCAAAACAACATTTTTTCTCTTGTGAAAAAAAAATGATTGTTTATAGTCGAAGCGCTGCGGGGTGGTTTATTATATTAATATTTCACGGTCGAATTATCTTCATAACAATTGGAAAAAAAAATGTTGCCCTGTTTCTATTTTAAACCTGTTTTTTGAAATACAGAGACATGTTTATATGATTGTTTATAGTCAAAGCACTGCGGGGTGGTTTATTATATTAATATTTCACGGTCATTGGAACGCCCACAATTCAAAACAAATATTGGAGATTTACTGTCCTGTTTTAAAGTTTCATTTTTTTTTTTTTAAATTGAACCCTTCGTCAGTATACTGACGCTTTGTAAGCGTCGGTCTTCTGACGTCTTGAACGATTTCCGTCGGTATTGTGACAGTTCTTCCTAGGGTCAGTATTGCAATGCTTTTGGAATGCGTCGGTATTGCGACGCTTCTGGGACGCGTCGGTCTTGCGACACTTTTGCAATGCGTCGGTCTTGCGACACCTTTGTACGGCATCGGAATTGCGACTGCTTAAAAACATCAGAAGAGCGACACTATAAAAATGTCAGAAGAGTGACGTTCAAAACATCAGACCACATTTCGTCGGAATTGCAACAACTTATAAACGTCGGAAGAGCGATGTTCAAAACGTCGGACCAAATTTCGTCGAAATTGGGACAGTTTACAAACGTCAGAAGAGCGAAGTCCAAAACTTCGGATCACATTTCGTCGGAATTGCGATAGTTTACAAACGTCGGAAGCGCGTTGGCTTGGGAAACGTCGGAAGAGTGACGCTTGTTTGGAAGCGACGGAAAAAAGTGTCGGTAGTGTGACACTTTGTCAGTGCGTCGGAATTGCGACGTAATGATAAACGACGTTTTGCCCGTCCTCGAACTGTTGCTCTTGCGACGACTATGTGTCAGAATAGCGATGAAGTGGCTGTCAGAAATTGGGCCAAATTTTATAGTGTTTGTATTCTGCTTGAGATCTTCTTGCACCAAATCCAACGAAAGTCTCTCCCAATTTGGTAGCTTTTCCCTTTCATTGACAAAGTTCTGATAACTATGCCAACTCTTGGGAAGTCCTAGAAGAGCTAGGCTCACCAAGTCATCATCCACGATAGTAATGTATATGCTCCCAAGTTCATCCTGACATTGGAAATTTTTTTTAAAATATTTCGGCATAATGTCTCCTTTCTCCATTTTGATTTTCCTGATCTTGTCCTTCAGTGCCAATTTTCTATGGTCACTGTTGCTCTGAAATAGATCTATCAAAGCTTTCCACATTTCATATGGTGTCACTTTTCCATGGAGACTTGAGACAATGTGGTCTTGTACTCCCTCCAATAAGATCCTCATCACCTTTGCAACCTTCCTTTTCCAAGCATCAAGATTTTCAGCATCTGCTACAATGGGTTTGGGAACATCATTGCCAATGAATTCTTTCAACCCATTGTCCTCCAGTATTGCCTCCATCCTATATTTCCACTCAATATATTTAGGGATTCCCTCGAGTTCATACTCCAATCTCAAGCTATTAAAAGCCATTTCGATCTTGATCCACCTGTCGCACCAATAATACTTTTGAAAATTCGAATTCTATTCAGTCACAAACTCAGCTTCTGCTCCACTATAGTGATTTCCTATGCTCTGACACCATGTATAATTTATAAAAACATATGTATATCAATGGATTCAATCCAATCTAACAATGTACTAAAGCTATATACCGAATCCTTCTACAAATCAATTGTAGAAATTAAACATAATTGCCAATAACATTAAGCAAAGAAAGAATCAAATCAATCCACAACACAAATACTTTCCCAGGGAAATCTTGCTGCTCAAAACCCATATATCTTCTATTGTATATTCACCATGGGATCATTAAAAAATTATAATTCACTCTTCTCACAAGAGTCTCCTGCACTCTCACAACTGTCTCACACTGTCCTGGAAAAAATTGACCAACACTTAGCCAATTATCATCCTCTAAAAAACCTGCCAACCTTGCGCAATTCATGATGAATGAAATGCCTATTCTTTAGGAATTTTGGCTTTCCAAAACTGCGCAAGGATCATGGAAAATCCAATGGATGTCTGATTGCATGCGGGCAACCTAATAATCACACAACTGATATTTAACATCCCTTTAACCATTGTCTCAACCGGGACTCCATTAGGACTGACATGCATGCAATTATTAATAGTAAATCATTACTTGCATGGAAGATCACTGACTGTGAATTAAATAATATTTAATTCACTTGATCTCCCACTAGTGCAACAAACAGTTACAACTAGTTCAACTAACTCTAACTTGCCTAACTGAGTTAACTGATTACTCATGCATTAAACTAATGCACCAACTGCAATTCGAAATTCATAACTAATAAAATTACTCTGCATGCCTCACCAACCACCCTCAACTCGAAATGCATGAGATAACTGAGTTTATCACACTCAGTTAACTATTACAAGTGATCGTGAGATAAGATTACATTTTATTGTCCAATTTAATTAAGGGAAATTTAAATTATACATTGCACCAATTTAATTAATTAAATTGGCCTTCACACTAATGTATTGCTAGGATTTGTTGGTCCCACACTAGTGTGTGTGTTGCAATTTCTTGATGGAATTCAACATATGATATGGATCTCCATGAAACTGAAGAAATTTAAGGGCATCGGAAATGAAGACGCTGAAATATTCTGGTTTTTTCATAGAGGCTATATGGACAACACAGTAGGTCAATGATAATAATGTTGAGAAAGCATAGCTAGCTACTCCATTTTAGGAATGCGCACTGGACTGGTATATGAGGTATGCAACATCAAACCCTAATGCGATGACTGATGAGCTTAAAGACGCATTGAAGGAGCAGTTTAGAAAGACAAATTAATATGTGGAGTGTGTTACTAAATTAAAGGACATCCACCAAGAAGTAAATGACACCATATGGGAGGAAGATCATCGGTTTAAACATACCATTAAAGAAGGGGGTTTTTCTATTGATGATCAACAACACAAAGAATGGTTCATTGCAATGTTGTTGCCACATCTGCGCCTGCCTCTATCCCAGTAGAAGATTGTGATGCAGGCTGAAGCTGTGGAAATCAAAATGGAATTACAAGTCTCGCAGGTGCAAAATACATAGGTTGGGGTTCAACAAATCTAGAGCCAGTTGGATACCTTTCATTTATAACTTCAAATTTTGTGGAAAGAAAAAGAAAAGGACATGTTCGCAGAGGTATGGTGCGCACACTGCAAGGTCGAATGACATTACATGGAGAAATTCCATCTATTTATTGGGTATATAGAAGTTGGAGGACCAAGTCCACTTAAGACTGTGGAAGGGCCGAGTGAGAACCTTGCACCATGGTGCAGGATATGTCAAGTAAATGGAAAACACGCAATATATATCTATCCCCAAATTGGTAGATATATTTTGGGTATCAAACAATTGTATTTCACTTTTTGTCTATCTGTGGGACATGATGAAAATAATTTTCGCAACTTTGATCTCATGGTTGAACAGGCTACTTCTTATAGAATGCAGGCTAAAGGTGGAGGACCGGATTCACCTACATCGCCATATTGGTGAGGTGGATTTTAGGGCAGGGGACAAGGAAGACGAGGAGGACCTAGTCATGGAAGGGGTCAACTCATTTTTTATAACTATGGAGATGTTGGCCATTATGCACACGACTGTCCAAATTTGACATAGAAATCATGCAGGTATTGTCAAAATTTTGATAATGCTATTTAAGATTGTCTTGTATTGTTTGAAAAAATGTAAGAAAAGAAAAGATAGACACCCACGCAGAACGTTCAGATGACGAGGGTAGAACCACATGGTGAAGAACCTAGCATGAATATTGTAACCAGAAGTGGTGTGGAAACTAGCGAAGATAAGGAAGAAGGTAAGAAATATACTACTGATGTTTGGGTCTGGAAATATTTTGAGAAAAAGGATGGGTTTAGCTTACAAAGGGAGAAGGAAACCTTTGTTGAAGCAAAGAAATATTTCATGGATCCTAGCGCATCTACATCTAAGGCACCATGCAAGGCTGCCATAAATACTGTCGAAGGGATTGATGTTGGTCTGAAACCATTTTTACAGATATGTATCAAGCTTATGTGAAATAAAAGGATAGTTGAGAATATTCAAGCTTTGATTGATAGTTGCGCTGAGAAAGACCAACCCTAGATGGAGAAAAGGGTTTTCAATAAAATTTACAAGAATAAGAGAAGGACTGGCCAGGAGATTCACTTAACTACTCAGATAGGTGAGTTTGAGATGGATCGACACTAGTAGAAAATTATGAAATTAGTAACTAGGTGACTAAAAACGTTAGTCACCGCAATTATTCCAAGTGAATTACTACTAAATTTGAGCATTTTTTAGTGACTGAACTAAAACTGACTAACTTAAATGACTAATTTACTTTAGGGACAAAATAGATGACTATATAATAAGTGACCAACCTAAAAGTGACTAACTAAAATGACTAATTTAGTCCAGGACTAAATATATGACTAGATAATAAGTGAAAAAATTAATAATGATTAACATAAAAGACTACTATAGTCCAAGAATAAAAATATGACCAAATAATAAGTACAACAAGTATATGAATTAGTCATTTATGTTAGTAATTTTTAATTGTGTCACTTTGGAAATTAAAAATTGCAATTTTGATATTGAGGTGTGAGTTGGCCAAATTTTATTGGTTGCAATGTATTTTGGTTGCCTAATGTGTAGAAATTATACAATATGCATGTATATCTTGGATTCACCCGATCTAACAATGTAATAAAGTTAAATATTGAATCGCTTCTAAAAATATTTTGCGGAATTAAAAACACAATCTCTAATCACATGAACATGAAGAAAGATCAATCACACACAACACAGATAATTTCCCGGGGAAAGCTTACAGATAAAAACCCCACTATCTCTTATTGTATATTAAGCATGGATCATGAAACGATTACATACAAAAATCTTCTCACAAGAGCGCTCCAGTACTCAGCTAATTGTCTCACGCTGTCATATGAAAAACTGACCAACACATAGCCAATTCTCAGCCTCCAAACAACCTGACTTGCTTGCGCAATCCCTGATGGTAAAGATCCCTAAATCCTAATTAGTTGCATGTGAGATTTGTTGGGGTCCTGTGTTTTGATATATTGGCTAACCAAAATACAAGGCAACATCAGAACCAATATTTAGAGTTCCAGGATCTAGTCCTCCTGTTCTCAGAGAGGGATCTCTCAAATTTGTTTGCAAAGATATGTCTTGTTTGCTTTTAAGTATTGATTTTAGACTAGTTATTAAGTGTAGGTGTTTGTTTGGTTGGATTGGTACAACAGAACATGAAAGGTCTAAGTAGTATAGATAGAAAGAAGAAATGTCAAATTCATTGGGAAATGGAGTCAAGAAGAGGTTTATGACAAGCTCATCAATGGATATGGGATATCAAAGGGAAAATCTAACTTGGCCACAGGATCCTTTAGTTTTGTGAATGAGATGGACATTAATTATTTGGAAAGAGAACTTGAATTCTCAACAAAGGGAACTTAAAAACATAACTTGAAAAATAAAGAGGCATTTGATAGACAGGGATAACCATGAATTCTACAAACCACACTTTAAGCAAATAATGATTTCAAGACAACTTTTAAAATGAAATCTAAGATTCGGGGAACACCCTATTTCCTCAAAGACTTTATTTCAAAGGAATTAGAAAACATAAAAGATTCACTGATAATTACAGTCATAGAAGAGGGAACACCTAACACATCTATGATCACAACTATAAAGACCTTTAAAACAATTATTCAAGCAGGGACAAAGGGTATGATCGAAACAGACCTCCTTGGTTAACTATAAACAATGGTACTTCAAAGGGAGACTTCAAAAACAGTTTTCAAGTGGCAGCAGACAAGCAGGGAAAACCATAAATCATGTTGGAACCAACTATTTTAACTATTAGAGAAATAAACAAGCATGAGGACTAAAGAGAAAGATTAAAGACTCTAAAATACCTCAGCAGAAGAAAACATCAAACAGTGAAGGATAAACATCTCTAAGGTGCTTCCAAGAGTCATTTCTTAGCCTAAACTTTTCATCCTACTGTAGTAATAATTTATGAAACATAATGAAAACAGGAAAAACAACAGACAGTTCAGAATACATCACCAACAGCCAAGCTCAGGGATCCAATGATAGAGCCTTCTCAAGAACAAGCATGTCAAAACATAATCCAGCTTCCAAGACTTCAATTTCTTCTTCAACTTCAACAAACTATGTATTATTTCAGAGAGTTCCAATGTTACAACTAGTGACCAACCAACCAACAACTTCTCATTTTATTCGAAGTATTTATTTAAGAAATGAGGAGGTGGAAGAGTTCTAGGTACGAGTATCATTAATTTCATACTAAATGCAACTCCTATTCTTGAAAACCATGCGAGGCATGATCCCGGGTGGATATTGGTGGCCACCCGCCTATTCCACTTGGGCCCCCACCATTGTCTCTGTCAGTTTTTCAGTTTTGGCATAACTTACTATTTTTAGCAGTTTTCGGGTCCTGAACTTCCGGAGCCGTTTTGAGGCCCTAAACGACGTTTTTTGGGTAGAAGATTTGTTGCGATTTTGATCATCAAAATCGTCACAAAAGTTGTAGTCCTCGGATAGAGCTTTCTAATGATGTATCATGTGCGTCAAACGGAGATAGTATGCCAAAGTTACGTCCCTCGGAAGTTGAAACACCAATTTACCCAAACGGGGCCCATAGTTTTGGCGCTTCATCTCCTAGGGTTAGGTTTTTTGGATGTTGAGGGTTCTCCATTGTTTCTCAATAATAAATAGGCCCTCGAGCCTCATTGTAACTCAGTTCAGAGGCCTGTAGCCGCCACATCTCTTCTCAGAGATAGCTACCGGCGCCCTAGCTAGTTTTATTTCCATTCTGTCTGTAAGCAAATTTCAGTTCTTTGATATTAATGAAATGAAGTGTTATTTCCGCTGCATCTCTGTATTTATGGTTATATGTTTATTATGTTGCGTTCCTGCATAAATCCGGATCAGTGGTATCAGAGGGGTCTGCTTTTTCTCGATCCTTCTTTGCATGTCCCCAACGAGGTCGGGGTATAAGGAGCTAGGGCTTGATATGGTGGAACCTTTGCAAGATCAGCCTCGCAAACCTCGACGGATGCCCATGGGGGACGAAAAGAAAGATGAGGGAGCAGGAGATCCTATCAAAATATTGCTCGAGGAGGCCCTCGAAAAACAAAGGAATGCTATGATGGATAGCTTTGCTCAGATCCTTCAACGGCTGCCCACCGGCGGCGCATCTGCATCCAGTAGCCACTCTGGAGTTGCGACTCCCTTTAAGGTACAAGTAAATTTTGACATTCCCATATTTGAGGGTCAAATAGACGCAGATGCCGTAGATAGATGGTTGAATCTATTGGAAGGATATTTCTCTGTTCATGACTTTTCAGACCGGGAGAAGATTATTTTTGCACTCCTCAAAGCTACCCCCCATGTTAAGGACTGGTGGGAAACCTACTGTGAGAACAAGGACCAGACAGAACCCTCTCTGTTCTCGGCGGTACCAACTTGGAATTCTTTCCGAGACACCGTCAAGGAACAGTACTATCCCGTGGGGAGTGTTTGGTCTCAATCTAGTCTCCTAAATTGAGCTCATTTAATTGTCAACGAGGGTTGGTAAACTGCTGAAGTGAAGTGTACTGTATGTACCTAGGTGCTTGTTTCTTAATGCGTTGTGTGTAGTGTTTTGTGATGTTTTTGGTCTTTTATGATGATTTATGATGTTTTTGGTCTTTTTGGCAATTTTATGTTCACAAGGAAAATGACTAGAAAGCTAGTGGAAGGAAACTAATGATTAAAAACAGAGTGAAGCCTAGTTGGTTGATGACAAATGACAAATGCAATTGCAGATATTGAAACAGAATCAAATCCAAACTATGACTAAGAAAAAACAAAGCTTGATAATGACTTTTAAGCAAATGATTCAAAACATAAACTCAACTTGTCAAATTCTTTCATCAAAGGTATTTTGAGAGAGAGCTTGAGACATGGTCAGCTAAGCATGCAAATTCTCCTAACTAAACAGTTAAACAACTAACTTATAATGATGCAACATGTTATCCATGATTAGAGATTTGTTGAAGCATATTTGGAGTAAAACATTGATACCATCATAAGATCTCTACTTTAAAACTAGTTCCTAACTCTATTCTGTAACTTAGTTTGATAACACTACACTTCACTCAAAGGTTATAGATTTTTAAAATAGTCTTTTGAGGAAATGTTTGTTTGTGAGATGATAAGGAAGTTGCAGAAGTACTTCAGGCCTTAAAATGATATTGTCTTCTGTTCATATGGTTATGAATCAATTATGGATTTTAGAACAAGAAGAGGTTTGTAAATAATGAAGGTTTTTTTGTTAAGTTTAACAACTGAAGTAATCTAATATGCAGTGAATGACAACTGAATATGGAGTGTAAATGCAATGAGTTAAGCTAAAACTGAACTTAAAATGTCACTAGCCTAAAACAATCCTGAACTATAAGTCATTATCAAAATTAAAACAGAACAACTAAGCATGAGTTAAGTGCAATTAAACTCCGAAGTATCCTAACTAGGCTATCATGCATTATTCTATGGAATTATACAGTCTATTTGTCCATCATGATTGGTATTTTGGAAGAGTTTCTTAGAACAATCCTAACTGTACAATTCAGTGCAAATGCAAACATAAAGACTGAAAGCAATGAAAAACTAAGATATCATAGCTATCTCCTACCCATCATTATGATATTTTGGAAGAGCATTTTAAGAGCAAGAATAGCTATGGTACTTAGTGAAAACACACAACTGAAACGTTGAAGATCACAATCATGCTTAAGACATTATAAGGATTTTTTGGAAGAGTTTCTTCTTTTGGAAGAGTACTTAGCATAAGTATAATTGTGATGGTGAACAAAAGAGATTGCAATTAAATCCTACAACACTATAGCCATTTCCCATTCATTATCATAATCTTTTGGAAGAGCTTCTTCTTTTGGAAGAGTTTTTAGAACGAGTATAACTATAGTGGCTAATGAAAACAACTACGAATTCAAACTTCAAAAACGTAAAGGCAACTAAGATACTTATCTAAATTACGCAAATAAATCCGTGCAGGAGGCAGGGGCCCTTCCACCACCAGACGGAATCTAACTCCAAATCAAATCAATGCTTTCAAAGCAACACTGTCTTCTTCATTAAGGGAAAAACAACTTAAACAGAGCAATCTGCACTTTCAGAAATGTAGCACAAAATCTAAGCAAAATCTGGAACGAAATCTAGCCTAGCTCTCGGTTTCCCAAGTGTTTATATAACAAATGTACATAACAAGACTTGCAACAATTCTAGGATCATTGTCTTTCCTTATCAAAATCACATTAGGACTCTTGAAGTGGCAACGTAAAAAGGAAAAGGACATCTGGACTAAGACAGTCCTATTAGAAGTCTGCCTTCCTAAATGTGTTCCCACGTACCAAAACCATATCCAGAATTCGGTTTTTCCTTCATGATGAGCAACGAACAATGTAGGCATGACGTGGAATATACCCATATGCGGTTTTTCTTGAGAAGCCACCTGGAACATACCTAAACGTGAAGACAGCTGCAGAATTTCCGGTTAGCTACGGAATGTCTGCATTCTGCAGCTAGTTCCGGTCAAAATGCATTACAATGACAAAAATCACAAAATTTAGCAAGTCAGTCATGTTAATCATTCTAAAAGTAATTTTAACTAAATTCATTGATCAATTGGGTCTAGGATAACAATGGACAAAGGAAAATGAGGTAAAAAAAAGTAAGATGAAAGAAAGCACAATCATATTACCCAACGGGGAGCTATGAGGACAAGTACATACAATGGACCACGCTGCGACAACAAAGGGATGAAGATGTGCATGAGCTGACGAATCTGTTCCATACCCTGCGCACAAAGTTGGGTATCAAAGATTCAGAGAAACATTTGGTGCTAAAGTATCGCAGCTGTCTGCACAGATACATTCAGGAGGAAATGGAGTTTCTCGACATCTCCTCGCTTGGTACGGCATACCGGTATGCTGCCAAGATTGAGCAGAAATTCAAACAGAAGAAGCGAGACTTTGGATCTGCGAATCAAAAGCAAGGGAAAGGTGCTTCCAAACCGCAGAACAAAGGACAGAGCCAAGGCATGGTGGCTAAATACAACTCATCGAAGCCACAAGAAAAGAACAGCACCGCAAAGCCAAAGAAGGACACGGGAAAGTGGTGTGAGTTCCATAAGAGCTCCACTCACAACACAAGTGAGTGTCGGGCCAAGCAGTCGCTAGTGGCCGAGATGAGGGCTTCTGAGTCGGATGCATGCTCCGACTCCGAATCAGAACCTGAAAAGGGGAATGAAAAAGGGAAACAGATTATTGATGCGGAGCCCAACGCCACTGTTGCCACTACAAAGGTCCAGAAGGAGGAACCGGAAGATCCGGAGGAGGAGGAACGTCTCTTCCACTCCCAGATGTGGGTAAAGGGCTCCCCTGTACAGTTCATTGTCGACAATGGGAGCCATCGGTTTTGAGTTTGACTTGTTCCTTTAGAATATCATTCTCATTTTTGATGTGTCTATTAAGTATTTCCAGCTCATACCTATCCCTTCTTAACACATCTATTTCGGACAGTGGAGGACTAGGGGTTCTCTCTCTACTCTCTGAAGCTTTCATTTCCAAAGTTTCAACATAGTCATAAAATTCTTGCTAAGCAGGGTCAATTTCAGGGGCTCCTTCATTAAAATCCTCTTCAACATCTTCTTCAATAGATGTTTCCTCATCTTCTATATTTATCACCCCTGTTTGTTTGATCTCAGTTTTCCTTAGTTTCCCCTTTAGTCTATGGCTTCTTCTTGGCTGGGAAGATCCCTCTCCTTTCTCTGTGGCAGATTTCCTGATTACCTTCTCTTTCTTAATTTGTCTCTTGATTTGAGTCAACTTCTCTAAGATGATTTCCTCACTACTTTCCTGGACTGTTTTGTCAATTTCAATTTTTGAAGCTCTCCATTTTCTGCTTCTCCTTGTAGGTTGTTGTTCAGGTGAGGGCTCTTTTGGCTCTTCAAAATGATTTCTTATCAAGAAATTGTCCCAAGTATCATTTGTTTTGGGTAAATGGTGTTCAATCAAAATTTTAACCAAGCCATGATGATATAGAGTTGTCTCTAAAAATTGAACCCTTCTTTGAACACAAGAAGCCATCTTTTTCAAAATTTGAAGCAAGAAATAGGGTAGGTTTAAGTCTTCCCCCAGAAAATGCATTATTAGTCTAATGTGGTAAACATAAAATGTGCCATATCTACCCTCACATGTAATAAATTTTTGCAGAATAAGTAGTATGTTTCTCCATTTATTTTTCAATGCAGAACTTGGAATTCCCTTCTTAAACACAGTGATATCCATACTTGGTGATTTTAGAATTTTCTTCCAGGATTCATTATGGAATTCTCTATTTTTGAACCATCTCTCTCCATTTCTAAGCAATCCTGTAGCTTCTGCAATGAAAACTTCAGTGACAGTGAATTTAACATCCCCCACTTCAACCTCAGCTCCTCTAAATGACCTTGCAAATGTTTTAGTGACTTATTTGTGGAAGCCATTAAATTTCTCAAGAAATTGTAGCCATCCTACCTGCTGCAACATTTCTTTACATTGAGGGTATCCTTCCAAGTATTTTGTACCCATTGGTTCGGTTCTTACAATAAGACCCATAATTGCTTCTTCAATGTTCAGATTAATATTCTTTTTGCCCACGGAAACAATAACTTTCACCTTCGAATTGATATACCTTTGGTTCTCGGTGACAATGGCTTCAAACTTCAGACTGATATGCCTCTGGTTGATAGTGACAACGGCTTCAAACTTCGGGCTGATATGCCTCTAGTTGACAGTGATAATGGCTTCAAATTTCAGACTGATATATCTCTATCTCTTGGTATTTTAAATTCCATATTTGCTATACCTCTGTCTCTGGTGACAAATGGCTTCAAATTCCTTCTTGCCCTTACCTGCAAGTTCGGTGATAATGCTCAATCTCTGCTCACGGTGATAGGAATATCTCTATTTTGCGGAATGAGGTGCTGGCTACAGAATGGAGTGATGGAAGTAGTTACAGAAATGAGTTAATGGAGTGAAGTGGAGAAAACGAATTGATGAGTGAAAAGACGGCGGAGATTTTTACAACGGAAAAGAAAATCATCATTGAATGATTTGGTTGGGTGACGTGAGGAAATTAAACACTTCAGCCTTTTTAGCCGCTTAAATGATGTCGGGTATAGAATTTGAAATGAGAGATTTTAATCCAAAGTTTGTGGAGGGTATTTTGGTCATGATCAATAAAAATAATTAAAACAACTTTTCGAAATGATTCATAACTAAAACTATGCTAAACCTTATGAAATTCCATTATAATCAAAACTTGTTACCTCTACTTTTCATTTGATTTTTGTAGTCTTTGTCTTCTTTGTTCTCCTTTGGAAGAGTCTTCTCAATCCTTCTTGATTCTTCTTATTCATGGATACCTTTGGATCATCTTGTTTTTTTTTTTGCTAAATTACGCTATTTCTATTATGAACATAAAATTACAAAACTGCCACGGCTCAGCTGAGTAAGCCTGAGGCCGGGCTTGAGTGCTACTGTCAGACTAGATATTGAACTGCCCATTAACGGAAACCAGTTCTTTTGTAAGTAGATACACCGCCCAATAATTGGGAAACCGGCGAAGAGTTAACTGTTCTGTGCATATGAAAACTGTAAAGATACAAAAAATACATGCAGCTATATCTGCTATGAGCATTCATTGAAACACCTGAAACTAACAAAACTTTTAAAGCAGAGTTCATACTGGAAATTTATCAAGGAGGTGAGAGAGCATTTAATCTGAAGCAGAGTGCTCCTCCATAATTCTGCAGCCATACTGGTCATCCTGGTTCCCGTCATCAGCCTTGTTCTCTTCGTCTGCTGTCAGTCCTGCGTCCACCTGCAAATTGAAATGTCCCGAGGAGGAAGGGATGGGGACAGAAGGCGCGCAGGAGGAAGGGATGAAAGGAGCCGGGTTGGGGACAGAAGGGGGAGCAAAAGCAGGAGCTGAGGGAGGCTGCAAGAGACTGGGGAGAGAGGCAGGAGGGAAGGGGAGCTCCTCGCTCAACGTAACAGTAAGGAATACAGAGAAAGGGTGGTCAAAAGCACGGTCGAAGCGCAACTCAATGTGTTGCGTGGACTGTCTGAGGAACCTACACTTTAGGAACCTTTGGATCAGCTTGTTGCAATTCAAATGTCTGTGATTAGTGCCTTCGAGTTTGTAGGCGTGGAATGGTAATGCATTTCTGAGAAAGTCGTTGTAGCTGGGGTATTTAAGTGTGGAGATGTACACCATGAAATATTTACAGTCATGGAATGGAGTGGTTTGGAATATAAGTGAGATGTTATATGAATGAAGATGGATGATGAGTCATGATATGTATGAAGTGGATGATGGAATGGAATGAATTCAATGAAATGGAGTGGAAGAATATAAAAACTGCCCTACAATCCATGACATTTGTTATTCATTTGCAGCAAGACATCAAACTTTGAATTTTGACATGGAAATGAGGTGGATGAAGTATGGAATGAGATGAATGATATATGGAATGAAGTGAAGTATGAATGAATGAATGAAATGGAGTATGGATGGATAAGTGAATGGAATAAAATGAAATGAAATGGATCATAAGTACAATGGATCTGAACTTATGATTTTGTAACAGCTGCTTGCAAAAACAAAATGGAAAAGTTAGAGTGTCAGAGAGACTCTGATTTTCACCCTATCTTTTTTGTATAAACATGCCAATCAATGATTGGTTTTCATGTTTATACCTTTATTTATTTATTTATTTTTAAAAGAAATGCTTCAGAAAATTTAATCAAGTTGATGAAGAAGAGAGACTCTTCTTCATTAACTTCACATCATTGCTTTCTTGGAACTTCTTGACAAACTCTTCTCTTGAGAGTGGCTTGTGGTATAGCTTCAGTCTATGACCATTCACAAGAAAAGTGACCTCTTATTCATCTATAGTTCTGATTTTTATTGCCCCATTATCAAAAATTCGAACAATTTCATATGGCCCAAGCCAATGTGTCTGAAATTTCCCCTGAAAATCCTTGAATTTTGAATCAAACAAGAGAGCCCAGTCACCCTCTTTGAATTTCTTCTCCTTGATGTACTTGTCATACCATCTAGCCCTTTGCTGTTGGACTAGACTTGTTTTCTGAACTGCATCTTGTCTGATCTCATCCAATTCATTAATTTGCTCCAGTCTATGCTTTTGTGCCTCCATTAAATCAAGTCCTAGCTGAACTGCCATTTTGAAAGTTTGAATCTGGAACTCTATGGGAAACAAAACTTGCTTTCCATAAACAAGTTCATAAGGAGTATGGCCTGTTGTGTTTCTCCATATAGTTCTATAGGCCCACAAGGCTTCAGGAAGCCTATCTACCCAATCTCTTCTATGTAAATGAATAGTCTTTGTTAGGATTCCTTCAATGACCTTATTAGTAGATTCCACTTGACCATTTGCTTGTGGATGATAAGGAGTAGATTTTCTATGCCCGATTTTGTACCTCTCCATCATTTGCTCCACTAGCCTTGATGTAAATTGAGCTCCTTGATCTGTAACAATTTCCCTCGGGACACCAAAACGAGTAAAAATATCCTCAAAAAGAAAAGTAACTACAGATGCTTCATTAGCAACAAGTAATGGCTTGGCTTCTACCCATTTGGTAACATAATCAGTGCAAACTAATATATATCTCTTTTGTCTTGATGGAGGACTAATAGGTCCTACAAAATCCAAAACCCATTTTTCAAAAGGTTCAATATGTACCTGAGGTTGTAATGGCATCTCACCTGAAGGAGAAGGTTTCCCTACCCTTTGGCAACTGTCACACCTTTTGACATACTCTTTAGCATCTTTAAACAAGGATGGCCAATAATATCCTAAATTAAGGATCTTATAGGTTGTCCTCTTATCAGAAAAGTGTCCGCCACAAGGTTCATCATGACATGCTTTGAGAATCTCAGGCATCTCATCTTCACGAACACACCTTCTAATGATCAAATCTGGACCTGTCTTGTACAACTCATTAGCAACCCATGAATATTTTGCACTGTCATAAATGAATTTTCTTTTATCCCTTGCATTCATTATTGAAGGAAATTTTCCTGAAACTAAATAATTAGCAATATCAGCAAACCATGGAGTTTGAGTAGAAATTGCAAAAAGATATTCATCGGGAAATTGATCTTCAACTGGAGTGTCATCTTTGATATTTTGGAGTCTAGATAGGAAATCAGCTACTGTGTTTTGTTTTCCAGGCCTATCTAGAATGGTAATGTTGAATTCTTGTAAGAGTAATAACCATCTTATAACTCTGCCATTAGTGATTGATTTGTTCATTAGGTATCTAATTGTAGAATGATCAGTGTGAATAAAAGTTTCATAGCCTGTTATATAGTGTCTAAATTTGTTTATGGCATGAACAACAGCTAAAAACTCTTTTTCAGTTACAGTATAGTTTAACTCTGTAGGAGTCAAATTTTTACTGATATAATAGATGGCATAGGGAATCAAGTCTTTCTGTCCTAATACTGCTCCTAGAGCTGTATCGGAAGCATCTGTCGAGATATGAAAAGGTAACTTCCAGTTAGGTCCCCTTAATATAGGTGCTTCAGAAATTTTGGTTTTCAGGGTTTCAAAAGCTAACTGGAAATCAGAAGTCCATTTGAATTCACAATATTTGGTAAGTAATTTGAAGAGTGGAGATGCTATCTTAGTGAAGTTTTCTATAAATCTCCGATAATATCCTGTAAATCCTAGAAAACTTCTAACATCTCTTTGACAACTTGGAATAGATAAGTTAGAGATGACTTCAACTTTAGACTCATCAACTCTAATCCCATCCCCTGAAATGTGATGCCCTAAAACAATACCTTCAGTAAACATCATAAAACATTTTTCATGACTAAGTGAAAGGTTTTCTTCTTGACATCTCTTTAAGACTTTTTCCAAGTTTTCTAAAGCTTCTTCAAAAGTGTTTCCATAAACTGTGAAATCATCCATGTATACCTCTACACAATCATGTATTAGATATGAAAAAATTCCTAATACTGCCCTTTGGAATGTTGCAGGTGCATTGCATAACCCAAATGGCAATACTCGGTAAGCATAGGTACCCCAAGGACAGGTAAATGTGGTTTTATCTTGATCTTCAAGTGCTACTTGGATTTGATTGTAACCACTAAACCCATCTAGGAATGAAAAGTACTTTTTGCCAGCTAATGTATCTAATACTTGATCTATGAAAGGTAAGGGAAAATGGTCTTTAAGAGTAGCTTTGTTTAGTTCTGGGTAGTCAACACATACCCTCCATTTTCCATTTTTCTTTGGCACAATTACCAAAGGAGAAACCCACTGACTATCTGAAATAGGATAGATGAAATTGACATTTAACAATTTTTGCAATTCTTCTTTAACAATTTTCCTAAGATTTGGATTCATCCGTCTTTGAGGTTGTCTGATTGGTTTGCAATTTTCCTCTATATAGATGTGATGAGTGCAAGTCTTGGGGCTTATCCCTTTCATGTCAGTGTATTCCCATGCATATGCAGAAGAATGTCTCTGTAATACTTTCACTAACTCTTCTTGTTGAGATTTTTCTAGGTTCTTATTTATGTTCAAAGTTTTGCCTGGAAATATCTCACTTGTAGAGCTGCCAAATTTATCCATAGAATGAAGAGACATCTGCCTTGATGACAAAAACTCAATATTGGATCCCTCTTGAAATGTTTCATGTTTGTGTTCTGGAGAGGATTCAAAGTTTTCTAGAGTATTCAGAATTTGATTATCTTCACTAATTTCTGAAATTGTGAAGAGAGGTTGTAAATCTTCTTCATCCTCTATCCATTGAGTGTCATCTAGATCTGTAATTGTCCTAGCTAGAGGATATAAAGTGAATTTCTTAGTTGAACTACCATCAGAAATATACATATCACCGGACCTACAACTAATAAAAGCATCAGTTGTAGCCAACCAAGGTCTTCCTAATATAACAGGATGGCCTCCTAGATTATTCTTAGGAGTTAGGATCATGAAATCCACAGGGTACTCCCAAGAGTCTAGGGACATTGGAATGTCTTCTATTACCCCATCTGGTTTGATCACAGATCTGTCTGCTAATTGTAAAAGTGTAGGTGTAAAGAGAAGATTAGGAAGTTTCAGTTTATCCATGATTTGTCTACTCATGATATTGATTGCTGCTCCTAAATCAATGAGTGTGTTTTGGATTTCAATTCCATTGATGTGAATTTTGACAACTGGATTTCCTGGGTCAAGATACTTTGGAATAGAAATCTTGCCCATCATAATGTCTGCTATTTTTCCTGCCGGTTGAATTTTCTTTGTTTCTCTTATTCTTTTTCTTGTTTTCTTCATACTCAACTCCTTTATTGTTTTGGCTAAAATTGGAATTTCCTTGATGGCTTGTAATAATGGAATTTTAATGCAAAAATTTCTCAGCTCATCTAGGAAATCATAATTAGGCACCATAATTTGTTTTTCTATACCTCTATCAATTTGTAATCTTTCTGGAAAGGGAGGTATAGAAGTAGATGTGGATGGTTGCTCTAATATAGGAGTTGAGATTATTGGATCTTTTTGCTTTGATTTTTCAGTGTTTGGGTCTTGAAAAGATGTGTCTCCCTCAAGACTTTTATTCACCCGTAGAGAGTCTTCCTCAGAGTTATCTTGTTCTTGTATGATCACAGAAGGTTTCCTCTTTTCAAGTATTCTTCCAGACCTAAGTTGAACATCACTAAGGTCTAAAGGAGTAATTAAATAAGTTGGAAACTGTTGGCCTTCTATCATGTATGTGTTCTGAGGATTTTTATTATTAGGGTTTGGTATGGGTTGAGCAGGCAACTGATTTGATTTTTGAGGGAATGGTAATGGAAGTGGTTGATTTTGATGTGGTAGGTTCTGATGATGTTGTTGAGGATTTTGTTGAAAATTTTGTTGAATATTTTGAGGAAAATTTTGTTGAGGATTTTGAGGATAAAAATGTGGGTATGGTGGATAGGATGGTGGATACTGATAGTATGGAGAGTATCTTCCATAGGGACTTTGTGTTCGTTGTGCCCAAGATTGAGATTGATTTTGAAATTGGGGCCAAGGTTGCTGCCAAGAATTCCAAGGTGGAGGTTGATTATACATTTGATCATGGAATCCTTGTGTCTGAGGTCCTTGCCAAGGCCTTCTAGATACAAAATTGAGGGACTCTGTGGAATCTGTAGGAGTTTCCTCCTGAAAGACAACTTTGAGACCAGGAAGAGAAGGACAATTCTTGGTCTCATGTTTCTCAGAAAAAATGACACAGGTTTCTACAACTTTTACATCCAAAGGACACTCTCTCAAGGCATGTTTCTTTCTACATTTGGGACAAAAGATTGCCAAAGCATCAGATTCAACCTTTTGCTTGTTTTGTATCTTGAGGGTGTCTATTTGTTCACTAAGACTCCCTAAGATGTCAGATTTAAAATCATCAAGCATGTGTCCTATTTATGATCTACTTACTGTCCCAGAAGCAGATTTACTTGCCCTTGCAAGAGCGGGATCTCTTGGACCTTTGACAGTTTTAGATTTCCCTCTGGAAAGGTTGATACATAACTCAAATATTTCAGGTAATGTAAGTTGTGATATATCCCCTTTTCCCATCATGTTAAGGATATCCAACCATTCATCCCTAATTGTTTTCAACAAAAGAGCTTTTAAGGTGTCTTGATCTAGGTTTTCCATTTTTGCTCTTTTGATGTTATAATTAAATCTCTCCAACAAATCTTCCAAATTTTCATCTTCTTTTTGTAACATCTTGAACACTTCTTCCTTATGATTAACCGGCATACAATAATCCAAATACCTCTCTAGAAATGCTTGTTTCATGTCTTCCCATGTTCTAATAGAACTGCTGATCAGACTCATAAACCACTTCAATGCTGCTCCTTTCAAGGTTGAAGGGAATAATTTCAATTTTTGAGCATCTTGTAAGTAGTCATAAGTTCTACACAGCACTTCAAATTCAAATAAGAAAGTTTCAGGATCTTCAGTTTTAAGTCCATAGAAGTTTGGAAGGACAGAGGGTGAAATGTTTTTCATGGTTGTATTGGTTTCTTCATCAATTATAGGGAACCCAAAAGAGCTTCCTATTATACCTCTCCCTCCATCTGCACCTCTACCTCCTTCTCCTCTACCTCTACCTCTACCTCCAAATAGTGTGTGTTCTCCATTAAAGACTCCTCCTCCTCCTTCTTCTGCCATGATTGACTCTCTTGTGGAAGTGGAAAGATTTGTGTCCCTAACAGGAGTTTTTAGATCTTCTTCTATGGCAGGTTCAGTGGATGAAGTGGAAGGTTTCTCTAATGGAATAGTTGACCTTAGATCTTCTAGAAGTCTAGGATCAGGAGAGGATGGAAGATGGGTTTGAGTTGAAGGTGTACTAGCTCTGGATCTAGATGAAACAAGTGGTGTTCTAGAAATCAAACTTCTGCCTCTGCTGCTTATAAATCTTCCCCTTGAATCTCTCTCCCTATGCA
>CM076580.1:102545353-102845941 GCA_034641835.2 Pinus albicaulis | reverse complement strand
CTGAAAGGACTTCTAACACAAGCTGAGGCTTGTTGATATGTTCCCCTTGTATGTCAGTGACATAGATACACACCTATGTAGCAGCAGCATGTGACTATATCAGTCCTACATTGGAGCGTTATGGTAAACTTAAAATGTGAACTGGGAAGTTTATGCAGTTTTTTGTCACATGATTGAATCTTGAATCATGATCATCAAAGTCTGTTGGATGGCTTTGACTGTGGGAGATCAGGTCCCAAATTTCTAGATGGTGTCTGGGATGCCCTCATTTAAAACAGATGTCTTCTCTCGGGAGAGAAACTGACATTAAGAGGGAGAAATATTTGGATATGCTCCTGAGTGGATGTCTTTGTTCAACAAAAGAAGATCCTCATGGCTCAGGGACATATGGCTTCAGAGGGGGAAATTCTGAAGGAAAACCAAGAAGCCATATTAATAACAGGATATCTAGCAGCCATGAGTACTTTTGTACAATTTCGTAAAGCATCAAGTCTGGAAGGATGCTATGCTGTAGGACAAAGCAATTGTCACCTTGAAATGGCTCTACAAGATCAAGTATGGATCTGTTGGAAGTGCTGAAAAGTTCAAGGCAAGATTCGTTGCCTGTGAGGAAGATATAGACTATGATGACATATTTGCACCTGTGGCTCGAGATACCACCATTCGATCTATTATAGCCCTTGCTGATACGCAAGGATGGAGTCTTCATCAGATGATGTGAAGACCGCATTTTTTCTGCATGATGTGATAAAGGAAGAGATATATGTGAAGCAACCTTTGGGGATAGAAGTCCAGGATCGGGACACCCATGTCTGCAGGATGAAGAAAGCCCTCTATGAGCTGAAACAAGCACCCTGAGATTGGTACAAGAGGATAGATAGCTACTTGATGAAGCTGGGCTTCACTCGAAGTAATGCTGATCCGAACCTTTACTTCAAGGTTGCCAAGGGAAATCCTCTCATTCTGGTGCTGTATGTGGATGACCTCTTCCTGACAGGTGCTGACCCTCTCATTCATCAGTGCAAGAGGGAGCTCGCTGCTGAGTTCGAGATGAAGGACCTAGGTCTAATGTCTAGGCCTGAAGGTCTAGCAGCGACCTGGCGAGATTTTCCTTTCTCAAGGAAAATACATTATGTTTTTCTGGTATGATGGACTGTAAGTCCATGGAACTCAACTTTAAGAAGTTGAGGAGCAACGTTGCTGGGCCCGTCCTACTGAGTATCGAGAACTCATAAGGACCCTGATGTTCTCAATGAACACTTGTTCGAACATATGCTGTGCAGTGAACACTTTGAGTCAACACATGGTTGATCATAACATTCACTGGGTTGGTGCCAAGAAACTCTTGAGATATCTCTGAGGCACGACAGACCATGGGCTGAGATACACTGCCGGGAGTATGACACTCCGTGGATATACTGATGCCGATTGGGCTGGCAGTGTGGTGGATCACAAGAGCACATATGGATGCTACTTCACATGTAGATCTGCTTCGGGCAGGAATCTAAAGTCGGCAGTCTTGAGCACCGCTGAGGCCGAATATATTGTAACATGTATGGCCTGTTGTGAAGTCACTTGGTTGCGAAAGCTCTTTGTGAGTTGTTCGAGCATGTGCTAGATGCCACCGTTATCCTTTGTGATAACCAGAGGGGGATTCATTTGTCATAGAATCCCGGGTTCCACGATTGATCCAAGCATGTTGATGGCTGGTACCACTTTATCTGGGATATGGTACAGCGAGGCGCCGTAAGGCTCGATCATATAGGAACAGATGAGCAGGTCGCGGATATTCTCACAATGCCCTTGGGGAAGGTCATGTTCCTAACCTTCCGTGAGAATCTTGGAATCGTGGAAAGACCCTATGATGTGGGTCCTGTTGGACGATGAGCTCTGGGAGCTCTGGGGGGCTTTGGGGAGAGCTTCTTGAAGCTATGGGCAACCACAAGGCTAGGCTTGCCAACCTTGGTGGTGTGCTTGGACCCCACCGTTGTGATTTTGAGTTGGTTAACCTCTCATTTTCTGTGCCCCGTATGCATCCTACCCATTGAGTTTAGGGCTCATGGGAAGTACCTCTCATTTGGCCAATGAGGTGGGAAAGGCTAGAGACTAGTAGCAAAGACTGATGGACGCATCAGAGTTTGCCGTACTCTCTATCTAGGATGGCACGATCCAACCACTTGATCTGGGATCAAGTTTAGTGAGGTCTGGGACCTCTGCCTGACTTCGAGTCAGATGAACCAACTTCGGGTTGGTTAGAGATTCTTTGTGAGTCCTATAGAGGTTTCAGACCTCTGGGCTGAATCTGTCAGCCGGGTATGATGTCTTTGTGACTGACCCACTTCTGTCCTGAAATAAAGAGGCCAACAAAGCAAGTTACGGCGGGATGACGCACGATGTTTGGATTGCACTAGTGGACGGAGTTCTCCCTAGTTGAGAGGGAGTGTTAAAATTGGACAACTAGGTCCAAACTCCGGGTTGTGCTGCTCAGATGACGATCGCAATATTTTTATTGAATTCCTCTTTCGGAGAGGTGTAAGATTGATCTAAAGATCATCTCGATCGGATGAGCAGAACATGTACTTTGAATTTATTCCACTTATGTGCTGGGTCGGCCTGGAATAAAATATTGACTTAAATGTCTTAAAGGACGTATCACACACCCCCAAAGATTCCTATATATTGGAGAGACTTGGAGTTCATTTGACACACATCAAGGTGGAGGAATTCTCTCTCTGGATAGCGTTGGAGCTGCACTTTCTTTGTTTGGATTGTTCTGGGTTATGTGTGACACTAATTTACCGAATGACCTATTGAAGACTTTGTCGGTAGAAGCATCCTGCTGATCGCCGTAACGTCACCATCTCCTATCTCTGTTCTGGCTTGTCTTCTATCGATCTATTAAGTATGTTCTATCTTCTTCAGTATTGTGCCCTAATCTGAAATGGCATAGAACATGTACAGAAATTAACAGATGTTATACAAAAGGGATATAAATTACAGACAGGGCCTCATAAAGCAAGAGGGCATTAGGTTCAAATTATTTCATCAATGATAAATGTCAAAGTTTCACATTTGTTTCCTATTTGTATTTTTCAAGCAAACAGATAAAGGGCACAGTGTTGAGATGGATGAAATTTTATGGTCTGAAGGCCTCCTTCGTCATAAGCAGAGGGCCCAATAATGTTTTTGAGTGGCCTGAGTGGTTACATTTGCAAGGACCTCCTTCATGACAAGTAGAGGGTGAAAACACAATCAAGGGAAAGTGTTAGTTCAAAGATGCCTAGTAGTAAGTTCTCACCATTTACCAATCATGTTATTTACTCCTGAAGCTTCACAGTGATTTTGTGACAAAGACACTTACCATAAGTAGAGTCACATAGGAAAGAAGAAAGTTGGTTTAAAGGGACTTCACCAGTAATAAGTGAAAAGTCTCACAGCTTTTTTCCATTGGCCTTTTTAAAAATAGATAGACATAGGGCACAATTTGGATAGGAGAAGATTTTTTGGATTTTTATGAGACCTCCTTCATGATAAGCAGAGGGTCAGAAACACATTTTTATGGCCTCCTTCACAAATAAGCAGAGGGTCAAATCTCCAAGTGTTAACACTGTGTTTAGGAAAAATTGTCAGTAATGGGAAGATTTAAGAGATAGTGTGTTTGAAAGAGTGCATTCACTGACAAACCAAGGCTAAAACAGTGTTGTGGCATGTTTACCTTGAATTTCTAAGCAAAAAATATATAGCTCATATAGATAGTTGGTTCAAAAGGAAAACCTATAAATGTCAACAAAGGTAAAAAGAAAAGGGGTCTTTACCAAAAAGCACATTAAAGATCATTGTGAAAAAGGAATTTCTCTTTTTACTTCCAAATACAAATACATAGGAAAAAATAGAAGATTTTTCAAATTAGTAAAGGGAGGTAAAAGGTGTTTTGAAAACCTCATAAGGCATAAGGGGGCTCAAACAAAACATTTCATTTGACAGATTCGTGCAAAAAATTTCTCGGAAGAGAGAACATTTTTAACGAGCATTTACAACTTTTCATGCACGCGACTTGCTTGCAGATTCACGCGGTGCGCCTGTAGGTTTCTATAGAAATACTTTCTGAACAATGCGGCACTCTTGTTGCTTCACGCGGCACGCCTGTGCAGTGCTCGACGCCCAGGCTTGCACGCGACGCGTTGCCTCCTATAGCCCTGCCCGGCCCAGCGCCCGGGCCCTTGACCCTGCACGCGATGTGTTTGCTCCAAAATCATCTGCCTCATGCCTCTTGCCCTTGCATCTTCCACCCTTGCCGTTGCACCTTCCATTGTTGCCTCACCCCTGCCACTACTTCCCTTGCCAGCCGATCTGCTTCCTCTGAACGACCCACTGCCCAGGCCACTTCTGAACGAAGGTTTGACCTCTCGGGCCAATGGTAAAAGGAGTTTGCAACAGCCTGCGAAGAGCCCTCAAAGTTGCTAAACAAAATTTTTTTACGCAAGGAATTGTCTTCAACAGCAGCTAAGACACTGTTTAAAAGGTATTTGGGTTTCTCTTTACCTAAGTTTTTTATTTGAAAGAGATTTTAAAATCAAACTATGAGGAAGAAGACACAATGTTTTAAAGGGCCAAGAAAATCTATTTGTTAAAAAGGCATAAATCATTTTGAAGGCCTCTTTACTCAGTGACAAGGAAAAATATTTTTTTAGAGAAACAAACTGATCTTCATCAAAAAAGAACTTGTTTGCTAGCCAAGGAGGGAAAACAATGATTTTAGGGAGAATGGTAGACTTTTTTTTATAAATGTCTGGTTTACTAAATGAAAGAGAGAAGCACTGTTTGAAGAAGAATACCTAGTGACAGTTTAAAGCTTGTTTTAAATCAAGTGCATGAAAGGTAACACATTCTATAAAGAGAAAATAGAGGTTTCTTTGAAGGCCCCTTTTCTTAGTCACAAGGAAAAACACAGTTCTTAGGAAGGAGACTTGTTTTCATTGATCAAGAACTGGTTTGCCAAATAAGGAAGAGAACCGTTTTTTGAAGAAGGGATCTACTTTAAGTTCATTCAAAAGTATCTTTTGATAAGCCAGTGAAGGAAACCTAAAGCAAACATGCCTCCAAGGAAAGCCAACAAAGGTGGATATCACAATAGGTTTGAGCCTACTTCAACTCAGGAGATAAATGAATCCCCTTTTGTTCTTTTCAATTTTCATGAGGTAGGGTGCCTTGATTTTTGCCAAAGAATCCAAGAGGTCACCAATCACCCTCCCTTGACACAGTTGTCTGCCCTGAGGCTGCAAGGAGAACATGTTCACATAGCAGGCCTTGATTTTGTGATCACATGTAGATCAGTGTCAAAGGCAACCAAGATTCCCTATATTGGTGAGAAATGGTTCAAACAAGCCTATTTGGACCTAGACCACTACAAGCCCTTCTTGAAACTAGCTTACCAAAATGAATACAAGGCTATCTTCCCCTTTTCTCATCTATTGAATAGTTATGCGCCTCTAATGAAGGTCATCATGAAATACTTTACATGTGAAGGGAGATATTCTCGAGTCTATTCATATCATGTTCGACTGCTGATGAACTTCACCTGGACTCAGCTATTGAACCTCCCTTTCTTCCTCTACAGGATCATTGAAAAAATGGCCTCATTTTTCTAAAAGAAACCCCCTGCTCAACAAAATGCTAGCTTATTTCATCATTCTCTCATAAAAATTCTCATCCTCCCTCAACTTGAGCAAAAAGGAGTTCCTTGGGAATCCTTCATCTCCCATCCTGATTTCACCACTGCCTCTTCATCCCATGGTCCATCTCATGCACCTTCCTTACCATCCACTCACTATGTCTCCCCTTCTTCTAGTCAATCTACCCCTCAAATGAAAAAATCCCCTATGATTTAGAGTGAAAAAGAAAATTCTAATCAAAGCAGTGATGATGAAGAATAGAGTGGCACTCAGCATAGCAGTGAACATGAGAAGAGTGGTAATCAGCTTAACAGTGATCAAGAAAGAAGTGATGGGAAGGAACATAACAGTCCTCAGGAAAGCAGTGATAAGGAGGAATAAAACAGTCCTTAACAAAGTCTTGAAAGAAAACAAAGTGGCAGTCAACATAACAGTGATGGAGGAGATACTAATGATAAAGAACATAACAACCCTCAGCATGAACAAAGTGATGATGATCATAGTGGCAGTTAGCATAACAGTCATAAAGTAAGCAGTGATGAGAATAATGAAATCCCTCAAACAGCTAGTGAGGATGGTTCCCAAGAAAACAACAAGCACAGTAATGATGAAAAGGACAGTTCTCAAGAGGTGGAAAACAACCATCACTCATTTGAAGAAAAAGATAGTGGTCACATGCAACAAGTTGAAGAGGACAAGGCACAAAACAGTGAACAATCTAAGTGTGATAGCATGAAACAAAAAGAGCAAAACATCCCTAATGATAGTTAAGATCAAATCAAAGACAGTGAGCAAGGCAACCCAATAGAAGATAGTAAAAACATAGAGCATGAAGAGAGTTCTCAAAATCATGTGCTAGTTGCCTCTCCTAGGGAAGGGGCCATGAATTTTTCTCCAAAGGTAACAAAGCCTAAAACTTGAAGGAAGAAGACTACTCAAGATGTAACTACAAATGTTGCTAGAGCACTCCGGAGTAGAGGCAAGTTTCCCAGGAAGCCTATCATTGAAGTGCCAAAGAGGACAAGGGCAAAGAAGCCCATTCAAAGCAAAGGTAAGGAAAAAATGGAGTGGCAGGAGAGCAGCCATGAGTAGGAAAGAGATTTTGACATAATCCAAGTGGATAGTGATGCCGAAGATGACCAAATCAAAATTCTAAACTCTCTTCTACAAAATAGAGAATCTCAAATTGGGGATTTAGAATCTGACTTAGAGAGGTCTAAAGACCTCATTCACTTCCTACAGCTACAAAATAGACAAATGAGCAGGCAAATGGAAATCCATGAGGCCCGGGCCCTCAAGTGCTGACGAGAAGCGCAAAATGCGCAAGTAAAACTTGAAGAATACATGGGAGAATTTGATGATGTGGAGGAAGAAGAAGAACCCGTGAGGAAAAGGCCTAGGACCATGGGTCTTAGGAAAGCCTTGGAGAAGAAAAGGGAAGAAGAATTAGACCTTGCTCAGCAGTACCCTCTCACACAGTTGCTTGCTGAAGAGATAGAGAATGATAAAGAGTCTTGGCTCAAAAGATCAAACAAACACTTGGAAGACAAATTATACAAGGCAAACAAAGATTTGGGTTTGCAAAGGAAGATGACCATGCATTACAAAAAGTTAAATCAATTTTCCCGAAGAAAACTAAAGATTGCCCAAGGAAAGCTCAAAACTGCCCAAAGAGGGCGCCCCTTGAAAAAGGGATGCAAAGACACATCTAGGCCTGGAAATTTGGCTCAAGCTTCCATACATGCTTCTAGAAACCCTTAAGGGGTTTTCTCATCAAAATTGAGCTATTTTTTACATAATCTTGTTTTTTGTGATTTTTGGGCCTAATTGCACAAATTCATGGGCTCCGCCATTTTTACTTGGAACATCTTTAGCTGATGAGAGTGGTATATTTGGGTGCATTAAATTGGAGGGAATATACTCAGAAATTTCTAGATCAAGAGAATGTGTTTTGATCCCTCAAAGCGGTAGAAAACAATGATTTTTCGACATTCTACCTCACATATCAACAAGTGCTACTTTCCTAGGTTTTTTAGCTCAGTTCACCTTTTGATAGACTTCCTAGCATCATTTTGAAATAACTCAAGTAGTTCCAGAATGTAGACATCCAGGGCTTTCCAAAGAGCAATCACGGGCCTCGTTTTGACATCAGGAAGTCCCTCAAAAGTCCTCTGCAAAACAGAATTTTTTCTGCTGCTACGCTCTTGTAGAATTTTGTTGAAATGCATTTTTCTGAAGATGATTGGAAAAATGTGCATTAGGAAAGTTTATCTTTTTTTTCAAGCCTAAAAAGTGATTCCTTTTTGCTATTTTAGTGTGAAAAGATATTTTTAGAGGATATTTTGTGCCTTGGACCTTGTAAGGCCTCAAGGATAGTTTTAGATATTTTTTTTTTGCCAATGGCCTTCTAGTTGCTCTAGGTGGGTTTCCTCCTCTTTGGCCTATATAATATAAGAGTATTCATTGTAACTAGAGGCAGAACTTGAGTTATAGAGAGCAATACATATCACTATGAGCTTTGAAGAAATACTTGTTTTATGAAGTGGATGATCTCTTGCTTGGCTTGATGGTGGAGGAGCATTGTGTGTAGGATTACATGGCTTGATGAATGGTATTATGCTTCTTATTTGTTATGTTTTCTTAGTTTCTCATACATGTTTTCATGCTTCTTGCTTTTTGTAGTTCAGTAAAGAATAAGTTTGAGATATTCCCATGGAGGCACCTCAAATTTCCTGATTCATTGTAGCTTAAATGTTTTCATATTTCTTGGTCATGTCAAAGAATTATTAATTTCTCTTTGGTTCACTAAGAACTTGTTACTTATTTCATTAATGGTTATTATGTATGCTATCTAGTATGATTCACGGTATGCCCTGCTTACTCATAGCTAATCAAAATTACATTCCTGAAATCTATCTCTGAATTATAGGTTGTTTTAGTTAAGTCAAAGAGGTCTTGTTTCGATCTTGCCCTTTGTCCATGCTTAGCAGTCTTATTTCAAAGTTCCCGATAGCTCAATATATGATGTTTAGGAGTTCACTCTTCATATATTGAGTTAATTTTTTACCTTATTTGTTTTCCCAAAAGTCTCAAGGTGATTTTCCTAAAGTTATGGTCTTATACTTCTATGTATCAATCGGATTGTCTATTTTCTTCGTATTTATTGGTTTGATTTTCTGCTCATAGAGATTAATGGTTAGCCCTAACTCATGAATGCTTGTTGTTTAACTATTAATGTTCGTCTCATTTCACTTTCACCCAAAGAATCAATTTACCTCGACTAAATCGGCCCTGCAGTAATACCTTGTCCATCATTAAGACAATCTTGACCTTATCTAACCCCATAGCCCAGTTGATTTGACGAACTTCGTATCTATTTGTGCTTTTGATCAGTTCCCCTCAAAAAACCCAAAACAAACCAAAACATACTTAACAACTAGCCTAAAATCAAATATACAGAAGCAAACAAGTTTACATCCTTTTCATAATAGAGAGATCCCTCTCTGAGTCCAAGAAGGCTAGGTCCTAGGGCTCCAAAGCTTGATCTGATGTTACCCTATCATTTGGTTTACAAATCTGCCAAATTATGGGAATTTAACATAATGGCGATCACGGTGGGACTCTGAGTTAGTGTCAATCTAAGTATACCTTAGGACTTCAGAATCCCTCAATTAAAGAATATCCAGTGATTTTCAGCCACCTCATCGCCACACTAACATAATGGCGATCATGGTGGGACCTTTCTAAGTTCATGAAAATATAAATATCTTTCAAGATTCACGGAAAACCCCTGTCAAACTGAGCATGCTATCCTATTGATCCATCCCACTGCTCTCTAACATAATGGCGATCATGGTGGGACATTAAGTCAAAACATCCTAGGTATCCCTTAGGAACTCTCAAAATCTCAGTCAAAATTAGAATACTAAAGTATTGTCAAAAGAGTAGAATTTGGCTTTTTTCACCATTCTAGCAAAATGATGACTCAGCTTTAGGACACTCTCACAAACCCTAGGGCTACATATAAGAAACTTAGAAAAAACCCCAAAACATCCTTAGATTGGTTTTTTGCCAGTATTGGTGGTGGACCATACACATATACCCTCAAAACAACTAAAAACATCCACTTGGCAACTCCACTAGCCTCCAGTAGGCCTATTACTCCACTAGTCCTTATAAAATCTCTTGGGAATGCGTTGAGCAATCCCAATCATGTTGATGGTGGATAGCAAATTTTAAATCTTCCACCTGGCGACTCCACAACCCTCAATAGACCAAAAGAATTCACTGCTAGAGAACGCTAGACTGGTTGAAAGGACACAGTAACTCTTTCTGGTAAACAAAGATGGATCCAAGTGTGAACAGAGAGGAAAAGTTGGAAAAATTGATAGATACATTCAACAAACTGATGCATCTACTTGACAGGAAAAGAGAAAGACACAAAGTTAAGGTTAATGTTGCTTATTCAAACCAACCTACACTTTTTCCTTAGGAAGAACATACTCAACCATTACAAGACAAGAGTAACAAACAAAATGTGCCTAATGAGAAAGTTGCAAATAAAAACATAGAGGAGTGCTCTAAAGAATCAATCAACCATCTTGAAATCATAGAATCCGAAATAGATAAAGATTCAAAACCTTTAACATCTATACCCTTATGCTTTAATTCATTCCAGTTATTGAAAGGAAATTTGCATCCTGAAGATCTCTTAGCAGTTATTCAGGAAACCCCTGCTCAAGTTAACTATCGTATAAATCAAGAAAAGTTGGTTGAAGATGAAATCAAATCTGAAATGAAAGAAAAATCAAAACCTTTAGGATCTATACCTTTGTGCTTTGAGTCTTTTCGAATTATACAAGCAAATTGGCCTCCTGAGAATCTATCAGAGGAAACTCATGAATCCCATGCTAATTGTCTCGAACATCAAGAAGAGTTGGTTGACGATGAAGCCAATCAAGAAATGAAAGAGAACCCACAGGATCTCTCTAAAGGCACAAGTGATGATTCATCATCTCTCTTAGGTAATGCCCAAAAATACATTCATCCTCTAAATTAGCTTTCCCAAGAGAAAGAGGATTATTGTAGTTATATCCAAAGAGAGATAAAAATGCCTCCCTTTTTAACTGAAGAGGAGATAGATCAACTCATAAACATGCAGACAGCCTCTAAAACTTCATATGACCAAAAATTTTCTGATCATTCTCCTGCTAATATTGCATACCATAAGTCAAAAAATAGATTTGTAAATCAATTCGAAGAGAAACAATCTGATAGTACAATATGTATGGTTGATGACATTACTCATATTAATGATTCTCCAAGGTTTGATCAATATATTGATGATTATGATATTCAACCAGAAGCTAACCATGCAGAGCCATCAGCAGTTGATTTGTGGAATGAAGTTCACTATAATCAGATTGAAAGCAGTAATCAGCTAAGACAGGTCACCTATGAAACTGATGAGGAAAGCCTTGAGAGTTTAGAAGTAAGTGGAGAGTCTCTGACTCTTTGCTCTACTTCACTTGAGTCCATCAGAAATAACTTTCACATAATTGGAAATCAACAGTCTTTCAGCTTTGATGATATGGTTGAGGAGGATGATGAAATTCTTGAGCAAGTTGTCAATGAGAAGCCTTTTCCTGAAATGGTTGAGGAAATCATTTTGGACATGGAATCCTCCTTAGCTCTAGATAAGCAGTCGCCAAGTTCCTTTGGATTAAAAATTGCAGATGAAGGCATAGAAGTTGATAATCACATGATAGTTGTTGCACCACCTTCTCAAGAGGATTTACTGCCAAAGAGTATCCCTGCTCATCAACATGATGACCTTCACACAGATTCCAACCCACTCAATAAGAGCACATCAGCTTGGCAAGAGGACTACACTACAATATATGATGAGTCTGACAGTTCAGGTGATCATAAGGAAGAGGATTTTCTTTCCCAAAAGAGCCTCAAGCATAGCCAAGTGAAAGGAGTAGTCCTGGATGAAACCTATGTCTCAAGTCCTCAAGATCAGGTATCATTCCAAGATCCATTTGTTGTTTTCCATGAGAAATGTAAAGGAGGAGTGTGTTCTACCATGAACAGTTTGTTGCAAAGTGTGAGAAAAAACTTAAGCACTACTTTCCGAAAACAAGTGAGGGGGAAGTGGCCTTTTTATTTCTTTAACACTCTCAAAAATCTGAAACAAAATCCCTCATGGAATCATCTAGTTGATTATCTTTGTTGGAAAAGAGATTTCACTAAATAAATGTATATTATGTATAGGTTAGATTAGGATAGATAGATAGGTGTGAAAAATAAGCTCAGCCCCATGAGCATATTTCTTTCAGTTTGTTTTGAGAAAAACAGAAAACACAAAAACAACAAGAAAAGTAGAAAAAGGGCAGTTTCTAAAGAAATGGTACAACCCCATACCCAAAAAATAGTTATGCTGAAAGTGCGCAAGTCTAAATGCCACTACCAGTGCTCAAAATATGTCTTGTTCAGATATATAGCCTAATCATAACTGAGCATGTTTTAAATTGATTACTGATAAGTTAGTGAAAAAGAATGATAGTCAAAATATGACAGCTTGACTTTTCAAAGAAAGTATATTAGGAAACAAAGATGCTGGTTCCACACGCTCAAAACAGAACCAAAGAGAAAAATAGGGATGAAAAGAAAACTATGTATCCTAGCCCTGATTTTTCTAAATCTCATTTTATACGAAAATAAAATTTGTGTGTAGCTTTTCTTTATGCCACAAACACATGACAAATCAGACTTTCTAATCCTGATTTAATCATTTTTCAATTTCATGTTTTAGTCTAGCGAATGAAATCCTGTCAAACAGCTTAATCTTGACAGTTTATCTAGTATAGGTAGAGAATCAAAGGAGTTCATCAGTTTAATCTGAATGTTCGGAAGATATAAGTGTAGAAGTAGATAGTGTTTTCTCTTTCAAAAATATCATGTCAAGGGTTTGCCAGTTTAAGTGCACCCAAAGAAGAAAAAATGTTAGGCAAAGTAATTAGGTAATTAGAAATGAGGTTGATGCTAATCATGTCACAGCTTTTCTACACTATTTTAGAAAATCATCAAGAAAAAGAGAAATATGTGGCCAATGGATGAGGTATTCATTCATGCCGTAGATTTAAATTTTATGATTCATCCTAAAAGGAGTCGCCTCCAAGTTGGAGCCACTATTAGTCATTAGTATTTTTATCTGTTTTGATGACTAGATTCCTTGGCTGAGTTTTCTAGAAGCTAATCTATATCTGTCAATTTGTCATCTAGAAAACACCTCAAACAAATTTTTGTCTTCCTGCCCCTCTCCTTCACCATGATGAGAAACCCTTCATTTTCTAAACCTATCTCACGATACAAAGTCTCCCCGTCTATAGTTGTCATAGCTTTGTTTCTCTGCTATCATTTTCCCTTGTTTTCATGCATCTCATTGCCCATCATTTGAAAAATTTTCTACCCATCTCTCACTGATCATTCAATAATTATGATAACCTAATCATGACTAAGGAAATATTTAAAATCTGTAACAAGGTCTGTAGGTCTAGGTGGTGGTGTTTAGGGAAATTTCCCTTGACAAAGTTATCCTAAGCCAAAAACCCTATGTCTAGTACCATTCAGCCATAAATTGTTCCCTATTCTGAAAAACAAAACTTGGTCTATCCTTAGGTCACGCACCACTAACAAGTTTAAGTGGTTTCTTTTTCCTCATTCTACCGCAGCTCAAAATGTTCAAACTCGAAGAAAAGACAAAGATTTCATGTCTAAAGAAAGACCGCATCAAGTACATCTTTCTTATAAACTGTCAAAGAAAGCTCTCCAAAGATAAAAAAAATTCTACTCTTACATATCTGTAGGGATGTATTAAGTGATAATAGTGTTTAAATGGGAGCAAAAGAGAAAACTCAACAAGGTTACCATTCTGTGACAGTTTTCCATCATGAAGCAGACGAGGTGCAGAAAATGAAGGAAAGAAAACATACATGGTTTCAAATCCAAAGGTGCCTGAAAACAATGGTCATTCATCGAGACAAATGAATAAAAAGGACTAAGTGATACTTATCATCAGTACTCCATGATTAACTCCAAAGGTATTGCGGCGTAATCTCTCCAAAAGGTGACCTAGCCCTGCAAATCACTCTTTTTAGGCAAGAGAGACAGTCTTGACAGAAACAAGTTTACAACAATTAGGCATCATCATGAAGGCATAAAAGGACAGTTGCTTCTTATGTTTTACCTTGAACCTGAACTTTGAAAATCAGTCAAAGGCAATTTCAATACACCTTATGAATGCACAGTAAGAAGTAAGGAGTCATTTCAGAAATACACACAAGGAGCACTTACCATGAACAAAACACATTTATTTTGGTCTAGATTTCACAGTGATGTTATACAAAAGGGATATACATTACAGACAGGGCCTCGTAAAGCAAGAGGGCATTAGGTTCAAATGATTTCATCAATGATAAATATCAAAGTTTCACATTTGTTCCCTATTTTTATTTTTCAAAGCAAATGCACCAGACAAAGGCACAAAAGGAGATGGACAGAGATTTTATATCTCAGGTGCCTCTTCATCATAAGCAGGGGCCCAACAATGTTTGGAGTGGCCCGAGTGGGTTATGCATTTGGTAAGGACCTCCTCTATGATGTAAGTGAGAGGGTGAAAATGACAAATAAGGGGAAAGTGTTAGTTCAAATATGCTCAGTGTATAATTTCTGCCCATTGTTTTGTAATTGTGCTATTTACTACCCAAGCTTCACAAGAGACGTGGTGGACAAAGACACTACCATAAGGTGAGGCCACATATGATAATGCTGCTGGTTTAAAAGTGACTTTCACTGTTAATAAGTGAAAATGCTCATAGCTTTTTTCCCATTGGTATTTTTAAAAAGAGGGGATTATAGAGGTGTGTTGTAATTTGGATAGAGAAATTTTTTTGGATTTTTATGAGACCTCCTTCATGATAAGCAGAGGGTCAGAAACACATTTTTATGGCCTCCTTCACAAATAAGCAGAGGGTCAAATCTCCAAGTGTTAACACTGTGTTTAGGAAAAATTGTCAGTAATGGGAAGATTTAAGAGATAGTGTGTTTGAAAGAGTGCATTCACTGACAAACCAAGGCTAAAACAGTGTTGTGGCATGTTTACCTTGAATTTCTAAGCAAAAAATATATAGCTCATATAGATAGTTGGTTCAAAAGGAAAACCTATAAATGTCAACAAAGGTAAAAAGAAAAGGGGTCTTTACCAAAAAGCACATTAAAGATCATTGTGAAAAAGGAATTTCTCTTTTTACTTCCAAATACAAATACATAGGAAAAAATAGAAGATTTTTCAAATTAGTAAAGGGAGGTAAAAGGTGTTTTGAAAACCTCATAAGGCATAAGGGGGCTCAAACAAAACATTTCATTTGACAGATTCGTGCAAAAAATTTCTCGGAAGAGAGAACATTTTTAACGAGCATTTACAACTTTTCATGCACGCGACTTGCTTGCAGATTCACGCGGTGCGCCTGTAGGTTTCTATAGAAATACTTTCTGAACAATGCGGCACTCTTGTTGCTTCACGCGGCACGCCTGTGCAGTGCTCGACGCCCAGGCTTGCACGCGACGCGTTGCCTCCTATAGCCCTGCCCGGCCCAGCGCCCGGGCCCTTGACCCTGCACGCGATGTGTTTGCTCCAAAATCATCTGCCTCATGCCTCTTGCCCTTGCATCTTCCACCCTTGCCGTTGCACCTTCCATTGTTGCCTCACCCCTGCCACTACTTCCCTTGCCAGCCGATCTGCTTCCTCTGAACGACCCACTGCCCAGGCCACTTCTGAACGAAGGTTTGACCTCTCGGGCCAATGGTAAAAGGAGTTTGCAACAGCCTGCGAAGAGCCCTCAAAGTTGCTAAACAAAATTTTTTTACGCAAGGAATTGTCTTCAACAGCAGCTAAGACACTGTTTAAAAGGTATTTGGGTTTCTCTTTACCTAAGTTTTTTATTTGAAAGAGATTTTAAAATCAAACTATGAGGAAGAAGACACAATGTTTTAAAGGGCCAAGAAAATCTATTTGTTAAAAAGGCATAAATCATTTTGAAGGCCTCTTTACTCAGTGACAAGGAAAAATATTTTTTTAGAGAAACAAACTGATCTTCATCAAAAAAGAACTTGTTTGCTAGCCAAGGAGGGAAAACAATGATTTTAGGGAGAATGGTAGACTTTTTTTTATAAATGTCTGGTTTACTAAATGAAAGAGAGAAGCACTGTTTGAAGAAGAATACCTAGTGACAGTTTAAAGCTTGTTTTAAATCAAGTGCATGAAAGGTAACACATTCTATAAAGAGAAAATAGAGGTTTCTTTGAAGGCCCCTTTTCTTAGTCACAAGGAAAAACACAGTTCTTAGGAAGGAGACTTGTTTTCATTGATCAAGAACTGGTTTGCCAAATAAGGAAGAGAACCGTTTTTTGAAGAAGGGATCTACTTTAAGTTCATTCAAAAGTATCTTTTGATAAGCCAGTGAAGGAAACCTAAAGCAAACATGCCTCCAAGGAAAGCCAACAAAGGTGGATATCACAATAGGTTTGAGCCTACTTCAACTCAGGAGATAAATGAATCCCCTTTTGTTCTTTTCAATTTTCATGAGGTAGGGTGCCTTGATTTTTGCCAAAGAATCCAAGAGGTCACCAATCACCCTCCCTTGACACAGTTGTCTGCCCTGAGGCTGCAAGGAGAACATGTTCACATAGCAGGCCTTGATTTTGTGATCACATGTAGATCAGTGTCAAAGGCAACCAAGATTCCCTATATTGGTGAGAAATGGTTCAAACAAGCCTATTTGGACCTAGACCACTACAAGCCCTTCTTGAAACTAGCTTACCAAAATGAATACAAGGCTATCTTCCCCTTTTCTCATCTATTGAATAGTTATGCGCCTCTAATGAAGGTCATCATGAAATACTTTACATGTGAAGGGAGATATTCTCGAGTCTATTCATATCATGTTCGACTGCTGATGAACTTCACCTGGACTCAGCTATTGAACCTCCCTTTCTTCCTCTACAGGATCATTGAAAAAATGGCCTCATTTTTCTAAAAGAAACCCCCTGCTCAACAAAATGCTAGCTTATTTCATCATTCTCTCATAAAAATTCTCATCCTCCCTCAACTTGAGCAAAAAGGAGTTCCTTGGGAATCCTTCATCTCCCATCCTGATTTCACCACTGCCTCTTCATCCCATGGTCCATCTCATGCACCTTCCTTACCATCCACTCACTATGTCTCCCCTTCTTCTAGTCAATCTACCCCTCAAATGAAAAAATCCCCTATGATTTAGAGTGAAAAAGAAAATTCTAATCAAAGCAGTGATGATGAAGAATAGAGTGGCACTCAGCATAGCAGTGAACATGAGAAGAGTGGTAATCAGCTTAACAGTGATCAAGAAAGAAGTGATGGGAAGGAACATAACAGTCCTCAGGAAAGCAGTGATAAGGAGGAATAAAACAGTCCTTAACAAAGTCTTGAAAGAAAACAAAGTGGCAGTCAACATAACAGTGATGGAGGAGATACTAATGATAAAGAACATAACAACCCTCAGCATGAACAAAGTGATGATGATCATAGTGGCAGTTAGCATAACAGTCATAAAGTAAGCAGTGATGAGAATAATGAAATCCCTCAAACAGCTAGTGAGGATGGTTCCCAAGAAAACAACAAGCACAGTAATGATGAAAAGGACAGTTCTCAAGAGGTGGAAAACAACCATCACTCATTTGAAGAAAAAGATAGTGGTCACATGCAACAAGTTGAAGAGGACAAGGCACAAAACAGTGAACAATCTAAGTGTGATAGCATGAAACAAAAAGAGCAAAACATCCCTAATGATAGTTAAGATCAAATCAAAGACAGTGAGCAAGGCAACCCAATAGAAGATAGTAAAAACATAGAGCATGAAGAGAGTTCTCAAAATCATGTGCTAGTTGCCTCTCCTAGGGAAGGGGCCATGAATTTTTCTCCAAAGGTAACAAAGCCTAAAACTTGAAGGAAGAAGACTACTCAAGATGTAACTACAAATGTTGCTAGAGCACTCCGGAGTAGAGGCAAGTTTCCCAGGAAGCCTATCATTGAAGTGCCAAAGAGGACAAGGGCAAAGAAGCCCATTCAAAGCAAAGGTAAGGAAAAAATGGAGTGGCAGGAGAGCAGCCATGAGTAGGAAAGAGATTTTGACATAATCCAAGTGGATAGTGATGCCGAAGATGACCAAATCAAAATTCTAAACTCTCTTCTACAAAATAGAGAATCTCAAATTGGGGATTTAGAATCTGACTTAGAGAGGTCTAAAGACCTCATTCACTTCCTACAGCTACAAAATAGACAAATGAGCAGGCAAATGGAAATCCATGAGGCCCGGGCCCTCAAGTGCTGACGAGAAGCGCAAAATGCGCAAGTAAAACTTGAAGAATACATGGGAGAATTTGATGATGTGGAGGAAGAAGAAGAACCCGTGAGGAAAAGGCCTAGGACCATGGGTCTTAGGAAAGCCTTGGAGAAGAAAAGGGAAGAAGAATTAGACCTTGCTCAGCAGTACCCTCTCACACAGTTGCTTGCTGAAGAGATAGAGAATGATAAAGAGTCTTGGCTCAAAAGATCAAACAAACACTTGGAAGACAAATTATACAAGGCAAACAAAGATTTGGGTTTGCAAAGGAAGATGACCATGCATTACAAAAAGTTAAATCAATTTTCCCGAAGAAAACTAAAGATTGCCCAAGGAAAGCTCAAAACTGCCCAAAGAGGGCGCCCCTTGAAAAAGGGATGCAAAGACACATCTAGGCCTGGAAATTTGGCTCAAGCTTCCATACATGCTTCTAGAAACCCTTAAGGGGTTTTCTCATCAAAATTGAGCTATTTTTTACATAATCTTGTTTTTTGTGATTTTTGGGCCTAATTGCACAAATTCATGGGCTCCGCCATTTTTACTTGGAACATCTTTAGCTGATGAGAGTGGTATATTTGGGTGCATTAAATTGGAGGGAATATACTCAGAAATTTCTAGATCAAGAGAATGTGTTTTGATCCCTCAAAGCGGTAGAAAACAATGATTTTTCGACATTCTACCTCACATATCAACAAGTGCTACTTTCCTAGGTTTTTTAGCTCAGTTCACCTTTTGATAGACTTCCTAGCATCATTTTGAAATAACTCAAGTAGTTCCAGAATGTAGACATCCAGGGCTTTCCAAAGAGCAATCACGGGCCTCGTTTTGACATCAGGAAGTCCCTCAAAAGTCCTCTGCAAAACAGAATTTTTTCTGCTGCTACGCTCTTGTAGAATTTTGTTGAAATGCATTTTTCTGAAGATGATTGGAAAAATGTGCATTAGGAAAGTTTATCTTTTTTTTCAAGCCTAAAAAGTGATTCCTTTTTGCTATTTTAGTGTGAAAAGATATTTTTAGAGGATATTTTGTGCCTTGGACCTTGTAAGGCCTCAAGGATAGTTTTAGATATTTTTTTTTTGCCAATGGCCTTCTAGTTGCTCTAGGTGGGTTTCCTCCTCTTTGGCCTATATAATATAAGAGTATTCATTGTAACTAGAGGCAGAACTTGAGTTATAGAGAGCAATACATATCACTATGAGCTTTGAAGAAATACTTGTTTTATGAAGTGGATGATCTCTTGCTTGGCTTGATGGTGGAGGAGCATTGTGTGTAGGATTACATGGCTTGATGAATGGTATTATGCTTCTTATTTGTTATGTTTTCTTAGTTTCTCATACATGTTTTCATGCTTCTTGCTTTTTGTAGTTCAGTAAAGAATAAGTTTGAGATATTCCCATGGAGGCACCTCAAATTTCCTGATTCATTGTAGCTTAAATGTTTTCATATTTCTTGGTCATGTCAAAGAATTATTAATTTCTCTTTGGTTCACTAAGAACTTGTTACTTATTTCATTAATGGTTATTATGTATGCTATCTAGTATGATTCACGGTATGCCCTGCTTACTCATAGCTAATCAAAATTACATTCCTGAAATCTATCTCTGAATTATAGGTTGTTTTAGTTAAGTCAAAGAGGTCTTGTTTCGATCTTGCCCTTTGTCCATGCTTAGCAGTCTTATTTCAAAGTTCCCGATAGCTCAATATATGATGTTTAGGAGTTCACTCTTCATATATTGAGTTAATTTTTTACCTTATTTGTTTTCCCAAAAGTCTGAAGGTGATTTTCCTAAAGTTAGAGGGTCTTATACTTCTATGTATCACTGGATTGTCTATTTTCTGCATTTATTGGTTTGAGTTTCATTCATAGAGATTAATGGTTATCCCTAACTCATGAATGCTTGTTGTTTAACTATTTATGTTCACCTTATTTCATTTTCACCCAAAGAATCCATTTATCTTGACCAAATCGAACCTGCAGTAATACCTTGTCCATCATTAATACAATCTTGACCTTATATGACCCCATAGCCCAATTGATTTGACGAACTCCATATCTATTTGTCCTTTTAATCAGTTCCCCTCAAAAAAATCAAAACAAACCAAAAAATACTTAACAACTAGCCTAAAATCAAATATACAGAAGCAAACAAGTTTACATCCTTTGCATAATAGATAAAACCCTCTCTCAGTCCAGGAAGGCTAGGTCCTAGGGCTCCAAATCTTGGTCTAACGTTACCCTATCATTTGGTTTACCAATCAGCCAAATCACGGGACTCCAACATAATGGCGATCACGGTGGGACCCTGAGTGAAAAATAAAATTAGACTCCCTAAACATTTCAGCATCCCTTAAGAAGACTATCTTGTCGATTTATCCCACCGCACACCAACATAATAGCGATCATGGTGGGACCTTTCTGAGTTCTTATTAATCTGAATATCTTTCAAGACTCACGGAAAGCCATTGTCAAACTGAGCATGATATCCTATTCATCCATCCCACCTCTCACTAACATAATGGCGATCACAGTGGGACTTTGAGTCAAAACATCCTAGGTATCCCTTAGGAACTCTCAAAGTCTCAGTCAAACTTAGAAGACTAAAGTATTGTCAAAAGAGTAGAATTTAGTCATTTCACCATTCTAGCAAAATGATGACTCAACTATAAGACACTCTCATAAACCCTAGGGCTACATATAAGAAACTCAGAAAAACCCCAAAACATCCTTATATTGGTTTTTTGTCAGTATTGGTGGTGGACCATACACATATACCCTCAAAACAACTAAAAACATCCACCTGGAAACTCCACTAGCCTCCAGTAGGCCTATTACTCCACTTGTCCTTATAAAATCTCATGGGAATGCATTGAGCAATCCCAATCATGCTGATGGTGGACAGCAAAGTTCAAATCTTCCACCCGATGACTCCACATCCCTCAATAGACCAAAAGAATCCACTAGTAGAGAACTCTAGACTGGTTGAAAAGACACAGTAACTCTTTCTGGTAAATAAAAATGGATCCAAGTGTGAACAGAGAAGAAAAGTTGGAAAAATTGATAGATAAATTCAACAAACTGATGTATCTACTTGACAGGAAAAGAGAAAGACACAAAGTTAAGTTTAATGTTGCTTATTCAAACCAACCTACACTTTTTCCTCAGGAAGAACATACTCAACCATTACAAGACAAGAGTAACAATCAAAATGTGCCTAATGAGAAAGTTGCAAATAAAAACATAGAGGAGTGCTCTAAAGAATCAATCAGCCATCTTGAAATCATAGAATCTGAAATAGAGAAAGATTCAAAACCTTTAACATCTATACCCTTATGCTTTAATTCATTCCAGATCTTGAAATGAAATTTGCATCCTAAATATCTCTTAGCAGTTATTCAGGAAACCCCTACTCAAGTTAACTATCACGTAAATCAAGAAAATTTGGATGAAGATGAAATCAAATATGAAATGAAAGAAAAATCAAAACCTTTAGGATATCTACCTTTGTGCTTTGAGTCTTTTCAAATTATACAAGAAAATTGGCCTCCTGAGAATCTATCAGAGGCAACTCATGAATCCCATGCTAATTGTCCCGAACATCAAGAAGAGTTGGTTGATGATGAAACCAATCAAGAAATGAAAGAGAACCCATAGGATCTCTCTAAAGGCACAAGTGATGATTCATCATCTCTCTTAGGTAAGGCCCAAAAATACATTCATCCTCTCAATCATCTTTCCCAAGAGAAAGAGGATTATTGTAGTTATATCCAAAGAGAGATAAAAATGCCTCCGTTTTTAACTGAAGAGGAGATAGATCAACTCATAAACATGCAGACAACCTCTAAAAATTCATATGGACAAAACTTTTCTGATCATTCTCCTACTAATCTTGCATACCATAAGTCAAAAAATAGATTTGTAAATCAATTCGAAGAGAAACAATCTGATAGTCCAATATGTATGGCTGGTGACATTACTTATACTAATGATTATCCAAGGTTTTATCAATATATTGATGATTATGATATTCAACTAGAAGCTAACCTTGCAGAGCCATCAGCAGTTGATTTGTGGAATGAAGTTCACTATCATCAGATTGAAAGAAGTAATCAGCTAAGACAGGTCACCTATGACATTGATGAGGAAAGCCTTGAGAGTTTAGAAGTAAGTAAAGAGTCTCTGACTCTTTGCTCTACTTCACTTGAGTCGATCAGAAATAACTTTCACATAATTGGAAATCAACAGTCTTTCAGCTTTGATGATGAGGTTGAGGAGGATGATGAAATTCTTAAGCAAGTTGTCAATGAGAAGCCTTTTCCTGAAATGGTTGAGGAAATCATTTTGGACATGGAATCCTCCTTAGCTCTAGATAAGCAATCACCAAGTTCCTTTGGATTACAAATTGTAGATGAAGGCATAGAAGTTGACAATCACATGATAGTTGTTGCACCACCTTCTCAAGAGGATTTACTGCCAAAGAATATCCCTGCTCATCAACATGATGACCTTCACACAAATTCCAGCCCACTCAATAAGAGCACATCAGCTTGGCAAGAGGACTACACTGCAATATATGATGAGTCTGGCAGTTCAGGTGATCATGAGGAAGAGGAGGAGTTTCTTTCCCAAAAGAGACTCAAGCATAGCCAAGTGGAAGAAGGAGTAGTCCTGGATGAAGCTTATGTCTCAAGTTTTCAAGATCAGGTATCATTCCAAGATCCATTTGTTGTTTTCCTTGAGAAATGTAAAGGAGGAGTGTGTTCTACCATGAACAGTTTTTCGCAAAGTGTGAGAAAAAACTTAAGAACTATTGTCCGAAAACAAGTGAGGGGGAAGTTTCCTTTTTATTTCTTCAACACTCTCAAAAATCTGAAACAAAATCCCTCATGGAATCATCTGCTTGATTGGCTTTGTTGGAAAAGATATTTCACTAAATAAATGTATATTATGTATAGGTTAGATTAGGATAGATAGATAGGTGTGAAAAATAAGCTCATCCCCATGAGCATATTTCTTTCAGTTTGTTTTGAGAAAAATAGAAAAAATAAAAACAACAGGAAAAGTAGAAAAAGAGGGCAGTTTCTAAAGAAACGGTACAACCCCATACCCAAAAAATAGTCATGCTGAAAGTGCGCAAGTCTAAATGCCACTACTAGTGCTCAAAAGATGTCTTGTTCAGTTATATAGCCTAATCATAACTGAGCATGTTTTAAATTGATTTCTGATAAGTTAGTGAAATAGAATGATAGTCAAAATATGGCAACTTGACTTATCAAAGAAAGTAGATTAGGAAACAAAGATGCTGGTTCCACATGCTCAAAACAGAACCAAAGAGAAAAATAGGGATGAAAAGAAAACTACGTATCCTAGCCCTGATTTTTCTAAATCTCATTTTGTATGAAAATAACATTTGTGTGTAGCTTTTCTTTATGCCGCAAACACATGACAAATCAGACTGTCTAATCCTGATTTGATCATTTTTTAATTACATGTTTTATTCTAGCGAATGAAATCCTGTCAAACAGCTTAATCTTGACAATTGATCTAGTATAGGTAGAGAATCAAAGGAGTTCATCATTTTAATCCGAAATCCCGGAAGATATAAGTGTAGAAGTAGATAGTATTTTCTCTTTGAAAAATATCATGTCAAGGGTTTGCTAGTCCAAGTGCACCCAAAGAAGAAAAAATGTTAGGCAAAGTAATTGGGTAAGTAGATATGAGGTTGATGCTAATCATGCTGTCAGTTTTTCAGAAAGCATAATTTTTAAGAAAAACATCAATAAAAATAGAAATATGCGCCAATGGATGAGGCACTGGTCTTCACAAGCCAGAGATCTGCAATTCTGGACACCTCCCGAAAAGGAGCTTCCCTCCCCAAATGGAGCCACTGTTAGTCATCAGTATTTTTGCCTATTGTGATGACTATATGCCTTGCTTAGGTTTTCTAAAAAATAATCTGAATCTATCAATTTTCCATCTAGAAAACACCTCAAACAAATTTTTGTCTTCCTACCCCTCTCCTTCAGCCTATGATGAGAAAACCCTTCAGTTTTTTAAACCTATCTCATTACAGAAAAGTCTCCCTGTCTATAGTTGTCATAAATTTGTTTCTCTGCTATCATTTTCCCTTGTTTTCATGCATCTCATTGCCCATCATTTGAAAAAGTGTCTACCCCTCTCTCACTGATCATTCAATAATTATGATAACCTGATCATGACTAAGGAAATATTCAAAATCTGTAACAAGGTCTGTAGGTCTAGGTGCTGGTGTTTAGGGAAATTTTCCTTGACAAAGTTATCCTAAGCCAAAAACCCCATGTCTAGTACCAGTCAGCCATAAATTGTTCCCTATTCTGTAAAACAAAACTTGGTCTATCCTTAGGACACCCACCACTAAATGGTTGCTTTGTCTCATTTCAACAGAGCTCAAACTTTTCAAATCAGGAAAAGAGAAAGAGTTTTCATGTCTGAAGGAAGAAGATCAGATCAAGCATGATATTCATGAAATACCGAGAAATCTCTCCAAAGATTAAAAAAAATCTACTCTTACATCTCTATAGGGATATATTAAGTGATAATAGTGTGAAAATGGGAGCAAAAGAGCAAACTCAACAAGGTTACCATTCTGTGACAGTTTTCCATCATGAAGCAGATGAGGTGCGGAAAATGAAGGAAAGCAAACATACATGGTTTCAAATCCAAAGGTGCCTGAAAACAATGGACATTCATTGAGACAAATGAATACAAAGGACTAAGTGATACTTATCATCAGTGCTCCATGATTAACTCCAAAGGTATTGCAGCATAATCTCTCCAAAAGGTGACCTAGCCCTGCAAATCACTCTTTTTAGGCAAGAGAGACAGTCTTGACAGAAACAAGTCTACAACAATTAGGCATCATCACGAAGGCATAAGAGGATAGTTGCTTCTTATGTTTTACCTTGAACCTGGACTTTGAAAATCAGTCAAAGGCAAATTCAATACACCTTATGAACGCACAGTAAGGAGTAAGGAGTCATTTCAGAAATACACACAGGGAGCACTTACCATGAACAAATCACATTTATTTTGGTCTATATTTCACAGTGATGTTATATAAAAGGGATATACATTACAGACAGGGCCTCATAAAGCAAGAGGGCATTAGGTTCAAATTATTTCATCAATGATAAATGTCAAAGTTTCACATTTGTTTCCTATTTGTATTTTTCAAGCAAACAGATAAAGGGCACAGTGTTGAGATGGATGAAATTTCATGGTCTGAAGGCCTCCTTCATCATAAGCAGAGGGCCCAACAATGGTTTTGAGTGACCTGAGTGGTTACATTTGCAAGGACCTCCTTCATGACAAGTAGAGGGTGAAAACACAGTCAAGGGAAAGTGTTAGTTCAAGGATGCCTAGCAGTAAGTGCTCGCCATTTACCAATCATGTTATTTACTCCTGAAGCTTCACAGTGATTTTGTGAAAAAGACACTTACCATAAGCAGAGTCACATAGGAAAGAATACAGTTGGTTTAAAGGGACTTCACCAGAAATAAGTGAAAAGGCTCACAACTTTTTCCTATTGGTCTTTTTAAAAATAGACAGATAGAGGGCACAATTTGGATAGGAAAAGATTTTTTGGATTTTTATGAGACCTCCTTCATGATAAGCAGAGGGCCGGAAACATATTTTTATGGCCTCCTTCACAAATAAGCAAAGGGTCAAGTCTCCAAGTGTTAACACTGTGTTTAGGAAAAATTATCAGTAATAGGCAGATTTGAGAGATACTGTGTTTGATAGAGTGCATTCAATGACAAACCAAGGCTAAAAACAGTGTTGTGGCATGTTTACCCTGAATTTCTAAGCAAAAAATATATAGCTCATATAGACAACTGGTTCAAAAGGAAAACCTCTAAATTTCAACAAAGGTAAAAAAAAAAAGGGTCTTTACCAAAAATCACAGTAAAGATCATTGTGAAAAAGGAATTTCTCTTTTTACTTCCAAATACAAATACTTAGGCAAAAATAGAAGATTTTTCAAATTAGTAAAGGGAGGGAAAAGGTGTTTAGAAAACCTCATAAGGCATAAGGGGGCTCGAGCAAAGCATTTCATTTGTCATCGTGCAAAAATTTTCCCAGAAGAGAGAACATTTTTAACAAGCATTTACAACTTTTCATGCACACGACGTGCCTGGAGATTCACACGAATCGTCTATAGGTTTCTACATAAATGTTTTCTGAATGGCGCAATGTGCCTGTTTCTTCACGCGGTGCACCTGTGCAATGCCCGACACCCAAGGTTGCATGCGACGCACTGCCTCCGGCCCAGCGCCCAGTCCCTTGACCCTGCACGCGACACATTTGCTCCAAAAACATCTGCCTCGTGCCTCTTGCCCTTGCATCTTCCACCCTTTCCCTTGCACCTTCCATTGTTGCCTCACCCAGGCCACTACCACCCTTGCTAGCCCATCTACTACCTATGAACAGCCCACCGCCCAGGCCATTTCTAATCGAAGGTTTGACGCCCAGGCCAATGCTAAAAGGAATTTGCAACAGCCTACAAAGAGCCCTCAAAGTTGCTAAAAATCCATTTTTTTCATAAGGAATTGTCTTCCACAATAGCTAAGACACTGTTTAAAAGGTATTTGGGTTTCTCTTTACCTAAGTTTTTGATTTGAAAGAGATTTTAAAATCAAATTGTGAGGAAGAAGACACAATGTTTTAAAGGGCCAAGAAAATCTATTTGTTAAAAAGGCATAAGTCATTTTGAAGGCCTCTTTACTCAGTGATAAGGAAAAATATTGTTTTATAGAAAAAAAATGATCTTCATAAAAAAATAACTTGTTTGCTAGCCAAGGAGGGAAAACAATGTTTTTAGGGAGAATGGTAGACTTTATTTTATAAATGTCCAGTTTACTAAATGAAAGAGAGAATAAATGTTTGAAGAAGAATACCTAGTGACAGTTTAAATCTTGTTTTAAATCAAGTGCATGAAAGGTAACACATTCTATAAAGAGAAAACAGAATTTTCTTTGAAGGCCCCTTTGCTCAGTCACAAGGAAAAACACAGTTCTTAGGAAGGAGACTTGTTTTCATTGATCAAGAACTGGTTTGCCAACTAAGGAAGAGAACAGTGTTTTGAAGAAGGGATCTACTTTCAGTTCATTAAAAAGTATCTTCTGATAAGCCAATGAAGGAAACATAAAGCAAACATGCCTCCAAGGAAATCCAACAAAGGTGGATATCACAATAGGTTTGAGCCTACTTCAACTCAGGAGATAAATGAATCCCCTTCAGTTCTTTTCAATTTTTATGAGGAAGGGTGCCTTGAATTTTTCCAAAGAATCCAAGAGGTCACCAATCACCCTGCCTCGACACAGTAGTTTTCTCTGAGGCTGCAAGGAGAACATGTTCACATAGCAGGCCTTGATTTTATGCTCACTCCTAGATCAGTGTCAAAGGCAACCAAGATTCCCTATCTTGGTGAGAAATGGTTCAAACAAGCCTATTTGGACCTAGACCTACAAGCCCTTCTTGAAACTAGCTTATCAAAATGAATGCAAGGCTATCTTCCCCTTTTCTCATCTATTGAACAGTTATGCGCCTCTAATGAAGGTCATCATGAAATACTTTACATGTGAAGGGAGATATTCTCAAGTCTATTCATATCATGTCCGACTGTTGATGCACTTCACTCAGACTCAGCTATTGAACCTCCCTTTCTTCCTATGCAGGAGCATTGACAAAATGGCCTCATTTGTCCAAAAGAAACTCCCTGCTCAACAAAATGCTAGCTTATTTCATCATTCTCTCATAAAAATTCTCATCCTCCCTCAACTTGAGAAAAAGGGAGTTCCTTGGGAATCCTTCATCTCCCATCCTGATTTCACCACTGCCTCTTCATCCCATGGTCCATCTCATGCACCTTCCTCACCATCCACTCACTGTGTCTCCCCTTCTTCTAGTCAATCTATGCCTCAAAAGAAAAAATCCCCTATGATTGAGAGTGAAAAAGAAAAGTCTAATTAAATAAATGATGATGAAGAATAGAGTGGCACTCAGCATAGAAGTGAACATGAGCAGTGTGGTAACCAGCTTAACAGTGATCAAGAAAATAGTGATGGGAAGGAACATAACAGTCCTCAAGAAAGCAGCGATAAGGAGGAACAAAACAGTCCTCAACAATGTCTTGAAAGTAAACAAAGTGGCAGTCAGTATAACAGTGATCGAGGAGATACTAATGATAAAGAACATAACAGCCCTCAACATGAACAGAGTGATGATGATCATAGTGGCAGTCAGCATAACAGTCATAAAGTAAGCAGTGATGAGCATAATGAAAGCCCTCAAACAGCTAGTGAGGATGATTCCCAAGAAAACAGAAAGCATAGTAATGATGAAAAAGGCATTTCTCAAGAGGTGGAAAATAGCCATCACTAATTTGAAGAAAAATACAGTGGTCACATGCAACAAGTTGAAGAGGACAAGGCACAAAACAGTGAAAAATCTAAGTGTGATATCATGAAACAAAAAGAGCAAAACATCCCTAATGATAGTCAAGATCAAATCAAAGACAGTGAGCAAGGCAGCCCAAAATAAGATAGTAAAAAAATAGAGCATGAAGAGATTTCTCAAAATCATGTGCTAGCTGCCTCTCCTAGGCAAGGGGCCATGAATTTTTCTCCAAAGGTAACAAAGCCTAAAACTTCAAGGAAGGTGACTACTTAAGCTGTAACTACAATTGTTGCTAGAGCACTCCGGAGTAGAGGCAAGTTTCCCAAGCAGCCTATCATTGAAGTGCCAAAGACGACAAGGGCAAAGAAGCCCATTCAAAGCAAAGGTAAGGAAAAAATGGAGCAGCAGGAGAGCAGCCATGAGCAGGAAAGAGAGTTTGACATAATCGAAGTGGATAGTGATGCTGAAGATGACCAAATCAAAATTCTAAACTCTCTTCTAGAAAACAAAGAATCTCAAATTGGGGATTTATAAGCTGACTTAGACAGGTATAAAGACCTCTTTCATCTCCTACAGCTACAAAATAGACAAATGAGTGGGCAAATGGCAATCTATGAGGCCTGGGCCCTCAAGTGCCGTCAGGAAGCACAAAAGGCACAAGTAAAACTTGAAGAATACATGGGCGAATTTGATGATGTGGAGGAAGAAGAAGAACCAGTGAGGAAAAGGCCTAGGACCATGGGTCTTAGGAAAGCCTTGGAGAAGCAAAGGGAAGAAGAATCAGCCCTTGCTCAGCAATACCCTCTCACACAACTACTTGCCGAAGAGATAGAGAATGATAAAGAGTCTTGGCTCGAAAGAGAAAACAAACACTTGGAAGAAAAATTAGACGAGGAAAAAAAATATTTGGGTTTGCAAAGGAAGATGACCGGGCATTACAAAAAGTTAAATCAATTTGCCCAAAGAAAACTAAATATTGCCCAAGAAAAGCTCAAAACTACCCAAAGAGGGCGCCCCTTGAATAAGGGAGGAAAAGACACATCTAGGCTTGGAATTTTGGCTCAAGCTTCCATACATGCTTCTAGAAACTCTTAAGGGGTTTGCTCACCAAAATTGAGATATTTTTGACATAATCTTGTTTTTTGTGATTTTTGGGCCTAATTGCACAAATTCATGGGCGCCACCATTTTTTCTTGGAAAATCCTCATCTCATGAGAGTGGTATATTTGGATGCATTAAATTGGAGGGAATATACTTAGAAATTTCTGGATCAAGAGAAAGTGTTTTGATCCCTCAAAGGGGCAAAAAAACAATAATTTTTCGACATTCTGCCTCACATATCAACAAGTGCTACTTTCCTGGGTTTTTTCTGTCATTTCAATTTTTTATATACTTACTAGAATCAGTTTGAAATAACTCAAATAGTTAGAGAAATTATACATCTAGGGCTTTCCAACGAGCCATCACGGGCCTCATTTTGACATCGGGAAGTCCCTCAAAAGTCCTCTGCAAGACAGAATTTTTTCTGCTGCTACGCTCTTGTAGAATTTTGCTGAAATGCATTTTTCTGAAGATGACTGGCCAAATGTGAGTTAGGCAAGGTTATCTCTTGTGTGAGGCCTAAAAATTGATTCCTTTTTTCTATTTTAGTCTGAAAATATATTTTTATAGAATATTTTGTGCCTTGGACCTTGTAAGGCCTCAAGGACAGTTTTAGATATTTGTTTTTGGCCAATGGCCTTCTAGTTGCTCTAGGTGGGTTTCCTCCTCTTTGGCCTATATAATCCAAGAGGATTCATTGTAACCAGAGGTAGAACTTGATTTATAGAGAGCAATACATAGCACTATGAGCTTTGAAGAAATACTTGTTTTATGAAGTGGATGATCTCTTTCTTGGCTTGATGGTGGACGAGCATTGTGTGTAGGATTCCATGGCTTGGTGAATGGTATTATGTTTCTTATTTGTTATGTTTTCTTAGTTTCTCATACATGTTTTCATGCTTCTTGCTTGTTGTAGTTCAGTAAAGAATAATTTTGAGATATGTCCATGGAGGCACCTCAAATTTCCTGATTCATTGCAACTTAAATGTTTTCATCTTTCTTGGTCATGTCAAAGAATTCTTAATTGCTCTTTGGTTCACTAAGAACTTGTTACTTCTTTCATTAATGGTTATTATGTATGCTGTCTAGTATGATTCACGGTATGCCCTGCTTACTCATAGCTAATCAAAACTCCATTTCTGAAATCTCTCTTTGAATTATAGGTTGTTTTAGTTAAGTCAAAGAGGTCTTGTTTCGATCTTTCCCTTTGTCCATGCTTAGCAGTCTTATTTCAAAGTTCCTGATAGCTCAAGATATGATGTTTAGGAGTTCCCTCTTCATATATTGAGTTGTTTTTTTACCTTATTTGTTTTCCCAAAAGTCTGAAGGTGATTTTTCTAAAGTTAGAGGGTCTTATACTTCTATGTATCACTGTATTGTCTATTTTCTGCATTTATTATTTTGAGTTTTGTTCATAGAGATTAATCGTCAGCCCTACCTCATGAATGCTTACTGTTTAAAATATTTATGCTTAAAATATCTTTGTATTTCACAAACTTACTGTTCATCTTATTTCACTTTCACCCAAAGAATCCATTTACCTTGACTAAATCGGCCCTGTAGTAATACCTTGTCCATCATTAAGACAATCTTGACCTTATCTGACCCCATAGCCCAATTGATTTGATGAACACCATATCTATTTGTCCCTTTAATCAGTTCCCCTCAAAAAACTCAAAACAAATCAAAACATACTTAACAACTAACCTAAAATCAAATATACAAAAGCAAACAAGTTTACATCCTTTGCATAATAGAGAGAGCCCTCTCTGAGTCCAGGAAGGCTAGGTCCTAGGGCTCCAAAGCTTGGTCTGATGTTACCCTGTCATTTGGTTTACCAATCAGCCAAATTACGAGACTCTAACAGGACTTTCACACTACTGATGATCTTTTTCGATGCAAACGAGTTGAATTTTATCTCTTTTTCAGGCTTGTTAAACATTTACGAAAAAGGAACCCCCCTGGAGTCAACTTTTATCTCTTTTCTGACTCTCGAAAAATGAAAATATTGTCGAGTACTTGTCATTTCAAAATATTTAAAGTGAATGAATTGACATGATCTCAGTATATGTTTACCCCTTTTTCAAGCTGAGATTCACTATTTACGAAAAAGGAATACTTTGATCGGACATGGTCAAGAGGTTCTCTTGGACATAGTTTTCTACCTTTTCGGATTCGAGAGACGACTTACGAAAAAATGAGATGATGGAGTTTTATTTTTGTTTCTTTTCAAACTCATTAAACATGAAAATTTACCAAGTTTACCTTCTGTTGGAATCGTTAAAGATTAAACGATGAAAGACTTTTCACCATGACGAGAATGAGTTCCTCCTACCTCAGGCTCATTAAAATTACTAGGATGGATTCAATCAAAGAAAGAAATTACATGCTAAACATATGATATCCTCTTCACATTGGCTATAAAAAATAAAGAGGTACTCGTTAGTAATAACGGAGGAAAATTGACAGTGAACATCTTATGTGTATTTTGGGTAGCTTGTCACTCTTGAACATGACACTCATCTGCAATTCGAGTCAGGTTGGGGAAATCCTACATTCGTCACTCTGCCTCCATGGGTTTGGGAAATCTGTTTTCGTCTTATGCGATTAATAAATTTTTTCAACATGACCTCTGATCCTAAGTGAGTCAAATGCTTCCAACCTTCAGAGTCGTGTCACCAATATGTTCAAGAGAAGTCTTTTTGTCAAACACCTGATGCATATTTGACCTCCTCTGATACAATCTCGAATCACTCCTATCATCTTAAGATATATGTTGTTTCATGTCGATGATGTGGGAATCCTTATGGCCCTCCTTCGACGAATCATTTCCTGTTGACTTTAGCTCATTATCCTGGAAGTGGTTTAGAGACTTCTTTCAGTACCTTGGAGCTTGCATGTCTCAACGGAAAGTTCTTCTTGTTTGACGACATGTTCACATCATTGGCCTTCGATCGAATTATTTTGCAAGTGTTTGACTTAAACAAATCTATTAACACTTGTAGATTATGTTTTTGTACCTCGATGTCCATCGTCATTATTGGTGGTGTCTCTTGTGCATGTTAACTATTTTCATCACTAGTTTTTAATCGAGTGGTTTCTACAATGTTCGGCACCAAAACATTTATTCGGATGGCTAGATTCGTACATTGGGTACTTAATTGAGATCGTAATGAAGATCCTATGCCACATCTGATTTTTTGTCCAAGCTGCGTGGAGTTATTGAATATTCATGATTGTATACATGATCTTATCAATATGGATGGTTGCGTCCATATCGTGGATCCATTTTTATGATCTCTTTTAGACGAATGGATGCCACCATACCATGGGCTTATGTGTCATTTGATGCCTAGTGCAACATCATGTGGTTAGGAATATTTATACCAGAGATGTAATATATTGTAAGTGTTTGATTTGGCAGGTTTTTTGAAGGTGGTATGTGTTCTTTGCCTTAGTTCATAAAACATTTCATACATCACTCCTTGTTCTGCCTTCATGTTATAGGGGGAATCTGTTACATAGTAATTTTTCACCATTCTCATTTTCCTATCCCTAATCCTGAAATTCCCTGTGATGAATCCTGTGTAATGTTTCCACCATCAAGAAATATGTTGACATATCCCCTTGAAGATCCAAATAAGACTTCCTTGAAATATTACTTGAGAAACTTTGTCAAATTCCTAGTTTCCTAGGTCGGTGCGTTTCCTGGTGCCATGACCTCCCTGATGTCCTTATCCCAGTTCTGGCCCAACACTGTCAGCACCCTAATTTATTAGACAACTAGTTTGATCCCCTTTCTGGTAGTGCTTCCTCAAATGGAGGAGAAGTTTCGACCTCTAGAAGCTCAAGGGCGACGAGTTGGTTATTGAACAAAGATGATAAGGTTGAGCTCTCTCATTTTGGAGCTTTTATCTCATCCATGGGGGATCATCCCTTAGAAAGTGGGCCTTCCTACTCCTCTCATGGGATCCCAACCTCCTTCTCATTGCTATAAATTCACATCCCTCATTCCCCCACGTTTAGATCTTGGTTGATCATTGTCAGACTCGTCTAAACTCTCATCCCTTCGCATGCTTTCATCATGATTAAACCTTAGTGCACGAGAGAAGGAATGATTTTGAGCTGGGTGAAGGACTCAGATTGTCACCTAAAGATGCCTCCAACATCAAGGCTTGGTTGTAAGCTCTCCTTTTGTAATTTATCAATAATAACATCTAATGTTTGCTTTCTATATTTGTCTACATTATTATGCAAATATTCTGGTACTCCTTGATCTGCTAGATAGCTAGTGTTTACATTTATTATATATTGTATCACATTTGATGTTGTCTCCTGATCATCCATAGGTATTTTCATGCCATCAGTAGCAGGAAGTAGGTCTACAAGGATCGTGGATCGAGGTCACCATCAATAGATCTAATTATAGCGATTGGGAAAAAGGTATTTATGTATTTTTCCTCTTTTCATTGTAAGAATTAGTTAAGAAATATTATGTTAGAAATAATATCATGTTGCTAGATCCACTATTGGGTTAGAGAGATCACCTCTATCCACAGAGGGGATTTATCTTGACAATAGTAGATGATTATGCAAGATGGTCAATCAAGAGAAAGTAATGGGACACCAGTTTGCGACCACATTTCGAGACATGATATCATTGAAGGCTCCTTACCTTCTAAGCCATATGGAGGTGGATAGAAGAGCATCCTCAAGAATACACATAGCAAGGAGAAACAAGAATGGCTTGAAATTTTCATATCATCAATAATTCCATATAATTAGTTTCATGTCTTTTCATGTCACGAGTTGTGACATGCCACATCATTATTGTGGATTATGTAATTTCTTATTCGAAAATGTATTGTAAAGTGGAAGTCCAAAGGACATGTATAGAATATAAAGAGTCATGTAAAGTCAAAAAGTCATGGGAAGTCAAACAATCAAGAGGGTAGTCAAAGAGTCACAAGGAATGTGAAGAATCACCTCCCCATTGGTTATATATACACCCTCATTGTATGAGCAAAGGACTTTTCACCTTGGCTCCTCCAGAAAGGCATTAGAGAGACAAGCTAGTTCTTTTGAGGAGCAAGGAGTGCCTCCAATGCTCCACTATTGGAGCTAGTGGTGTTAATGGTATACATGTGTCTTGGAACTTTTAATTAATATCATAAGCCTCATGGCCATCATGTTCTTCATTCATGGATTATGAATATTTGTAATACTATTATGGGTATGTTTTTAATTCATGTTTTCTTTCATCTATGCAAAATTAGTTGAACTATTTTGGTTATTTTAGTACATATCATATTGATAATGTGATGTAATGGTTGTTATAATTGTTGCATCCTTGCGGAATATTCTATTGGATGTTAGAAAAAAATTTCTTGATGTATTGGTTGTAATGACCATCACATGTTTTTGGACTATTCCACTAGGTATTGAACACATCCTTCTCGTTCACATGTGTCTCTACTAGGGTGGTACTATTACCTCTCTCTTAGAGGCTCACTTATCTTTCCCCTCCACGGTAGAAGAAACTTGACACACATATGGCAGAACACTCACTAGTAACACTCACTTATTGTTCAAAGGATCATTTTCACTCCTCTATCTTACTGACAGGCAGAGCCAAGAAAAATATTTAAGAAAATATTAACTAGGCCATACTCTGGATGGGGCTCCTATCCAAAACAATGTGAGGTCTAATTAGGACCACATATCGAGGACACCCCTTGAATTTTGGTGGGTCCAGCATCGTCAACACCATCACTAATAGAGTGTGAAATCATGCTGACTAATAATGATAGGCATCTAACCTCCTCGAAAATATAATGGATGGACTAGATGAGGCCTGAAATATCTCAGAGTGCATGCAAGATGAATCTTAGTCGCAACCCAATGGGGAACATTATGGAACTAGGGAAAATCCTCCCCTCTCCTAGATAATCCAGTGATAAATTATATATCATCCTTAGTGGGCCTATACCACACCTTAGGACCAACACGAAAATACTTCTCCTAGATACTGCATCAGTGGATCATATGTGTGAATAATATAGAGTGTGCCTTTATGGATGTATCCTCCTCATAGTACTTGAGTAGGGTTACATTTCTAAAGAGTGCTCAGGTTACTACAATAATAGAGTGAGGGTATAAATCCCTCTCCCTCTCTCTGGGCTGTCATGTTTGGAACATATTGTATGGGTCCACCTATTGCTCCTTCTCCTATTGGTGCTCCCTCTGCTACATGATTGAAATATAAAATACATCAACCTCATACATAAAATAAATTTTTTATATTAAATGAAACATGTATTTATAAATATGGAAACATAAATCTAAATTAAAAAAAATCATCAGTGCACTTAAAACAAAGTCATGCACCAATGTCGATTCCCTTTGAACTTCAACTGCAATGATAGTAGTGCACACATAAGTATGATGCACCATTTTTGGTTCAAAATTTTAACTTTTGACAGTGGTGTAGAAAACTTGTGCATCAGTGTGCATGGATAGAATTTTCGCACCAGTACAGAACATTTAGGTTATAGAATGCATCGAGCTATGGTTATATTTTTAAATATTAGTTTCGATGTGTTTGGTAAATATAAACCCACTAGGTGTGATGCATTGAAATACAATCTATCACATCATTCCTGATGTGTTTGCATTTAAAAAACACACAACAACAATAGTGGTGCATTATGTTCACACACTAACTTGCAATGCACCCTATAAATTTACAAGAAACACCACTATCGGTGCGAGTCCAACGTATCAAACACACTTCATGGTGATTTTTTTTTTAACAACGGAAAATTTAGCCTAATTTACAATTCTAATCCACTAAATAATTAAATTACAAAGAAACATATACATTTCCTAGACATTTGGTCATCAGAGAGGCACTAAGGACACATAATGGAGAAAACCAATATTTAGGACGGCTTGAAAAAATTGAACACTCAAACAGTGAGCACAGTACTGAAGGATGGTGAGAAATAAAAGAATCAATGTCAAGGCGTTTTCATGTGGAAAGAGGGGTACCATTGCTTCAGAGCTCTCTCGCATTATAGATTGTAAAAATGAAAATTACGTGTTGAGATTGCAACAAGATGATGAGCTTAGTGGAAAGAAGCTGCCTTCACTAAGTGGGCCCACAGGCTATTTTTGGCGCAAAGTTTATTTTTAGACTTTGTCTATTTTTAGACATATGGATCATATTCTATGAGTTGCAGGATGTTATTTGTGGATGGTTGGTAAATTTGGAAAAATAGATGGAATTCTATTTTTAGACATATTGGGCAGAATCTATTTTTAGATTGCCAGTCTAAAAATAGATATGTCGAATATTATTAGCTCTTAACAATATTTGGACTATAAACATTATCTTATTCTCTTGGTGCACTTCAGTTAAGTGCACAAATGTGGCACAAGATCTGACAGAAGGAATTACGCTATTCCTGAGGGTTAAGTGGAGCTATTGCATGAAGACTTCAGTTAGAACTCATGTGAGAGAGTTTGGTGGATTTGATTGAGGAAGTTGATGGAGTTGTGTTTAGTTTAACTAATCTAAACATAGTTGAGCTAGTTGTATATAGTCTAACTGATTGATACACTAGTGAGAGTGGTGTGAATTAATTATTAATTAATTCACTAATTATAAACTCATTAATCAACTAAAGAATATGTTAGCCCCCTATAAATTCCTTGACAAGCAAGCAAGGGGCTAATTAGTTTATGAGCCTTCAAGGAATGCATTTCCCTTGAAAACACATCATCCTTGAAGCCTTTTCATGTTCCCTGCCCTTTGACTGTTTCCCTCTGTTGTTCTTGTGTAAATAAGCCTCACTGATGTAAAAAATTGTGCTCCAAAAGGCCTTTATTTTCCCCTTGTATCCCTGCAGAATGTCCCATTTTACCCCTTTTTTCCTCTTTTCAAAGTCCCCTTTCCATCCCAAATTTTCTCCCTTAGTCCTCCTAAATCTCCCCAAAATCCCCTTTAAATTCTACCCTTCCCATTTGTTTGGAAAAATTCCACTTTTTTCCCCTTATCGTTACCCTTTCCCAATCTTAAAATTCATGAAAAAGGGCCCGAAAACCCACTTTCCAACTTATAATAGGGCCTAGCCCCTTTTCCGCCAGCCCCTAACCACTTCCACACATGACTCACACCTACGACCAAGCGTTTAAGCACCGGGCGCTTATCGCAATCAGAGCTTTCAGGCGGGCATTTTCCTTTGTAACATTGAAAAACTTCGATGTGATTGGTTTTGGTCTATAAGACCTCCAACGCAATCTCCACCATTGATCTATTGTTTTGATCGGACGGCCCTACGCTGATCACGCCTCCCGCCCCGATCACAATCGCAACATTCACCATTTCACCCTTTTTTCCACTCCAATTGCGATTCGCTGATCCAATCTCAGCCGTCTGTTTAATCCACAATCCGATGGCCATCGCACTTCCTGCCCCATCGCAATCGGAACTTTTGTAATGTGTCACACTTGTTCCCCCCGATTGCAATTTCCTGAATAAATCACAGCCGTCCATCCGTTCAAAAATCAATGGCCCAGCGCTAATTGCTTCATGCCCGTTGCTCCTCCCCTTTCGCCCTTTGCGATTGTGATCTACCAATTTGATCCTGGCCATCCATTTCTTCAGATCAGACAGCTATGATCTAATCGCGCCCCCCATCAGTTTCTCCATCGGATGCCCTTATTAACTTCAACTTTCAATCTCCTCCGTCGATCTCCTCCTGAGATCCAACAGTCCAAAACTAATCGCCCTCCGCCACGGTCGAGTCCTGCCACACACGATCATTTTTGTTACATTTTCGTTCATTTTAATGCATTCCGCCTATTTTCATAAACCATTCCAAGGATTAATCTCCGCCGTCGATCTTCATCACCAAACCATGATCTAACGGTCCACGCTCATTTCTCCACCGAAAGCCTATTGGTCGCTGTTTACACCATATTATTGCATTATCCACCATTGTTTCATCTAAAACCACCACCACCGCACTATCACTCGACCCGCCCTCCATAGCCACCTCCCTATGCATGGATTTCATAACTGAGTTTCGTGTTCTGCAGGGTTATCAGGTGGTGAAAGCCGCCATGATTCAAAATCTCTGTATAGTCATAGAGAAATAGGAAAGGACCATTTCAAAGAGATGAAATCATGAAGAAAGGTATGAGAGGATGTGTGATAGAGCACGCATTAAAGGAACGGAGTGTAAACTCTGTAAAGTCTTCTCCATAGCCATTAAAGCTCAGATTTCGCAGTTAGAGGCAAACGTGGAAGCGGCGAAGAGTATCAATAGGAAAATTGAGTGTTCAAGGTATATCATTGAAGGTTTAGAGCCTAATCCATTGATTTGAAGGTAGAGTACCAGGTCAAAGACGTCATGGTCAATACTATCAGGGTTTCATATCAATAGATTGTTCGTTCCCTAAAGGACCAAACACCCATATTGTTTCCTTTGTTTATCGGGTTCCTGGAGAAATTTCCGCCTTGACCACAGTCCAAAGCTACCAGAGCATTTGTTTCGCAAGTATGGCAGACTATTCAGTTATTTATTTACATTTTGTTTATTCACCAAAAGTACTACAGAGTACTGCAGCCAGAGTGCATCAGAGCCATACCGGAGTAAATGGAAGCCTGAAGAAGATCGCTCTTTCGTCCAAGGCATGCCAGAGATAAATTCACAGAGTTTAAAATTGAATGGGCTTTGGCCTTCTTTCTTTTCTGAGTTTTAATGTTTCATTTAGTGTTTCACCTACCTCCTCTGCTCATCTTTCAGCTATAAAATCTGGAGGAAACTCATTGTAAAGGTGGTTTATCAGTCATCAGAGAATTACAAGATGTTTCCTTTGAGACATGTTCTCTGTGTAAAGTTGTAAGATAGGCTGAGGAAGATATTTTCAGATTGAATACTAAGCCATTGGTAATGTTGTACCTGTTTGGTGTTGTTTTTTAATATGAAAAGCTCATTTCTTTGGATCCTAATTTAAAGCAGCTGGTGATGTTTTTCTATCTCTGTGTTTATTTCATTTCATTACATTTCTACTGGCTTGCATCAGATACTTGGCATAGGATTTACCCTTGTTAGGTACCCTATGTTTCTGCTCTCCTTGCCTTTAATGTTTTTCTACTATATGTGTATCTGAAGATTGATTTCAATTGATTTAACTAATGTAGTGGTTCCATATGCTGCTAGCTAATGTATGAATTAATGAAATCTGATTTTAGATGTTCTTGTTAGGATTTAATTGAATGAATTGGGAACACTGGGAGGTCTAGAACTTGTCTCTATCTCACTAGGATCCTTTTCAATTAATTGAACCTTTCTAAGTTCCCTCAAGCTGGAGGCCGAAGCATTGAGAGTTCAAAGCCTCTCTCTAATCTCAAGTTTTCAACTTTGTGTTCTGAATATTTAATGTTTCCTTGCTCTCACATTCCCTCTTGCCTATCCTACCATACTATAATCTTTAAGATCCAATGATTTAGATGACTAGCCCAATTGAAAGCCTGCATATTGATTAGCAAGCAAATCCTTTCCTGACTCCATTGCCCAATGGTCTTAAATGTTCCCTGGAATTATCTCTCCTTTGCCTAAAATCCTATTTGCTCACCCTTGTCTTACATTGAACCCTTCTTTCCTAATTCTCAGCAACCAAGCATACAATCAAACAAACAAACCTTGTGCCTATAACTAGCCTAATATCTTAACTTTGAACTTCAAAGACATATACCTTAGACAATCATAGAGAGATCCCTCTCTGGACCCAGGAGGGCTAGATCCTAGGGTCTGAAAGTGGTTTGATGCTGTCTCATATTTTGGTATTGCCAACCTTGACAAAACATGGGAACCCCAACATAATGGTGACTCTGCTGGGGAACTTCTGAGTATTTTCCACCTTACTACATCACAAGAGCCTCAGAAAACCTAGAAACTCTGGTCAGGTTGGTAGTGAAACACTTCCATTTGCATTCCAACTTCTCTACCATTTTTTGTGTTTCTCCCACACTCTTAGACAGAGTCTGGAAAGGGCCAGGTAGCCTCTAGATCTCACACTCTTTAGAGGTGACATATCTGGTAAAATCCCTCCCAGTCAATCTCTGGTTAGAGTCTGCTGTGTTTTAAAGATATCCTTGAAAGAGGACATCTCATAAGCACTGTGGTGGATAGTGTACCCTCCAGAAGCATCCTAAACCTTCCACCTGGCAACTCCATAGCTCCTTAAAGATCAAAGACTCCACTGGTGATTAGTAGGCCTGTTGATTATCTTGGTTTCACATAAGACTCCACTGGAAGACCAGCCTCTAAAACAACATCAACCACAATAAAGGTAACAAGTAGGGTTAAGCTGCCTTAATGGAAAACAACATTCTGGCTTCCAGAACCATCCACACAAGAGCTTATCCTAACCCAAACCCACCTGAAATAGTTGACAACACTGAGAGTATCCTCAAGATATCTCCTACACCTAAAATACCAACTATTTCCAGCCACATCCGTAGAGCTAATTCTGCTCCAGAAGACTTTACAGCCCTATCACACCCATTTTTTGACCTAGATCTACCAAACAGACTACCAAGAACTAGGTCATCTAGTGTCCTAGACCAGCCAGACCTTGAGTTCCCTGGTTCACCACCTCATAGTGGTAAACACATTAGGGACAAGGAGACCCCTCCATCCACACCCCCTGACATTCACTTTATTCAGAACTTGGGGCTCAATCATCCTAAATCTGCTCAACAGACTTCTGTTGGTCCTAGTATCCTTGTCATCCATATACCAGTTGCTCAAGTTAACATTTTAACTCATCATAACATCATCATGGCAGCCTGGTATGCACCTTTGGTTTTACCCCAGCCTCTAGTACCCTTACCCAATGATTATCAATAAAAAATCCCACACTTCACTGCCAAATAATCTACCACAGCACAACACCATGTAGATAGGATGGAAGATTCTTTTGAATACATGGAGATAGATGAAAATACAGTCAAAATGAGAATCTTTGACCAGATCTTAGGAGGTGATGTGAAGAAATGGTTCAAAGGCCTACCTCCTAATAGTATCCAAGAACTCCCTGCTTTATATCAGACCTTCATTAACAAATGGGAAGTTAAGGAAAACCCTCGCCAAATCCTAGCAGAATATATGAACCTTAAAAGAAATGTAGGAGAGACTGTCCATGACTACACTACAAGGTTCAACAATGTTTATAACACCCTTCCTCCACACATGAAACCTCCCCAAGGTATGGCTCTAGCGAAATACCCTGAAGGCTTTGATGCTGACTTGGCCTACCAGCTTAGGGAGAGAGAGTACAACACGTTGGAAGACATGCAAAAAGGAGCAGTGAGTGTAGAAGCTAATTTTATTGAGAAGAGAGCAAGATTGAGAGCTGAGAAAAGGGTAACATATAGAGATGACAATGTAGCTTCCACATCTAACCCCAATAATGACCGCTTATCCAAGAACGTAGAAAAGCTACAAAAAATGATGGAAAAAATGGTTGTCACAGTTAGTAATATAAACAGGAATCAAAACCATAACCAGAATCAAAACTTTAGAAGAAACAACACCACTCCCAACAAACAAAGAGAGTCAGATCAGAAATTTATTCCCCCATTCCAAGAGAAATTTCTGGATGAAGATGAGGGAATCATAGAAGAGTCTGAAGGGAACATAATAAACATGTTTGAAACAGAAGATTCAATCCATAACTATTACATAGAAGAAGATCAGCCCTCTCCCTCATATTGGGATGAGGAAAGATTGGAATCTGAAGATTACAGACTTGGGTTTGAAGATGCCATCATGCAGGTCAGAGAACAGTATGAACTTAGGAGCAAGAAAAGCCTAGATAATCCCAAACCTAAAGCTTCTGAGGTTACCATCAAGAAAAGGCCTGAGAAAACTTCTAAAGTGACTGCTGAAAGTAACAAATCAGAAGCTGAGAGTTCTGGGAAGAATAAATAAAACGACAACCAAAACACTGATAAACAGGGTCAACCAACTAGTAGCACTAGTGTTATCACTCAGGTTTTCCTTGAAGTTGTAAGAAAAGGAAAGTATACCCGAGGTAACCACAAACCAACCTTCAGATGCATAATCTAGCCAATCTGCATCCAGAGAGGGCTCTCTCTTTATAATTTATCTTTGTTCTTAGAAGGTTTTAGGCTAGTTATAGATCTAAGAGTTTGTTTGAAAATGGTGGAATCCACAAACTAAGGGCAAGGTTGAAAGTTTTCAGTCCATTGGGCTATGGAGTCAAAGGATGGCTTTACTGGATTTCTATTCTACACACAAGATGGCTTTACAGGGCAAGATAGCTAGACAAAGAACAATCCTTAAAAATTTAGAGTGGATGGGATGATTTTGAAGGGATGAAAGGCAGCTAAGAATCTTTCACCATGTTCAAAAGAAAGAAATGAGATGACTACAAACAAAGAGCAATGAAGAATTCTTTGCTATAGTAATCAAAAATGTTTAAATTAGCAAAGCAAGAGCATTTAAGAATTCATGCTTATAACCAATTTAGAGGAAAACATTAAGAACAATCACATCTGAAATCAGAGTACAATTAAGTAAATTATAATTCAATCCTTTATGTAAATTATTCAGAAATGGTCATAATGATATTATAAACCGATATAAAACTTAAGACAAAGGGTAGAAAGACGTATTGAACTGCAGTCCAACACATGAATCCTGCAAAAAGTCCTGAGCTTCAAATCTTCATCTAGTAAGCCACGAATAAATTTCTCCAAAATGCTTTTATTCCGAAAATCTCAATGTTACAGCAAAGTAATAGAATCCACCTTCAATACTCTCTTTGAGGGTTTATTTATACAAGAAATACTTGAAAAAATCTCACACTAACCTAGCCAATAATCTAGGGTGACTAAGGAGTGATTTACAAATAAACAAGAGACAAATGGTCTCGTGGATAGAATAATAAGTAACTGCTAATGTGTTGTTTCCTCATTTTGCTGATGTGCTGGAGGTAAGTGCTGAAATAGGGCCCGGTGCTGTCCCTTGGAGTAATTTCTTTGCTTGTTTGATACTCTTTGTCTTTACGGATAATCTTTAACCTGTTCAACTGATACTCTTTCATCTGTGCTCATTTTTATCTTTCACATAATGGTAAAAAGATAAAATTCTCATCCTAAAGATAATTTTTATAGAATTTCCAATAGGTCTTTCCACCATTGATCATCTGGTATTATAGTCCTTTTAAGTTTTCTCAATGTCTCATCGGCCTCTATGAGTTTGTAAAAAGTGGGCTCATCAGGGAACAAATACTTTATTTCATGTTCAAGATGAAATAAATTCTTCAACCTGTCATATAGATTTCTCCCTGTTGGTAAAGTTGCTTCTGGTAAATTGATAGAACTAGCAGTTGTATTTTGAGCATGGCTCTCTATTTTCTTGACATAGGTTTATAGTTCCATTATTTGGTCCTGTGAGAGCATTGGACTGGGTAACCCACTGTCTAACAAAACTTGAAATTTTTCTCTCAAAGCATTAATATCATCCAAAATATCTGCACACTTCCTTTCTAAATTTTGCATAAAATTTCTTTTGATGAAAACTCTTTTTATCATCAAAATAGTGCCGGTCCTGTCTTCAATTCCTAGTCTTGCAAGCTATTGTTTTGTTCGGGTGTTCAAAAATTGAATAAGTTGATTGGCCTGCTCAGGTCTACCTCTTAATTCATTTCTTGTTCTATTTATTTCCTCCTGAGCTACTTTAATCAAGTCATTTTGTTCAAAAATTTCTTGAATAGAGGGCCAAATACTTTTTATTAACTCAATTATATTACCCCAAAGAATTTCATTTATTTCCTTCAAAGGCTTTTCTAGTGAAAGATCTTTTTCCAAAGCCTTAACTAATCTGTCCAATCTTTTGATTTCCCTGGTATTATCAGCAACTGTCTTCTTAGATGTATCATACTTCTGCTCCAAATATTTTAATTGTAACTTTGTGGTTTGAAGTTCTGTGACTCTTAATTGTAAACTTTCCATTTGTTTTATTAACTCATCAGAACTCAAACCAGAAGTGTTTACCTGTTCTGGCTTTGTTTGTTGCTTTGCTGTTGTAGTACCTGTGGTTGTAGTAGCTTCTGTGGTGGGTGTCTGCTTAATAGCTTCCTTTTCCTGTAAATCTTGTTCCAATTCCTTCTCTGTTTCACTTAGTCGCTCAGTTATTTTTAAGAGCAACTCCATTACCTCTTCTTGTGAATTCCCCTTCAAAACTTCTTGGGTCTGAGGGTGCCTTGAGGCTGGAAATTTTAGTTGCTTTCTCAGTGCAGCTATGTCATAATCTTTCTTCTTTATTAGTGCCTCGATGTTTTTAATATCTTTCGGGTTGTGACCCAAGCTGATAATTATGTCTTCCAGAGACTTTATTCTGTTATCTTTGGCCTGAGAAGAGGCCTTCTCAATTTGCAATTGGGCGCTTGTGTTATTTAAAGAATCTTGCAGCGTTAGGGCTGCCATGGCTTTATTAGTAAGAGTGGAATACACCATTTCCCCAGTTTTTTTATGCAGCTCTATCTGGTCCAAAGGATGAATGTCCTTTGCCAGGACCTCAAAATTTGTTCTAATATAATCAGCTGCTGACATGGGTTTTGGCACCTTTGACTTGAAGTGGCTCATCATCATTTTGCCTTGTGAAATGTCAAATGCTGACATTAACCTTTCTTGATTATGTGGAGCCATTTTCAAATATTGATCATATACCTTCATTCTTAATGGATCATTCTTTGCCTTTATATTGATGAAAGTTCTTTTTATATCCCCTGTATCTGTTTTTGGTGTCCTAAAGGAGGATACTTCAGTACTCAACTGCTTGTTCAAAGCTTTTCCTTTCTGTTCTGTATGGGTCACACTAACAGAACCAGTTAATTGACTGTCTTCTCTTCCATCATCAAATACCTCATCTATGATTTCCACATTTGGGAGTGGATCTGGTTTATGTTTTTTGGCTTGATGTATTCCTGAGGGCTCTTTAGGAGGAGTAGTGTCTGGAACCTGCCTTTTCTTTCCTATTTCCATGTTGGATGGAGTTTGTAATTCTGAAACTTCAGGATGTTTTACCTGAGTGGGAGAAACTTGTGTTTGATCAGGTGCTCTGGAAGTCTGAGGTTTCTCTGCCATGACTAAAGTTTCAATGACCTGAATTTCAGGTTCCTTTCCTTTGCCTTTTGATTCTGCTGCCACTGGTGAACTGCCTTCCTGTAATGTCTGCTGTATATTTGCTGCTGAAGAAGTGCCAATGTGAGGTACCTGCACTTGATCACAAGATTCTAGGTCATACTTCTTCTCAAGATCTTTCATTATTCTGTTCATTTTTTCTTCTTCACTTTCTTCTTCAATTAGTGTTTCTGCCACCCATTCATCTTGATTGGCATATTGTTCTATTTGAGGAATCTTGTGGTGTATGTAAGGGGATGACTTGTTCTTTATTCTCTTTTCACAAATAAAACCAAATGGGTCATAAGGAACCCAACGAAAACTTCTTTGGAACTTGCAATGGTTTTGCAGTATGTTTTCTGCTTCTTGCTCGGCCTCCATAGAGTTGCAGATGAAAGGACCTAATTGACTTTTGATCCTCAATTGGGCTTTCTTCTTCACACTACAAAAATGGATCATATCTGAATTATTCATTTGCCTGAAATATTCCAAGGCAAAAATTCTCATGGGCACATATCTTGGCAACTTGAATGGATGTAATTCACATCCATAGATTCTGATGATTGAATGGTTTTGATATAAATACCAATCTCCAACTTTATAAGTCCTTGAAAGTTGCAAGGTCTTCTTGATTTCATTACTGAGCCTTGGAGGAGGGATTCCTGTCAACAAGGTAGTTGCAGGATATACAAAAAGATCTATGAACTCAGTATAGGAATATGGAGATTTATAGGAAGAATGAACTATGGGAGACCAAAATATGACTGACCTAGGGTTTCCCTTGGCATCAAGCTTTTTAACAGGGAAAGGGAATTTTTCTGATTGATAAAAGATAATGAGATGATAAATAATTGAGGAATATTTGAAAACTTTCTCATCATCTAGCCTCATGAACTGATCATGGATCTTATTGGCTATGAAGGAGGAAAAGTCATATTTAACTTCAGGAGGTTGCCCAGGAGTAAAAATAGACAACAAAACTAAGGTTATCTCATCAACATATTCATTGGTATTGAAACCCAAGACAAAAGATATCATATTTAGGATGAGCCTTCCCAACTTAGTGAAATAATAAAAACTATAGGGAGGAAGTCCCTTAGGTTGATGTTCAGGCAACATGAAATTCTGGCAAATGGACTTCAATTTTTCTGGGGTCAATTGATTAGACTTTTCAATCAGTGCTTCTATAGACAAAGGTGCTAGTTCTTGACCTGGTTCAAAATGTAGCATTGCATTGATAGCCTGGGGAGTAATGTGGAAAAGAACACTCTGGTCAGGGGATATTACAACTCTCTTAGTGGGATCATAGTTAGAATGGCAATAGTGGATGATTTCTGGAAATGAAATGACTGAAGGGATGAGATACCTTGGGAGATTGGATTCCCACCACCCAATGAGATCTTGCCCCTTTGAGTACTCGTCTCTGCAGCGAAAATAACTCAGAAGGGGACTTTCATCAAAATGCAAGTCTTTAATCTGGAAATCTTTGTCTACTAAAGGTAAATATTCTAACTCTCGGTGAGGGGCATTCAGTGGAGTTACGTTCAAAGCTGCCGGGGTCTCCATTTTGGTTCTTGTGGATTCAAAACAGAGGTTTCTGGTTTTTCTTCACACGCGGGGTGCAATTTCAATTTAAATGAAGGAAATTAACACAATTGCAGTTTCTGGGGAACAATTCACAGTTTTAAAACCTCAGGGAATGATCTCAGTGATAAGATTTAATCACTAATCCAGTGGAAAACAAGGAAAACAGACTTTCTTTTGAAGTTCGAAGCGCTATAGGATAAATACCTGTTCTTGGAGGAAAGCTGGCTTTTAACAGGTATCAGGCGGTAGCAGGAGGACGTTTGAACACAGGTCTGGTGGAAATCTGGAGCGAAATCGCATTGAACAGTGGATTTCAGTGGAAATTTGAAATTCGTAGCAGAAAGTGCAGTCGTTTTCAAATAATGAAAATAACACAAAAACACGCGAATTTGTTTTATTTCCAAAGTCAAAAAAGGGGTTTTTAGTTTTTCGAGGAGTGACGTCACTTTGGTACGGGCTGACGTGGGGCAGGGGGGCCGAGCGGTAAGCGGTTAGTTCCCGCACCGCTTATGGACAAAGGTGGTATCGGACGAGCGGGCAGCGATTCCATTAGAGTATCGACACGTGGACGGGAGACTAGTCAAATACCACCAAGTCCCCGCGCGTTAAAACTCTGACAAAGGATGGGTAGCGGAATTGCCGAGGAGCGTTGATCTTTGGATGGACGATCCGACGGTTGAAATGATGGGGAGATGGTGGGAAATTAAATGGTGCGGGCCCAATATATTTATCGTTAATTAATCACCCCGGGCGGGAGTTGATTGGTGGAGGTAGTTGGTTATTAATTAATTCTAATAATTAATTAATCCCATGGTAAAATGGAAAGAGGGGTCGCGGCGGGGTTTGATTTGTGGTTGAAACATTGGGTGGAATGCCAGGTGGATGGGCCACGGTGGCATAGGGGCTTTTCCGAAGTCTTGGTTTTAAAAATAAAACTTCGGGTTTAGTCTTTTTGTGTTAAACATATAGAATTACATGTTTAAACGTTATTTCGATATTTCTATTTATATGGTAATAGATAAACATTATTTAATTACCATAAGGGCGGGACTATGATATAAGGATATATTTAACCAAAGGGCATATGAAGCGGGTTTTTAATGAATATTTGGGAAGTAAATACTTTGGTTAAAACATAATAGAGGGGTTTTTGGGATATTAATTTAAAAGGAATTATATACTTAGGATAAGGCATTTTCACTAGGGATTTAATAACTAGAGTTAAACATTAATATGACAAAGGGACAAGGGAACTCAAAACACTTTGCTCATCTAAGAAAGTGACAATTTCTGAGGTAAATTGCAATATCTCATCTTCAACACTTAAACTTAGAATAGTAAGTTATTTTGAGGGATTTTTATGGAATTTTGCATAATTTTCCTAAGCAAAATGAGATTTTACTTAGGAAAAGGTTAAAGATGAATGATTATAATGATGAATTATCTCAAGTACTTAGGTCTTTTTGATCATTAGGCCGAGGGTCCGGTCCCTCCAAAAGTCAAGGAAATGCCTTGAGCCCCTTTGATCTCCAAATACCCTAGTACTTTGGGGGAAATTAGTAAAACTTTAAGGGGAAAGTGATGAGGGAAGTTAATGATTTTGACTTTGCTTGCTGTGATTTTCCAGTGTATTTCCTGCTTCAGTATTTGTGATGAAAGTAAAGGATCAAAAACATTTGAAGGGAAGATCATTCATCGTATAAAAACTTGCAACACCAACTACCTACCTTATCTAATCACTTATTTTCTTTCTTTATTAGTATTTGGGACTAAACCTTTTTCAACCTTTTCTTTTTACATGATAAATCTAGCTCATTTCTACCCTTATTACATCTGCTGGCCCATTAACCGTTGGAGCACTTATTAACTTTACCTATCTAATATCTTTCCAAGATTAAAAACTGCTTGGTCGTATATATTTATTCTCTATTATATAAGGCGTAGAAATTGTTATGGAATAGCCAAGTTAAACATGACTTTCTTCATAAATTGTGGCAAAAGTTTGACAAGTCAAAGACACACCTTATATTTGATAAAAATGAAATAGTAGGCATTTGGATTTGCACACTTTCCTTTTATCTAGTTTTTGCTTGGGGTTCATTTTCATTTTCTTGACCAATTTATTTTTCTTACCCTTTGATTTTTTCTTTTAGGGTATACCCTCTTTACATTTTTTAAAATTTTTTAATTTTTTGTTTTTTTCAAGAATATGGAACACCTTTGCTCAAGAAAAAGGTTTGAACATATTCCATAGTTCAATCAAGACAATCATGAAAAATGACACCTATTGGTATAGGAGTCTAACAACTAGCACGACAGTTAGTGCTCCTGATAAAACAATTCCAAACACTATATATAATGAGAAGCAACCCACTGATTTAGCCACTAAGGTTGTGGCTAGCAAAATAGAGTTGAACATTCCAAAGAGTCAGTCCACTTTCAATCTAGAAAGTGAGATTGTGAAAATTAAAATCTCTGTACCACTCTCAGAATTGGCCACTTAGGATGTATATAAAGGCCAAATTTTGAAAGCTTTGAACCTAGGTGAAATAAGTGACACTGTCAACCTGAGTGATGACCAACCAACCCTTATGTTTGGTCCCAAGATTGAGGGGAAATTTCAAGAAGGGGTGGTGCCCCCTTTCTATATCAGTCTCAATATCCATGATAAGATCCTCCACAATGCCATGCATGAATCTGGGGCCTCACACAACCTGATGCCTAAAATAGTTATGGAGAAGCTAGGCCTAGAGATAACCCGCCCTTATAAAGATTTATATTCATTTGACTCTAGTAGAGTAAAGTGTCTTGGCCTGATCAAAGGCCTGTGTGTAAGCCTAACCCAGATTCCAGCAAAATGTATGGTCATGGATGTTGTGGTGGTAGATGTGCCACCTAAGTATGGTATGCTACTATCACGATCTTGGGGAGCCAAGTTGTAGGGTACCATGTAGATGGATGGGGCATATGCCACAATCCCTGTTTTTAGCCAACTAAGAAGACTGTACATGGAGGCACAGATGAAATTCCTGGTTAGTAGCCCTGAAAAGCCTGCAAATTCTCCTCTGTACTCTGTACACACAGACCTGGACTCCTTTATCTTCTGTAGCGATGAATCATTGGGAGAGCCAGAATCAAAAAATATAGATACAAACAGAGAGGTTAAGACTATGGACTTTAACATAATGGCCACTCTAGATTTGGAGGAAAATGAAGGAGAAACCCTTAGACAATGCACTGAAACAGAGATTCAGACCAAACAATGCAATCAGCCGGTTAGTCACCCCTCGCTAACTCAAACACTCCACAAAGAAAGAAAACACTCACTGCACCACGCAGAACCCGTAATACAACAAACCGGTGAAACCCACGATAGGGAGGAAAATGATGATAAAACAAGAAATGGGCCCCTATGGGAAATGAACTTTTATGGGTCATGCACCAAGATAACTGCCAGAGCTGGGGTGTGGCTACATAACACAGAGAGTGACTACGCAGAGAGCCATGCCTGCAACCTGCATTTCAAATGTACAAATAATATTGCAGAGTATGAGGCTCTTATCATAGGCTTAAATCTGTTGAAGAAAATAGGAGCCCGTATGATAACTGTGCAGGGAGACTCTGAGTTGGTTATAAAACAGGTGAACGGTGAGTACACAACCAAACACCCTAGGTTGAGAGCATATAGGAACGATGCCATGGATATATTGAAAAAAATTGTTGAATACAAATTAGTGTTTGTTCCTAGGAGTCAAAATGTCATTGCAAACAGATTAGTTCTCCTAGCCAGTTCATACCCTAAGACTCCAAACGACCATCAAATCATAATACATACCAAATTCAGACCTGCAGTGCCAGATAACAAAAAATATTGGCAGGTCTTTGAGGGCGATAAACAAATTGAAGATTTCCTGATAGGTAGGAACGAGTTTGAATTTTCTCATTCAGACTCCATGTCCAGTGATAGCTGCCGAAGGGAGGAACCCTCAGACGAGGAAGGACCACCCCGTAACATAGAAATAAACACTTTGAACAAACAGATTGGAAACCCAAACGAGAATTGTGAAAATGCGGAAAACGAAGAAGTTGAGGTGCTGCAGGCCAAAGATAAGAACATACCTCGAGGTCTGGCACCTTTAGAGAACCTTTTTGACTTTGATGATATAGCAAAGAAGCCTACTATAGAACACGCAGACTCTGACGTTGAAGAATGCAACATAGGCATAGAAGATAAGTCCAAAATGATTAAATTGGCTAATTCCTTGCCGGCAAACATGAAAAAGAAATACATCGACCTTTTCAAGGAATTCATTGACGTGTTTGGTTGGAGCTATGAAGACTTAAATTCCTATAACACGAAAATCATATAGCATAAAATACCCTTGAAAGAAAATTAGAAGCCCTTTAGACAGAAGCTTCGCCGAATAAACCCAAAGCAATTGCCTGCAGTTGAAAAAGAGATTAAAAAGATGTATGAGGCAAGCATAATTGTGCCTGTGAGATTCTATGATTGGGTATCAAACCTAGTGGCTGTGAGAAAGAAAACAGGGGAGATCAGGCTGTGTATTGATTTCAGGAATCTTAATAGAGCCTCACTCAAAGACAATTACCCTTTGCCAAAAATGGAACATATCCTTCAAAGGGTAGTAGGCTCGAAAAGGATCTCCCTGCTAGATGGGTTTTCAGGTTACAACCAAGTCTTAGTAATCCCAGAAGACCAACTCAAGACGACCTTTAACACTCCATGGGGCACCTTTATGTATGTTAAAATTCCCTTTGGACTGATGAACACTGGTGCAACCTTCCAACGAGCGATGGATATAACTTTTTCCGATGAGATAGGACACTTCATTGTCATCCATCTGGATGACATAATAGTCTACTCCAAGAATAAAGAAGAACATCTAAAACATCTGAGAAAGGTATTTGAAAAATGTAGAAGGTTCAGTCTGTCATTGAATCCTAAAAAGACTGTATTTGGGCTGCAAGAAGGTAAGATTGTTGGCCACATCATATCTGAAAAGGGGATTAGGATATACCCACAAAGAGTTGAGGGAATACTACAAATCACACACCCAAGAAACATCAAAGAATTACAGTCCTTCATTGGGAAAATAAACTTCCTCAGGAGATTTATCCCCAACTTAGCTGAACACCTTAGGAATATGACTAACATGTTAAAGAAAGGTGCAGGAGTTAAATGGACTGTAGAAGCCAAGAAATATTTTGAATCAGTAAAACTTGCACTCACTCGAGCTCCTGTCCTAGTCAACCCTGATTTCTCAAAGGATTTTCTGATTTTCTCACTTTTATCCGAGCATATAGTAGCTGTAGCTCTACTGTAGAAAAACCCAGAGGGAATGGAACATCCCATTTCTTTCTTCAGAAAAGCACTCAGGGATGCACCCTTGAAATACAACATAATGGAAAAATAGGCCTATGCCTTAGTCAAGGCCTTGAAAGAATTTAGGGTGTACATTTTGCATTCCCACACCATAGCATATGTACCTAGTATAGTGGTCAAACATATCTTGTCCCAAGACCCAGATGGGAAGAGGGGAAAATGGATTGTTGTGATCTTAGAATACGACCTTGAGATAAAACCCACCAAATTGATCAAAGGTCAGGGCTTAGCTCGACTGATGGCTGAATCAAATATACAAGCCCTTGACATTCACATGGTGGATACCTTGGATGAGCAGCAGGGATTTCCTGATCCCACTGTTGAAGAGAAGTTTCAGAGCTCTCCTTGGTATTCTGACATTCTGTATGTGCTTACACACCTCAACACCCCTCCTGAACTATCAAAGACCAAGTCCAGATTCTTAAAGCTAAAGGCCATAAGCTATTGCATAATGAATGAAGGCTTATACTGGAAAAATCCAAATGGCCTATTGCTTAAATGTTTGCCTTAGGTTCAAGCAGAAAGGATTAAACAAGAATTCCATGCAGGAGAGTGTGGAGGCCACCTGAACTCGAAAGCCACTGCAAACAAAATACTCAGAGCTGGCTACTATTGGCCTACACTCTTCAGTGATATCCATAAGATGGTAATTTCCTGCCACAAATTCCATATTTTTGAAGGCAAAAGAAAGCTCCTCCCCTTACCTTTACAACCCATCACTGTTGAAGGTCCCTTTATGCAATGGGGCCTAGATTTCATAGGATAAATCCACCCAAATTCTTCTACACAACACAAATGGATCTTAACATCCATAGAATACTTCACTAAGTGGATAGAGGCCATACCTACTAGGAATGCCATAGATTCAGTCATCATTAGGTTCCTAGAGGGTCGTATCCTCTCTCGGTTTGGTTGCCCAAGGAAAATAATCACTGACAATGTTGCTGCTTTTGGGTCCAAGAAAATGGTTGATTTTTGTCATAGGTATCAAATAGAACTTGGTCATTCAACTGCCTATTACCCACAAGGTAATGGCTTAGTTGAATCATCAAACAAAATCTTGGTGACTATCATCAAGAAGCTGTTGGAAGAAAACAAAAAGTTATGGCACAACAAGTTAGTGCATGCCATGTGGACCGACAGGCTTACAACAAAGAAATTCATTGGCATGTCACCATACCAGCTTGTCTATGGAACAGAAGCAGTGTTTCCTACCAGCCTTGGGGTACCAGTGATTAAGCTAGTCCAAGAGATTCAAACAGAAGAAGACAATATGTTGAGAAGGATAAACCAGACAATTCATCTCTAGCAAACAAGGGAGGAGGTCTATAACAGAGTTATCAAAGTTCAGGAAAACATAAAGAGGTTGTTTGACAAAAGAACCAAAGCTTCTGATTTCAAAATCGGACATAAAGTTCTGAAGTGGGACTCAAGGAGAGAGGACAAAGGAAAGCACGGCAAGTTTGACAGTTTTTGGGAATGTCCCTACATCATCCAGGCCACTGTGGGTTCAAATGCCTTTTTTCTACAAGATTTAGATGGTATTGAGCTGTTTGGGGATCTTGTCAATGGCAGGATGCTCAAACAGTACTTCTACTGATTTCCAATTTCTAGTTTCCATTCCCATTGTACATACCATTGTAGTATTTTGTTTTCAAGAAAAAGAGAAAATGTTCCAAAAAAAGAAAGGGAGAGGTTCAGACATGCTCAAAACATGAACCTCCGAAGTGCAAATATTGGCTCTAATATGATCAAAACCTGAGCCAAAGAAAGTAAAGATAGATGGTTCAAACATGCCCAAAACCTGGACCAGCAAAAAATAAGAAAAGAAAGTGACTCTAACAAGCTCAAAACTTGAGTCACAAAGGAAGAAGGATACTTCAAAGCTTCAGATTTCAAGCCTTCAAAGTTTTTCTTTCAGTTTTCTGCAAATTTCTGTCCATGTGCAACTATCTTTATGCCTTGGATCTACAACAAACTAGACTGTCTAATCCTAGTTTGATGGTTTTTTAAATTTCTGTTGTAGAATGTAGAGAAGAAATTTGTTGGAAAATTTAATACCAACAGATATTAGATTAGGTAGAGAATCATATGAGACCAACAATCTAATCTGGTCTCATGGAGTAATAAGGGTAGATTTAGAATAGGTTCATTTTCTGTTTATAAAAAATAAAAATGATGTAAAGGGTCTGCTAGTTCAAATGCACCCTAGAAGAAAAAATGCTAGGATTGTAGGATGGGTAGGTAGATTGTTTGGGAAAAATACTCTGCTGATTTGATGTCTTCACAATTGTGGCAGCTAAAACCAAAGAAGAAAGGTGGTTCAAGCAGCAGGCATCTGGCCTACTCCAAATATCATCTCTGAATTCTTGACTCCTTCAAGAAGAAGCCATCCCCATGTGGAGCCACTATTAGCCCCCTATAAATTCCTTGACAAGCAAGCAAGGGGCTAATTAGTTTATGAGCCTTCAAGGAATGCATTTCCCTTGAAAACAAATCATCCTTGAAGCCTTTTCATGTTCCCTTCCCTTTGACTATTTCCCTCTACTGTTCTTGTGTAAATGAGCCTCACTGATGTAAAAAATTGTGCTCCAAAAGGCCTTTATTTTCCCCTTGTATCCCTGCAGAATGTCCCATTTTACCCATTTTTTCCTCTTTTCAAAGTCCCCTTTCCATCCCAAATTTTCTCCCTTAGTCCTCCTAAATCTGCCCAAAATCCCATTTAAATTCTACCCTTACCCTTTGTTTAGCCAAATTCCTCTTTTTTCCCCTTACCGTTACCCTTTCCCAATCTTAAAATTCATTAAAAAGGGCCCGAAAACCCACTTTCCAACTTATAATAGGGCCTAGCCCCTTTTCTGCCAGCCCCTAACAACTTCCCCATGTGACCCACACCCAGGACCAAGTGTTTAAGCCCCAAGCGCTTATCGCAATCGGAGCTGTCAGGCGGGCATTTCCCTTTGTAACATTGAAAAACTCTGATGCGATTGGTTTTGGTTTATAAGACCTTCGGCACAATCTCCACCATTGATCTATTTTTTTGATCGGATGGTCCTGCGCCGATCGCGCCTCCTGCCCCGATCACAATCGCAACATTCACCGTGTCACCCTTTGTTCCACTCTAATTGCGATTCGCCGATCCAATCTCAACTGTCTATTTAATCCACGATCCGACGTCCATCGCACTTCCCGCCCCATCACAATCAGAACTTTTGTAATGTGTCACACTTGTTCCCCCCGATTGTGATTTCCCAATTAAATCACAGTTGTCCATCCGTTCGAAAATCAATGGCCCAACGCTAATCGCTTCATGCCCGTCACTCCTCCCCTTTTGCCCCTCTGATCAGACCTCCACCATCGATCTCCTTTTTGATCCAACGGCCATCGCATCGTTGCTCCAATCGCAATCACGATTTTCAATCGCTACCACTCTTCGCCCTTTGCGATTGTGATCCGCCGATTTGATCCTGGCCATCCATTTCTTCAGATCAGACGGCTATGATCTAATCGCGCCCCCCATCAGTTTCTCCATCGGATGCCCTTATTAACTTCAAATTTCAATCTCCGCTGTCGATCTCTTCCTGAGATCCGACGGTCCAAAACTAATCGCCCTCTGCCACGGTCGGGTCCCACCACACACGATCATTTTCGTTACATTTTCATTCATTTTAATGCATTCCGCCTATTTTCATAAACCATTCCAAGGATTAATCTCCGTCATCGATCTTCGTCACCAAACCATGATCTAACGGTCCACGCTCATTTCTCCACCAAAACCCTATTGGTCGCTATTTACGCCATATTATTGCATTATCCACCATTGTTTCATCTAAAACCACCACCACCGCGCTATCACTCGACCCGCCCTCCATAGCCACCTCCCTATGCATGGATTTCATAACTCATTTTTGTGTTCTGCAGGGTTATCAGGTGATGAAAGCCGCCATGATTAAAAATCTCTGTATAGTCACAAAGAAACAGGAAAGGACCATTTCAAAGAGCTGAACTCATGAATAAAGGTCTGAGAGGACGTGTGACGGAGCACGCATTAAAGGAATGGAGTGTAAACTCTGTAAAGTCTTCTCTAGAGCCATTAAAGCTTAGATTTTGTAGTCAGAGGCAAATGTGGAAGCGACGAAGAGTATCAGTAGGAAAAATGAGTGTTCAAGGCCTATCATTGAAGGTTTCAAGCCTAATCCATTGATTTTAAGGCAGAGTACCAGGTCAAAGACGTCATGGTCAATACTATCAGGACCAAACACTATCAACAGATTGTTCATTCCCTAAAGTACCAAACACTATCAACAGATTGTTCATTCCCTAAAGGACCAAACACCCATATTGTTTCCTTTGTTTACCGAGTTCCCGGAGAAATTTCTGCCCTGACCATAGTCCGAAGCTACCAGAGCATTTGTTTCGCAAGTATGGCGGACTATTCAGTCATTTATTTACCTTTTGTTTATTCACCAAAAGTACTACAGAGTACTGCAGCCAGAGTGCATCAGAGCCATACCGGAGTAAATGGAAGCCTGAAGAAGATTGTTCTTTCGTCCAAGGCATGCCAGAGATAAATGCACAGAGTTTAAAACTGAATGGGCTTCGACCTTCTTTATTTTTTGAGTTTTAATGTTTCATTTAGTGTTTCACCTACCTCCTCCGCTCATCTTTCAGCTATAAAATCTGGAGGAAACTCATTGTAAAGGTGGTTGATCAGTCATCAGAGAATTGCAAGCTGTTTCCTTTGAGACATGTTCTATGTGTAAAGTTGTAAGATAGGCTGAGGAAGATGTTTTCAGACTGAATACTAAGCCATTGGTAATGTTGTACCTAACTGGTGTTGTTTTTTAATATGACAAGCTCATTTCTTTGGATCCTGATTTAAAGCAGCTGGTGATGTTTTTCTATCTTTGGGTTTATTTCATTTCATTACATTTCTACTGGCTTTAATCAGAAACTTGGCATAGGATTTACCCTTGTTAGGTACCCTATGTTTCTGCTCTCCTTGCCTTTAATGTTTTTCTGCTATATGTGTATCTGAATATTGATTTCAATTGATTTAACCAGTGTAGTGGTTCCATAAGCTGCTAGCTGATGTATGAATTAATGAAATCTGATTTTAGATGTTCTTGTTAGGATTTAATTGAATGAATTGGGAACACTGGGGGGTCTAGAACTTGTCTCTATCTCACTAGGATCCTTTTCAATTATTTTAACCTTTCTAAGTTCCCTCAAGCTGGAGGCCGAAGCATTGAGAGTTCAAAGCCTCTCTCTGATCTCAGGTTTTCAACTTTGTGTTCTGAATCTTTAATGTTTCCTTGCTCTCACCTTCCCTCTTGCCTATCCTACCACACTAACATATTTAAGATCCAATACTTTAGATGACTAGCCCAATTGAAAGCCTGCATATTGATTAGCAAGAAAATCATTTCCTGACTCCATTGCCCAATGGTCTTGAATGTTCCTTGGAATTATCTCTCCTTTGCCTAAAATCCTCTTTGCTCACCCTTGTCTTACATTGAACCCTTCTTTCCTGATTCTCAGCAACCAAGCATACAATCAAACAAACAAACCTTGTGCCTATAACTATCCTAATATCTTAACTTTGAACTTCAAAGACATATACCTTAGACAATCATAGAGAGATCCCTCTCTAGACCCAGGAGGGCAAGCTCCTAGGGTCTGAAAGTGGTTTGATGTTGTCTCATCTTTTGGTATTGCCAACCTTGCCAAAACATGGGAACCCCAACAAAATACATCATTTAAGTTCAGTGCATGGACAGTTTCAGTGGAGACCAATTGAGAGATAGGTGAAAGAGCAGTGTGACTATCAGTTGTGACTATACTGTTGCATGATTTGCAACAACCAGTGATTGAAGATGACAATGAGGATTGCGCAGTACAAGTCAGGTGGTTCGAATTTATTTATGAGCCATTCTTCAACATTGATTACGCAATAGAGGCAGGCTATCAGGTGGCAGAGATTGGAACATGTGTTTTGCTAGATCTAGCTTGATTAGTGTGTAGCTGATTAGTGTGTAGCAATTGGAGATTGTACTGAGAGCTTGTGAGGAGCTTTGTATAATGATTGTTACATGATCTCTATGACATATAATATACAGATAGTTGGGGGTTTTCAGCTTTAAGCTTTCCCATGAAATATTGTGTTCATATGTGTGATTGTTTATGGTTTTAATGTGCGCATTCCGCAATTAATGATCAATGGTAGAATAAATTATGTATTTTGCATGAAGTTAAAATAGTGTGTGATCAGGAGAATCTCTGTGAATAATATATCAGTTATTCAAATTTCTACATTACGGCTGGGAGGGTTTTTTTTATTTAAACCTTCTCCGGTGCGTTTCTCCAAATGCACCGGTGCATGATATATTAAAAAAGAATCACAATTTTTTTACTTAAAAAATATTGTGGTGCTTTTTCTCGAGAGGCCCTGGGGAATTCCTCTATAAGTAACACACTAGTGTTATTTTTTTACTATAGCGCCACTACTTTTTTAGAAATTAAAAACCGTCTAGAGGTGTTCTTTAGAAGATGCCCCAGGGTGTTTTGTTAAGCTTGCCGCATCAAGGATTCATTGGAAAATAGCACCACATTTCTCTAAAACTTAAAACTATATCAGTTCTCCTTACTGTTATGCACTGAGTCCTTTTAATATGTAAAGGGCACCGATGATCTCGACTATTCAAGCACCAGTCTGTTATGCTATTTAGCGCACCGTGTTTTTTTTATTTTATAAAAATAAATTTTCGATGGTGCACCATGTTAAATGCAGCACTAGTGCTTGTATGGATATTAAAGCACTAGTGCATTTGCATATTTTAGACACACCTTCAAAAAAAAATCCGCTAAAATTTTCACCTCGCTACCTTTGCTACAAATGGATTTTTGGGCTATTATTATAAGGGCTTCCGCAAAAACCTCCGCTAGAAGGTATTTTCCTTGTAATGATATGTTTGTTCTTAGTGAACAAGCATATCTGCACTATTTTATTATTTACATTTGAATCATTCCTATATTTTCATTCATCAACTTAGGACATATTTTCAAAACTTTTAAAGAAAATACATGAAGTTAGGTTAATATATTTTCCCCTCATAGTTATGGTTGCGTCATTCAACCATAAAATTTTGCAATTCCACTCAAAAATTCCTTGTTGTTTTGGTTTCAAACAACTTAACTATTTCATGTTATGAATATGTTATAAAATATTCCAATTAGTGAACCCTTCAAAAAATCTATAATACAAGTTGTAACCTCATAAGTATCTAATGCCCACCACATCTCTCAGATATAATCCAATAAAGGGTTATTTGGACCTTTTTAGGGTCAATTGCACTTCCTTCTCAGAAATTTTCATGTTCATAAGATTGAATATAGTCTTAATTAATTCATACTCACTAAATTTGGCATAAATTTGATATATTTCTGAGTATTTTCAACACTATTCCTAAGTGCTTCCAAGCTTATCTAGTACTTAAAGTAACCAACATGTCGTCATCCTATTATTATTAATTGGAAAGTCTCAAATGTTTTACTCAATTTGTTATTTTCAAGACAATTTTTCTTTCGATCATGAAATATTATCATATTCTATCTTAACTTGCCAAAATTTTGATGATTTTGAACAAGTAATTGAACAAAAAAATTCTCAACACCCTACAATTATTTTTCTTCTCAAGTTTATTTTTCTTAAAATCTCATTGTTCATGCTTTGTACCACAATTCTTAGCTCATTTTGATGTAAATTTTCCATAAAAACCCCATCACACACTCAAATACTCTAAGATTCAAGAATTTAAGCTATCAAATGTTCTTTTTGTCTCCTTAATCAAGTAGTTCAAAAATATTTCTCTTCAAATCCGTAAAAGCTATAAAATTTTAGAATAATTCTTACTTCACACAAGGAATGTTACGGTTTCCAATTGATTTTAGATGACAATAATTCTTGCCACAATCTCCATTTTAATGGTTTTTATCGGGATTCATAACTATTCTACAATTTTAACGTTTTTTTTGTGGCTTCCCTCACGACTAGACCTTCTAGTTAAGAATATTTATTAATTTATTAATTTCTCCATAGATCCTATCATTCATGGAATTTAAGCTCTACTCATGCCATCCATGGCAATGTATGCACAACCATTTGTCACCACAATTGGCATGCCCATACTTGAGTTATGGTATGAATATACATTTTTTTATAATAATTATATGTATTTATGTAGGCTTTAACAAATTTTATCCTTGAATATGCTCTGGCATACCCTTTAAGTACATATACTTCATTTTTTGTATTATAGGGTTCAAAATCCCATTTTAATCGTGTTTTTAATTGGTATATACGTAACATAATATTATTTTTTATACACTTTATTCTATGTATATACTCTATGTTTTCCTTCATTTCAATCATAAATATTATAACAAACTATTCATATAAAGAATTTCCAAATATTTTTAGTATATATGGTGCAATTTTTCATTTAACTAAACTTTTTGTTGAAGTTTGCAACAAGAAACAGTGAAATTGGCATTTGGAAAAAACATCCTTAATCCTAGTGAAAATTAAGAACCTACACTAGGTGGGGCCCACACAGGCTATTTTTAGGTGTAAGTCTATTTTGAGAATGGTGAGAAAATTTTATTTATAGCAGGAGTCTATTTTTAGAATGGTGAGAAAATTCTATTTATAGATGATGTTATATTGTTAGATGCATGTGCGAAGTCTATTTATAGATCGCATGTCTAAATATAAAATGCATGTTGATTATTATTATCTCTTAATAATAATTGGATAATAAACATTAATCTATTCTCAATGAGCACTTGGAAATAGTTAACTGAAGTGTAAAATCAGTTAGCTAAGTGGATTTCAAGTTGAATGTTTGGTTGGTGGGACATGCAAGTGGACTTAGTTGTAATTGAGTGATTTGAAGTTGTAACATAGTTGGATGTGCAGTTATGTGAGTTGTAAAGTAGTTTAACTCAGTTAAGTGAGTTAAACTCGGTTGTGCTAGTTGTAACTGAACATACACTAGTGAGATATTAGTGAATTAATTATTTAATTAATTCACAATCAGTGGTCTCACATGCAACTAAAGATTTACTACCATTAACTACATGCATGTCAGATCTAGTGGAGACCCAGTTGAGAGATAGGTGAAAGGGACAGTTTGACTATCAGTTGTGACATTAGTGGGTGCATTCATGTAACCACACACAAATTAGAGATGCCTATGAGTATTGCGTATTCAAGGTAGGCTAGAATGATTCATTCATAGGTTCTTGACCATCAGGGATTGTGTAGTGGAGGCAGGTTGTCTAGACGCAGTAAATTGGTGCATGTATTTGCCAATTTTTGTATGACAGTGTGAGACAATTGTATATTGTACTGAGAGCTCTTGGATTAGAGTTTTGTATGAGATTGTTTCATGATCCATGATATATACATAATACATGATAGTGGGGTTTTTAGCTATATGATTTTCTGGTAAAAAAATACGTGTTTTGTGTGATTGATCTTTCTTCATGTGTTTGCAGTTGGCGATCGTGTTTCAAATTTCCGCAAATATTTTTGTAGAAGTGATTCTGTATTTAAAAGTGGCATATAATTTTTAGATCAGGAGAATCCAGGAAATACATAATTTTTATTAAAATTTATACATGGTATCAGAGCGCAGACTATTTCAATTTTGAAGCAGGAGCCGAGTTTGTTGGTGGAAACAATTTGAATTTGCTGCAAGAATTTCTTGGTGCGACAGTTGAGTAAACATCGAAATGGCTTTCAATGGCTTGCAGTGAGAGTCTGCACTCAAGGGAAGCTTGAACTACATTTCTTGGAAGGACAGGATGGAGGTGGTGCTCAAAGATAATGGCTTGAATGAATTCATTGAAAAATATGTTGCTAAGCCTACTTCGACAGATGTTGTAGTACTTGATGCATGGCAAAAAAAAGTAGCAAGGAAGAGGATGATTTTGTTGGAAGGTGTACGAGACCAGATTGTCTCAAGACTTCATGGGAAAGCCACTCCATATGATATGTGGAAGGCTTTGATAGATATTTTCCAAAGTAGAAGCAACCATAGGAAATTGGCGTTGAAAGACAAACTCAGGAAGATCGAGATGGAAAAGAACGACACTATTCCGATATACTTAAAAAATTTTGTCCAATGTAGGGATGAGATTGGGATTATAGGAGTAAGTGTTTCTAATGATGATTTGGTGAGTTTGGCTCTCTTGCGACTTCTTAAGAGTTAGCACAGTTATGAAGAATCTGTCAATGGACGGGAAAACCTATCAGATTGGGAACGATTGTGGTCAGATCTAGTGCATGAGGAATTCAGGCGGAACACTAGAGATGGCTCTTCATCAAAGCATGATGATGAAGAGAATTGTACTTTGGATACCAAGGCAAGCAAGGGGAAGGGGAAGAAATTCCATTCTAAATCTGAGGTCGGTGAAGATGGAAAAGAGCACAACATGTCCAAAGTGAAGTTTTTTCACTGTCACGAGTATGGACATATTGCCACAAATTGTCCACATAAGAAGAAGAACAAGATGGTTGTTGGAGCTGCAGCTGGTGAGGCTCTTGCCTCACAATTTGAGCTTGAATTCTCATTGATCACATGCATGGTGTCAAGTGCATTGGGATTGGGGTGGTACTTGGATAGTGGTGCTTCCTTTCACATGGCAGGAGATAAGAAACTTTTCAGTAACTTGGAGGACAAAGATCTCCAGATGCATATTGATTTGGGCGATGATGGATGATATAGTGTGACTGAAATTGGTACCATTACCTTTCAGAAGGTGTCAGTTAAACTCTTTCATTTAAAATATGTTATGCATGTTCCAGGTTTGAAGAAAAATTTAGTCACAATCGCAATGTTAGAGGATAGAGGCTATGATGTTGTCTTTAGTGAAGGAAAATTTTTCCTGCAACACAAAGCAATAGGGAAAGCCAAGAAGTTTGGGATTCGAGTTAAGAATCTCTATAGAATTTATGTAGATTGGATTTCTACTGAGCTTCCTACTGTTGGGAAGTGTGAGAAAGTCATGCAATTGGTGGTTGAGAGAGAGCAAGATTTGCTTGTAGGTAAGAGTGAACCTTGGAATATGGAGTAGCCACAAGATGAGGATCATGGAGTGGGAGCAACCACTCATTCAAAGAAATTTCGTGCCAGATGGGCAGAGGGAGTGCATGCAACTATACCACCAAGTGAGAGGTGGGGCGACATGCATGAGTAATCCTAAGAAGAAATTTATGGGTAGGATTCATTGAGATGGTGTGGATCTCATGAATTGAACTTAGCTACAAGGAGGCCATAGTATAGCAGTAGCAGGATTATTTGGATTGATGCAGAAAGGTGTCGTGAGGACATAAAATCAAAGTGATAGTGTCATATACTGGAGCGCGGATCAAAGTTGGCAGGAAGTGCAGAGTGCATGGATGCAAAGGTGAACAGCGCAATGGATCCAGAAGACATGTGTAGTTGGTACCAACATAAGTCAGAAGACTTTGATGACAGATGCATTATGCTGATTTAGTTTTTTCGAGGCTATTCAATTTAGAAAGTGTTGCATGTGTGAGAAACACTAGAGAAGTGTTGCATACAAAGGTTGCAGGGCGCATGCATGGAGTTGCATGTTGCATGCAAAGACATTCATTTCTTGTTGAGAGGGAGTGTTGAAGTTTGCAATAAGAAACATTGAAATTAGCATCCGGAAACAACATCCTTGATCCTAATGAAAATTAAGCACCTATACTAGGTGGGGCCCACAAAAGCTATTTTTAGGTGTAAGTCTATTTTTAGAATGGTGAGAAAATTCTATTTATAGCGGGAGTCTATTTTTAGAATGGTGAGAAAATTATATTTATAGATGATGTTCCATTTTTAGATGCATGTGTGAAGTCGATTTATAGATCGCATGTCTAAATATAGAATGCATGTCGATTATTATCTCTTAATAATAATTGGACAATAAACATTAATCTATTCTCAATGAGCATTTGGAAATAGTTAACTGAAGTGTCAAATCAGTTAGCTAAGTGGATTTCAAGTTGAGTGGTTGGTTGGTGGGGCATGCAAGTGGACTTATTTGTAACTTATTGATTCGATGTTGTAACAGAGTTGGATGTGTAGTTATGTGAGTTGAGTTGTAAAGTAGTTTAACTCAGTTAAGTGAGTTGTAAAGTAGTTTAACTTATTTAAGTGAGTTAAAATAAATTGTGCTAGTTGTAACTGAACATACACTAGTGAGAGATTAGTGAATTAATTATTTAATTAATTCAAAATTAGTGATCTCACATGCAACTAAAGATTTACTATTGTTAACTACATGCATGTCAAATCCAGTGGAAACCCAGTTGAGAGATAAGTGAAAGGGACAATTTGATTATCTGTTGTGACATTAGCGAGTGCACTCATGCAACCACACACACATTGGAGATGCCTATGAGTATTGCGTAGTCAAGGCAGGCTAGAATGATTCATTCAGAGATTCTTGACCATCATGGATTGCGCAGTGGAGGCAGGCTGTCTGGAGGCAGTATATTGGCACATGTATTTGCCAATTTTTGTATGAAAGTGTGAGACGATTGTATATTGTATTGAGAGCTCCTGGATTAGAGTTTTGTATGAGATTGTTTCATGATCAATAATATATACATAATATATGATAGGGGTATTTTTAGCTTTATGCTTTCCCGGTAAAAACATCTGTGTATGTGTGATTGATCTTTCTTCATGTGTTTTTAATTGGCGATCCTGTTTTAAATTTCCACAAATATTTTTGTGGAAGAAATTATGTATTTAACAGTGGCATATAATTGTTAGATCAAGAGAATCCAAGCAATACCTAATTTGTATTAAAATTTCTACACTTTTTAGTATACACACAAACATATAATATTATAATCATGATAATTCCATAGTTGTTCTCAAACATATTTCATCAGAGATATACACTCTTAAATCTTGCTAGTAGTTATATTTCCTTTTTTTGATTTTAGAAACTCATGGTATTTCATAGTGTTGTTGTAAGCTTGTAACGGCCCTGGTGAAAATTCCATGTAAAAAAGGAAAAAATGATAACTATGGTCGATGGGACATGTATTCCAAGTTGAATGTTGGGAAAATCATCCTAGTGGGTGTTCACTTCAGTTTATTATGGCAAAGGTTATTGGAAAAGAAAAAGGAAAAGGATTTGGAAAGGCATGAGGCATTAATTGGCATTTCATTTATGAAAATAATGGAAACTAGGAGAAAAGTAATGTGAAAGGTCACATGTTTCATGTGAGGAGGAAATTGAAGGAAAATAATGGAAAATGAAGAAATTAGAGGCCTCATTAATAAAAAGGCATATGAGGATCAGTGGGCAAGGCTTGGTTAGTTCAGTTTTGGATTTCTCATTATTATCTCGCTCTCTCTCATACTCTTGAGAACTTAGTGTATTCTTGGAGCACTCTTGTAGTGTGTGGCATACTTGGCAATTTGGATCAAGAAATAAAAGGAAAAGAAGAAAAGTGGAAGAGGACATCATGATAAACATCTACAGGAGGTTCTAAGTGCAGGTACCAAGTTGCATGTATGTTTCCTCACTAGTTTTGGCATGCATGGGTATGCATGTGGATTTTCCTAGCCTTTCCATTTTCGGATAAACATGGTGTTGTGGTGTTCTCATATTTTGTTTTAGCTGGATCACCAAATGGATTCGTAGCTGAGTGGGGTGGATCTTTGAGTTGATATAACACATGGCCTAGTAACCCCTGAACCGAACTTTGGGCTATTGTAAAGTCAGATAGTGTGTTGCCTCAATAGGCCTAGGAATCCTCGACCAGTGAATGGCAGGATATACGATAAAGCCTAGAGGTGGTTTTATCTCCATTCATGTCTAGGAATCCTAGGTTTTGGATTGAGGTAAAGCTTGGAGAGTATGTCTCGGTTTAGGGCCTAGTGACTCTTGATTCGAACTGTGGGTTGCGATAAATCCTGAGAGACTAGGAGACAAGAAAATTCCTCATGGTTTAGGTGGATAGAATATGATGATATCCATGCTTGTATTTCCTTAATGGTCGGGGTAGATCACCTTAAATTCGATTATGACATGTTTATTGATGATGGTGAGGTGGTTTAGCCTCAAGATTCCTTGGTTGGTTCCTTCGGTTTAAGTCCCACATTCATGCGTGGAATATGATATGGGGGTGATTGGAAGAAGTAGATTTGTTTAATCCAATCTATGGTCAGGTGGAACGTGGAAGTCCCATTTCCATTTGGTTTTTACATTCATTAATGAAGAGCTCATTCCTCTGGTGTTCAGTATGCAAATATACTAGTTTATGTATTGATTTCATTGCTATTGTATCCATGGTATTTCTATTGTAATTATGTTGGTCATAAGCATGTATTTTATCAGTGATGATGTATGGTGCTATCGATTTTTTTCCTATAAATTAACATCCCATGTATCTATGGTAAAATCAATTGTATGATAGCTTATGATGTAGGGAAGAAATGATTCTTAGCCATTCTTAGATTAAAAAAGAGACCCCTTTGTTTAAATATGTTGTTTATACTTGTAGATGCTATGTTTTTTACATGTTTGACGAAATTCCTGTTATGTTTGGGCGGCCTTAGTTGATTTCCGGTTGATGTGATTGCTTCCATATGTTTTTATTTACCCTCTCCTGAAGTTACAAGAAGTTTTGGGCAGTGACCTAGGCTCAGGGGCTAAAAATGTGGCACAAATACTAGAGCTATAGGAGGAAAATTTGTTGTTTGGGCTTGAGTCGCTATCTTTCCAAGGCTAGCCTGTAGCTCAAGGGTCCATAGCTGCTCGCTTTCGTTTATATGCCCGTGGCTCATCCTAAAAGGGGCTAAAACTCAGTCCCCCCTCAAGGAACAAGTACCTGGAAGGTTGGGTTACCTCCTGGTGATGTCAATGATGCAGTGTAAGGTGTTTTTTTGGTGTTTCCATTGGTTCCACTTCCTTAAGGTCATCTAGGAGGTTGAAATTCATATTAGTATCCTCTTGTCACATGTTTACCCCAGTTGGTCGGTTACTTGGGTATATGTGGGAAGAGGGTGTTACAAAGTGGTATCATAGCGTGGTTGTGATCTCCTTAGGTTGTTTGTGTTGATCGTGCATTCATGTCAATTGCATATGCATTCCTCATGCTTATGAATTTTTCATGGTGTTCATAATTGTTGTATATGCATTTTTTATGCATGTCAGTGTCTAGTTCCTATTGCCTTTGGTTCATATGTGATACCAAAGAGTGGTATCAGAGCATGTTTCAACTCTCAGACTGGATGGGTGGTGTGTTGATCATGTGTTTATGTTAGTTTCATGTGTGTGTAGTATGCTTGTAATCCATATGTGTTTGTTACATCCGTGTTGTGTTTTCCATGGTGGCAGTGGTGTCGACATGAAAGTATTTAGGGTGTTGTCGTTAGCATGTTATCATGAGTGTATGATTTCTTATGTTTTGTTAACTCTTATGTATTGTTCATGCATGCTTGCTTACATATTGTTACTTATTGTGTATTCATTTATTTTTTATGCTAGGTCACATATTATTCATGCTTGTGTAGTGTTCGTGTATGCTTGCTTGTGTGATGCTATATGTTGAACATGCATTGGTAATTCATGATTAGTTATACATGTCAAGTAGGTGCATATGGTCAATTTTGCATTGGTTTAATTGAGGTTGTTTTGCATAAGGTCATTGTATGCAATTAGGTCATCATTATGGTATTGGTATGTTATGATTCTAATGTGTTGACTATGATAGAGCAGGAGATACAGATCATTAAAGTGACATTGCAACAATGGACTTTGGGGTAATATCATATCGTCATATAATTTTGTATGCTTTTCATGCAGGTATGTGATTCATGGTTGTTGTAAGAATTAGGGTTACATATATGTTTTTCATTCTATTATTATTATGGTTACATATGTGATACATGCTAGTTAATTAGCATAGTCATACACATTATGGTTATGTGTATTCCTTTCATTCTATTGATGGTATGGTGAAATACATGATAGATGTTAGTTAACTAGTGTGATTATATGCACATGTGTTGGTTAGTGAGGTATGATATTAACTTGATCATTAAGTTATATATTGTTGATGATTATGTTATATCATTAACTTATTGTTGTTTATGTTGGTTATCTTGATGATTATGTTATGTGTCGTTGATGAGCATGTTATATGTTAACATGTAGTTAGCTAGATGATTATTTTATATGTTGTTAATGAGTATGTGTTAGTTAACTTGATGATTAGGGTTAATGCATTATTATTTTGATGTTATATGTAGAATTCTAAATTGGATTGGCCTAAGAATATGGTTAGGGTTAGGACATTCAGATATGAGTCTACTTATTTATGGTATTATGTCATACTAATATAGGTTGATTGTGAATTTGTGATTATTATGCATGAATGAAATTTTCCTATGGGTTTATTATGTGAACATGTTAGCTAGATATTGTTACATATATCATTATCTTCTAGATGATTGGGTTGATATGTTGCGAAGTTATATCTTGCTAATCTAGATCGACTGTGTAAAAAAGATATCCTCCCCTAAGATACATTAAGGTATGAGTTTTCTTATTTCGTATACCTGGTGCTTGAATTATTTATGATGTCATCTATTTGGTATTTGAGTGATTTGGTGTCTATCAAATCATCTAGTTGATTTTTTTATATAACTAAGAGAAGGGTGATGTGATAGCATATAGTAAGACTCAATAGTAGCAAGGTAATATAACTGGTATATTGTTATATTTATTTATGCGCTCACAATTTTTTTGAGATTCAAAAATATGATGAGCTTAGTGAAAAGAGTCACCTTCACTAAGTGGGCCCACAGGCTATTTTTGGCGCATGTCTATTTTTAGATTATGTCTATTTTTAGACATGTTGATCATATTTCAGAAGTTGCAGGATGCTATTTCTGGATGGTTGGTCAAGTTGGAAAAATAGATGAAATTATATTTTTAGAGTATTGGGTGAAGTCTATTTATAGATCGTCGATCTAAAAATAGAAGTGTCGATTATTATTGGCCCTTAATAATAATCCGACAATAAACAACAACTTATTCTCTTGGAGAAATTAATTTCAGTGCACATATTTGGAAAATCAGTGGGCTAAATGAATTTAAAAATTCCTAGGGTTTACTGGTGGTTCATGCATGGAGGACTCAGTTAGAGCTGAAGTGGCAAAGTTATGAAAAAGTTGGAAGAGTAGTTCATGCAGTTGTTATTCAGTTTAACTCATTTAATGGAGTTAAACTCAGTTGAGATAGTTGTATCTAGTCTAACTGAATGATACACAAGTGAGAGTGGAGTGAATTAATTAGTTAATTAATTCACAAATAATAACTCCTTATTCAACTGAACAATATAGCAGTTAACTACAATGCATGGCAGTTCCAATGGAGACCTAGTGGAGAGATAGGTGAAAGGGAAAGATGGACTATATGTTGTGACTATAGTGATACATTAATTGCTCCACACACACATTGGAGTTGCCAATGAGGATTGCGCATTCAAGGAAAGGGTAATTTGAATTCATTTAGAGCTATTCTTCAGCAGGGATTGTGTAGTGGAGGCAGGTTAGCAGGTGGCAAGAAATTGGTGCATGGATTTGCAGATTTATTTTGATTAGTGTGTGACGATTGATTTTACTGAGAGCTTGATGTACTACGCTTTGTATGAGATTGTTACACGATCTCCATGATACATAATATATGATAGTTGGGGTTTTCAACTTCAGGCTTTACGGTTAAACAATTGTGTTATGTGTGATTGTTTTTATTGCTTCATGTGTTTGTAATTGATTTTAATTTATGCAAAATATTAACAGTGGAAGGATTCTGTATTTATCAAGAAGATAAATATTTTTAGATTAGGAGAATCTGTATATATACATGCATCTTGTATATAATTTCTACATGGTATCAGAAAAGTGTTAATTCTTGAATATTTCAATTGTGAAGAATTGCTGAGTTTGTGCTGGTGGACAATTCGAATTTGCTTCATAAAATTCTTGGTGCAGAAGTTGAGTATACATTAATTTTTTTTTAAATGGGTTGCAATTGGAGTATGCCCTTGATGGGATCTCAAATTACATAGCCTGGAAGGATAGGATGGAGGCATTGTTGAAGGATAATGGACTGAAGGAGTTCGTCGATAGTGATGTTCCTAAGCTAGGATCTAGCGATGCTACATTACTTGATGCATGGCAAAAGAAGGTAGCAAAGACAAGAAGAATTATGTTGGAAGGTGTGAAGGACCATATTGTGTCTAGCCTTCATGGGAAAGCCACTCCATTTTTAATGTGGAAGGCTTTGACAGATTTGTTCCAAAGTAGCAGCGACCAGAGGAAGTTGGCGTTGAAAGATAAGCTCAAAAAAATAAAAATGGAGAAGGGTGACAGTATTCCAAAATATCTCACGAAGTTTGTCCATTGTAGAGATGAAATGGGAAGTGTGGGGATTACTACTGATGATGAAGAATTGGTGAGCTTGGCTCTCCTTGGGCTTCCGAAGAGTTGGCATAGCTACGAAGACTCTGTCAATGGACAGGAGAAACTACAGGGATGGGAGCGACTTTGGTCGGATCTTGTGTAGGAGGAGATAAGGCAGGGTACCAGGGATGGCTCTTCATAAAAGAATGAAGATGAAGAGAATTGCGCTTTGGCTGCCAAAGCAAGGAAGGTGAAGGGGAAGAAATTTCCTTCAAAATCTGAAGCTAAAGGAAAGAAGCAGGATTTGTCCAAGGTGAAGTGTTTTCAGTGTCACGAACATGGGAATTTTGCCACTAACTGCCCATAGAAGAAGAAGAACAAGAAGGCTGCTAGAGCTACAGCTAGAGAGGCCTTAGCCTCACAATTTGAACTTGATTTCTATTTAATCTCCTGCTTGGTTTCAAGCTATATGGGATTGGTGTGGTATCTTGATAGTGGTCCATCTTTCCATATGACGAGAGACAAGGATTTGTTTAGTGACTTGGAGGAGAAGGACCTTCAAATGCATATAGAGATGCCCGATGATGGTTGATACAGTGTGACTGGAATTGGGACCATTACCTTTGAGAAGGAGTCCAGTAATCCATTCTTGTTGAAATATGTTATGCATGTTCCAGGTCTGAAGAAGAACTTGGTCTTAGTCACAATGTTGGAAGACAAAGGTTATGATGTTGTTTTCAGTGAGGGAAAAGCCTTCCTTCGACATAAAACAACGATTCAAACCAAGAGGATAGGGATCCTAGTTAAGAATCTCTACAAGCTGGAGGCAGATGGCTGCGATGCAATGGTGGGAAAAGCAAAAGAAGTGGTGAGCCGGGATGAGGGCGAATTATGGCATAGGATATTGCGCTATCTTCACCATGGCGCTTTGAAGATTTTGCAACAGATTTATACTATACTTCCCAAGGGTACTCTTGCACAATCAGATCAATGCAAGGGATGTAATATGGGTAAGTTTGTGAAGACCACCTTTCATGAGAAGGAGAATCGTGCTTCGGTGATCCTGGAGATAATTCACATAGACATGTGTGGACCTTTCTCGGTTGCTTCAATAGAAAAACACAGGTATTATGTTATATTTTTTGATGACTATTCTTGTAGATGCTGGATCTTCTTCATGTAGAAGAAGAGCGAAACATTCTCAAAGTTCTGTGAGTTTAAAGCATTGGTGGAGAAAGAGTCAGGGAAGCAAGTGAAAGATCTATGGAGCGATAATGGTGGTGAATAAATCTCGGGTGAATTAAAAGACTTTTTCATCAAAGAAGGAATTCGAAGAGAACTCATAGTGCCTCTTAACCCACAGCAGAATGGGGTCGTGAAGATAAATAACAGAATGATCGTGGGTGTTGCACGAGCTATGCTTGAGAGGGAGCTAGACTTGCATGCAGTGAAGGAACTGCTTGTTCTGAAAGATGAGCCTCCATATGTGGATCAGCCACAGGAGGAGATTCATGGCGTGGAGGAGTCCACTCATGCAGAACCAAAAATTAGACAAGGCAGAAAGCATACCATAGAAGCTGAGAGACTGAAGCTTGATGCGGCACAGAATGTAGGAGTCCCTACATCACAGCGCAGAAAGAGACAGTCACCTAACCAATTTACTGGATACATGGCTCTTATGAGCAAGTGTATCATGATAGAGCCATATTCTTTTGAAGAAGAAGTGTAGGAGACCACATGGGTAGATGCCATGGTGGAGGAGTATGACTCCATTGTCAGAAACTGTGCTTGGGAGATTGTTCCAAGGCCGGTGGGAAAATCAATTGTAGGATCAAGATGGATCTAAAAGGTAAAGAAAGTTGCTGATGGGAGCGTTGAGAAGTATAAGGCAAGATTTTTTTCTTGAGGCTTCTCACAGATCGAGGGGATTGATTATGAAGAAACCTTTACACATGTCGCACGGTATTCTTCCATAAGGACCATCCTTGCTCTCTCAGCGCAGATGGGTTGGCACATTCATCAGATGGATGTGAAGACCGTGTTCCTCAATGGGATCATTGAGGAAGAGGTGTACATTGAGCAGCCTAAAGGATTTGAGATCTTCAGCAATGAGTCGCATGTATGCAAGCTCAAAAGAGCGTTGTATGGGCTGAAGCAAGCACCACATTCTTGGTACACATGGATCGACATCTATTTCACTAGAATTGGCTTCAACAAGAGTGAGGCGGATGAAAATCTGTACCAAATTGTGGTGGAGGGTAATATTTTAATCATTTTTCTTTATGTTGATGATTTAATACTAATGGGTGATGAGCAGTTGATACACTCATGCAAGGCAGATCTTTCAAAGGAGTTTGAGATGAAGTATTTGGGCCTGCTTCATTATTTCCTTGGATTGGAAATATGGCAGCGGGAAGGTGAACTGTTTGTGTCTGAAGGCAAGTATGCCCAAGAGATACTGGAGAAGTTTCACATGCAAGGATGCAAGCCTATCGACACTCCTCTTCCAGCATATTGGAGGAAATAGGATGCTACATCAATAGAGGTAGTGGATGCCACTGTTTATCGACATTTGGTGGGTTCTCTCATGTATTTAGATAATACAAGACCAGACATATGCTATGTGGTGAACCAACTTTCACAAGCGATGGTTAAGCCTACCAAGCTCTTTTGGAAGGCAGGCAAGCATGTCCTGAGGTATCTCAGGGGCACATATGAGTATGGCTTATGGTACAGACAGACGGATGAGGTGAAGTTGCATGGCTTCACGGATGCAGATTGGGCAGGCAACCCAACAGACAGAAAGAGCACATCAGGAGGGATTTTCAGTATCGGATCTACGACAGTTTCTTGGTACAGCAGGAAACAAATATCCGTGGCACTTAGTTCAACGGAAGCAGAATACATGGGAGCAATTCAAGCTGCATGTGAGGCTATCTAGATGAGGAAGATCCTAGTTGGGTTGTTCGGTTCACATTTATATCCTACAATGATACATTGTGATAATCAGAGTTGCATTAAACTCTCGATTAATCATGTGTTTCATGATAGATCTAGACATATTGATATTCAGTATCATCATATCAGAGATTGTGTGCAGCGGAAGATCATGTTGCTTCAGTAAATTCCTATGGAAGATCAGCATGTAGATATTTTGACGAAGGAAATCACCAGGAGAAAATTTGAATACCATAGAGGCAGGATCGAGGTGAAGGATAATCCCTATCTTGTTGAGAGGGAGTGTTGAGATTCAACAAGATGATGAGCTTAGTGAAAAGAGTCACCTTCATTAAGTGGGCCCGCAGGCTATTTTTGGCGCAAGTCTATTTTTAGACATGGTGATCATATTTCAGAAGTTGCATGATGCTATTTGTGGATGGTTGGTCAAGTTGGAAAAATAGACAAAATTATATTTTTATAATATTTGGCGAAGTCTATTTATAGATCTTCGATCTAAAAATAGAAGTGTCGATCATTATTAGCTCTTAATAATAATCCGATAATAAGCAACAACTTATTATCTTGGAGCACTTAATTTCAATGCACATATTTGGAAAATCAGTGGGCTGAAGGAATTATGCAATTCCTAGGGTTTATTGGTGGCTCATGCATGGAGGACTCAGTTAGAACTGAAGTGGAAAAGTTATGATAGAGTTGGAAGAGTAATTCATGGAGTTGTTATTCAGCTTAACTCAGTTAATGGAGTTAAAATCCGTTGAGCTAGTTGTATCTATTCTAACTAAATGATACACTAGTGATAGTGGAGTGAATTAATTAGTTAATCAACTAAATAATACAACATTTAACTACAGTGCAAGGCAGTTCCAGTGGAGACCCAGTGGAGAGATAGGTGAAAGGGCAAGATGGAATATCTGTTGTGACTATAGTGATGCATTGACTGCTCCATACACACATTGGAGTTTCCAATGAGGATTGCACAGTCAAGTAAAGGGTAATTCGAATTCATTCAGAGCCATTCTTCAGTAGGGATTGCATAGTGGAGGCAGTCTAGTAGGTGGCAAGAAATCGGTGCATGGATTTGCAGATTTCTTCTGATTAGTGAGTGACGATTGATTGTACAATGAGCTTGATGTACTAGGATTTGTATGATATTGTTACATGATCTCCATGATACATAATATATGATAGTTGGGGTTTTTAGCTTCAGGCTTTCTTGTTAAGCAACTGTGTTATGTGCGATTATTTTTATTGCTTCATGTGTTTGCAATTGATTTTAATTTCTGTAAAAGATTAAGAGTGGAAGGATTATGTACTTAGCAAGAAGATAAATATTGTTAGATCAGGAGAATCTGGATATATACATGCATCTTGTATATAATTTCTACAAATTGTGGTTATGGAAGTATAATGCAGATGATTTCATGGCAAGAGACTGCCATGGAGTCTTGAAGAAGGCTCGGATTGAGCTCTCCCTTGGAAGCAATGGGAACCCATGGGAATTGAGTCATGGTGTTTTTTTCTAGTCTTGTTCTTTCGGTCTTTTGGTTTTTTTGCGCTTGATTTGTGGTCTTGATTATGTATAGTGCATGATCATGCCACTTTGTTGCGGTGTAGTATTTCTTTTGGTTTCTCATGGTCTTATTCTTTCTTTTTCTTGTTCTTTAATTTTTTTTAAGAGTTTTGGGAATTGGTTTGGAAAAGAGGAAGTTAATGGAGCTCGGGGAGAGCTATGTGGTACCCAAGAGGTAATGTATGACACAGATGAAGCTCGGTGCATGAGTAAGCACCATAGAAGGTAATAATATGATAATTATTTGGAGTGGTTGGGTCCATTGTCATAAATATATGGTGGCACTATAGACATGAGGAAGCTAATAGAAAAGGTAAATAAAATGGATCTGAGGTGTTAGATGCCTTGGCTATGTTGAGAACTGTTGTTCTCAATATTGTGCATATTGTTCATGGATAAAGGAAGTTGTCTTAACCTATACCTTATGATATCTAGCGATTGTGTTGTGATCATTATTATGTCGATGTTTATATATGTATATATGTATGTATGTATGTTGTTGATTGACAGGGTCATCGTGGATCTTGATAGTTTCATGTTGATGGTTTATATGTATATATGTATGTATGTATGGCCTTGTTTGACAGGATCATGATTGTTTTATGCTAACGATTATATATATGTATGTATCTATGTATCTATGTCAATGTATGACAAGGTTTTCAATGACCATTCTAGTGGGGGAATGATTGCTTATGCAGGTGAATAGAATGAAGAGGTTCTTGGTCTTATGGGGAATCAAGTGGAAAGAGTAACTCTGAAAAATCTGTGAGGTCAGTGTCATGTGGCTTGTACTATGAAAAAGATTATGTTATGGACAAGTAATTCTGAGGGGCATGGAAAAATTTAAGGGCTAATATTCACAGGTGGGCTAATTTTCCATGATTTTTCTACAAAAAATATTCATCAATTTCCATTTTTTATAAAAATGATTCGCCTAAATTTTAAAATATTAAAATATTTTACCTTAAAAATTTCCAAAATTATATAGAGACTATATATAAAATCATTATCAATTTGAATAACTTTACAAATATATCAATAAACATTTTATATTTTGCATATTATGGACTAGTGGTATTCGCCAATGTTTTTAAAGTTCAAGATAATTTTCAATCCTTAAATTTTTCTCCGTTGAGGGGTATATCAGCGAAGTGAAGGTAGGGTGACTTGCAACATGCTAGGATAAGCATGGATAGTGGGAAGACACTAGAAGAAAGGTTGCTTGTGGGTTCAATGTGTGGTCTATGGATGTACAGTGCTATTGTTGTGTATATGTTGTGCATGTTTTATATTCGGTGATTGTAGCTATGGTGATGTGTAATGTTGCATATGTAGTATTGTGTACATATGATGTTGTATGCCTATTTTATATATGATGTTGCATATGCAGTGCTAGGTATAGATGGTGCTATGCATGTTTTGGATATGTGGTGTTGCTTGCATATGGTGTGTGCATGTTGGATATGCGGTGTTGTGTACGTATGGTGATATGTACATGTCGTATATGCAATGATATGTACATATGGTGTTGTGTGCATGCTTGTACATGTGGTGATGTGTGAATATGTTGTTGTATACATGTTGTACATATGGTAATATGTGTAGGTGGTGTCATGTACATGTCTTGCATGTGGCACTGTGTACATATGGTGTCATGTACATGTCATGCATGTGGTGTTGTGTACATGTGGTATTATGTACACATTGTACAGGTGGTGCAATGTACATTTGGAGTTGTGTGCTCATTGAGAAGTGGTGTCGTGTACATGTGATTTTGCGCACACGTTGTGCAGGTAGTGTTGTTTACAGGTGGTATTGTCTACATGTTGTGCATATGGTACTGTATAAAGTATACAAACAATATTTATATCAATGGATTCAATCTGATCATGCAATCTACTAAATAAAAATAATTAATCCTTCTACAAATCAATTGTGGAAAATAAACACGATCGCTAATCACAACAAGAAAAGAAAGAAAAAAATCTAACCACAACACAAATGTTTTCCCAGGGAAAGCTTGCTACTCAAAACCCCTCTATCTTCTATTGTATATTCACCAAGGAATCATGAAACAATTACAATTCACTCTTCTCACAAGAGTATCTTGCACTCTGCTTATCGTCTCACACTGATCTAGACAAAATCGGGCCAACACTTAGCCAATTCTTAGCCTGTATTTAGCCTACCTTCCTCACAAAATTCATGAGGAATGAAATCCCTATTCCTTAATAATTTCATCCTTTCTCAATTGTGCAAGTATCATGGGAAATCATGTGGTGTTTTAACTGCATCTGGGCAGTTTGCTAATAATACAACTGATATTCAACTTCCCTATAACCTTTGTCTCAATTGGGTCTCCAATGGAACTGAAATGCATGTATTTATTAATAGTGAGTCATTAATTGCATGGCATATCACTGCATGTGAATTAAATCTGATTTAATTCTCTTGATCTCTCACTAGTGCAACAAATAGTTACAACTAGTTCAACTGGAACTTGAACTAGTTCAACTTGATCTCTCATGCATTAAACTCATGCACTTAACTAGAACTTGAACTCTAAAACACATAGAATCACTCTGCATGCCTCACCAACCACCCTCAACTCGAATTTCATGAGCTAACTGATTCTGTCACACTTAGTTAACTATTACAAGTGATTATGGGATAATATTACCATTTATTGTCCAATTTAATTAAGGGATAAATAAATTCAATACATTTCCAATTTATTGAATAAATTGAATTGCACGCTAATGTATCACTAGGACCCATCACTACATGATCTATGGTCCCACACTAGTGTGTGTGTTGTCATGTTGTTTCTAGATGCCAATTTCAATGTTTCTTGTTTCAAATTTCAACACACCCTCTCAACAAGAAGGGAATCAATTTATCCTGATCTAGTACCTTGTAATGTCCTTGGATGCGCACATGCACCTCTTGCATGCGACACTTCTATAATGTTGTTTACACATGCAAATATTGCATGCAACACTTCTCTAGTGTTTCTCGCACATGCAACTCTTGCATGCTACACTTCCCTAGTGTTTATCGTACATGCAAATTTTGCATGCAACACTTATGAAACTAAGTGCCTCCAAACAACTAAATCAGTATAATGCATCTTTCATCGGAGTTTCTGACTATTTCTAGCTACTGCACATGTCTACTGGACTCCCTGCGCTGCTTTTTGAGATTCAACAAGATGATGAGCTTAGTGAAAAGAGTCGACTTCACTAAGTGGGCCCGCAGGCTATTTTTGGCGCAAGTCTATTTTTAGACTATGTCTATTTTTAGACTATGTCTATTTTTAGACATGGTGATCATATTTCAGAAGTTGCAGGATGCTATTTGTGGATGGTTGGTCAAGTTAGAAAAATAGATGAAATTCTATTTTTAGAATATTGGGTGAAGTCTATTTATAGATTGTCAATCTAAAAATAGAAGTGTCGATTATTATTAGCTCTTAATAATAATCCGACAATAAACATCAACTTATTCTCTTGGAGCACTTAATTTCAGTGCACAGATTTGTCAAATCAGTGGGCTGAAGGAATTACACAATTCCTAGGGTTTACTGGTGGTTCATGCATGGGGGACTCAGTTAGAACTGAAGTGGCAAATTTATGTCAAAGTTGGAAGAGTAGTTCATGGAGTTGTTATTCAATTTAACTCAGTTAATGGAGTTGAAATCAGTTGAGCTAGTTGTATCTAGTCTAACTGAATGATACAATAGTGAGAGTGGAGCGAATTAATTATTTAATTAATTCACAAATAATAACTCATTAATCAACTAACAATACAGCAGTTAACTACAGTGCATGGCAGTTCCAGTGGAGACCCAGTGGAGAGATAGGTGAAAGGGAAAGATGGACTATCTATTGTGACTATAGTAATGCAATGATTGCACCACACACACATTGGAGTTGAAAATGAGGATTGCATAGTGCAAGAAAGGGTAATTCTAATTCATTTAGAGCTATTCTTCAGCAGGGATTGTGCAGTGGAGGCAGGCTAGCAGGTGGCAAGAAATCGGTGCATGGATTTGCATATTTCTTCTGATTAGTGTGTGATGATTGATTGTACTGAGAGCTTGATGTACTAATATTTGTATGAGATTGTTACATGATCTCCATGATACATAATATATTATATTTTGGTTTTTTAGCTTTAGGCTTTCCCATTAAACAACTGTGTTATGTGTGATTGTTTTTATTTGCTTCATGTGTTTGCAATTGATGTTTAAATTTCCGCAAAAGATTAACAGTGGAAGGATTATATATTTAGCAAGAAGATAGATATTTTTATACCAGGAGAATCTGGATATATGCATGCATCTTGTATATAATTTCTACATGGTATCGGAGCAGTGTTAATTCTTGAATATTGCAATTGTGAAGAATTTTTGAGTTTGTGTTGGTGGACAATTCGAATTTGCTGTAGAAAATTCTTGGTGTGACAATTGAGTATACATTGAAATGTCTTTCAATGTGTTGCGATTGGAGTATGCCCTTGATGGAAGCTCGAATTACATATCCTGGAAGGATAGGATGGAGGCGGTGCTGGAGGATAATGGAATGAAGGAGTTCATCGATAACGATGTTCCTAAGCCAGGATCTAGTGATGTTGCATTACTTGACGCATGGCAAAAGAAGATAGTAAAGACAAGAAGAATTTTGTTGGAAGGTGTGAAGGACCATATTGTGTCCAAACTTCATGGGAAAGCCACTCCATTTTTAATGTGGAAGGCTTTGACAGATTTTTTCCAAAGCAGCAACGACCAGAGGAAGTTGGTGCTAAAAGATAAGCTCAGAAAAATAAAAATGGAGAAGGGCGACAGTATTCCAAAATATCTCACGAAGTTTTTCCACTGTAGGGATGAACTGGGAAGTGTGGGGATTACTGTTGATGATGAATACTTGGTGAGCTTGGCTCTCGTTGGGCTTCCGAAGAGTTGGCATAGCTACGAAGACTCTGTCAATGGACGAGAGAAACTGCCGGGATGGGAGCGACTTTGGTCGGATATTGTGCAGGAGGAGATAAGGCGAGGTACCAAGGATGGCTCTTCATCGAAGAATGATGATGAAGAGAATTGTGATTTTGCTGCCAAAGAAAGGAAGTGGAAGGGGAAGAAATTTCCTTCAAAATCTGAAGCTAAAGGAAAGAAGCAGGATTTGTCCAAGGTGAAGTGTTTTCACTATCACGAACATGGGCATTTTTCCACTAACTGCCCACAGAAGAAAAAGAACAAGAAGACTGATGGAGCTACAGCTGGAGAGGCCTTAGCCTCATAATTTGAAATGTATTTCTCTTTGATCGCATGCTTGGTTTCAAGCTATATGGGATTGGTGTGGTATCTTGATAGTGGTGCGTATTTTCATATGACGGGAGACAAGGAGTTGTTTAGTGGCTTGGAGGAGAAGGATATCCAAATGCACATAGAGATGGGTGATGATGGTCGATACAGTGTGACCAGAATTGGGACCATTACCATTGAGAGGGAGTCCGGTAATCCATTCTTGTTGAAAGATGTTATGCATGTTCCAGGTCTGAAGAAGAACTTGGTCTCGGTCGCAATGTTGGAAGACAAAGGTTATGACGTTGTTTTTAGCGATGGAAAATATATCCTGTGACATAAAAAAATGGGTAAAACCAAGAGGATAGGGATTCAAGTTAAGAATATCTACAAGCTGGAGGTAGATGGCTGCGATGCAATGGTGGGAAAAGCAGAAGAAGTGGTGAGCCAAGATGAGGGCGAATTATGGCACAGGAGATTAGGCCATCTTCACCATGGCGCTTTGAAGATTTTGCAGTAGATTTCTACTGGACTTCCCAAGGGTACTCTTGCATAATCAGATTAGTGCAAGGGATGTACTATGGGTAAGTTTGTGAAGACCACCTTTCATGAGAAGGAGAACTGTGCTTCGGTGATCCTAGAGAGAATTCACACAGACGTGTGTGGACCTTTCTCGGTTGCTTCAAAAGAAAAAAATAGGTATTATGTTATATTTGTTGATGACTATTCTCGTAGATGCTGGATCTTCTTCATGCAGAAGAAGAGAGAAAAATTCTCAAAGTTTTGTGAGTTTGAATCATTGGTGGAGAAGGAGTCGGGGAAGCAAGTGAAAGCTCTACGGAGCGATAATGGTGGTGAATACATCTCGGGAAAATTCAATGACTCTGTAGCAAAGAAGGAATTAAAAGAGAACTCATAGCGCCTCATAACCCACAACAGAATGGGGTCGCAAAGAGGAAGAACAAAACAATAGTGGGTGTTGCACAAGCGATGTTGCATGGCCAGGGCCTACCGATGCACTTGTGGGCGGAAGCATGCAACATTGCAGTTTATGTGAAAAACAGTTGTCCTCATAGAGTAATTGGCATGAGTACACCTGAAGAAGCTTTTACTGGTAAGAAGCCTAATATTTCTCATTTGAATATTTTTGGCTCATCTATTTACATTCATGTGACAAAGGACGCCAGGAAGAAGCTGGAGCCGACTACAAAAGTTGGGATATTTTTGGGGTACATAGAAACACCCCATAATTATCATGTGTATTTGTGAGATAGTCAGATGCCTGTGGTGTGACGAGATATAAAATTCAATGAGGTGAAAGCCATGAAGTTGTCAGTTTAGAGGGAGCTACACTTGCATGCAGAGGAGGAACTTCTTGTTCCCAAAAATGAGCCTCCAGATGTGGATCAGCCACAGGAGGAGATTCATGGAGTGGATGAGTCCTCTCATGCATAATCAAACATCAGACAAGGCAGAAAGTGTACCACATAAGCTAAGAGACTGAAGCTTGATGCGGCACAGAATGTAGGAGTCCCTACATCACAGCGCAGACAGAGACAGTCACCTGACCGTTTTATTGGATACATGGCTCTTATGAGAAAGTGTATCATGACAGAGCCATATTATTTTGAAGAAGCATTGCAGGAGCCCACATGGGTAGATTCCATGGTGGAGGAGTATGACTCCATTGTCAGAAACAATGCTTGGGATATTGTTCCAAGGCCGATGGGTAAATTAGTTGTAGGATCAAGATAAATTTACAAGGTAAAGCAAGCTGCTGATGGGAGCGTCGAGAAGTATAAGGCAATATTTGTTGCCCGGGGCTTCTCACAGATTGAGGGGATTGATTATGAAGAAGCCTTTGCACCTATCGCACAGTATTATTCCATAAGGACCATCATTTCTCTCTTAGCACAGATGGGTTGGCACATTCATCAGATGGATGTGAAGATTGTTTTCCTTAATGGGATCTTAATCTTTAATGTCTTGAGCACGGATTCTTGTACACAGCCAAGAATTGTTTCTCAAGGAACAACAGGATCATTGAGGAAGAGGTGTACATTGAGCAACCAGAAGGATTTGAGATCTACAACAGTGAGTCGCATGTGTGCAGGCTCAAAAGAGCACTGTATGGGCTAAAGCAAGAACCTCGTGCTTGGTACACACGGATCGACATCTATTTCACTGGACTTGGCTTCACCAAGAGTGAGGCAGATGCAAATCTGTACCAAATTGTTGTGGAGGGTAAGATTTTAATCATTGTTCTTTATGTTCATGATTTAATACTAATGGGTGATGAGGAGTTGATACAATCATGCAAGGAATATCTTGCAAAGGAGTTTGAGATGAAGGATTTGGGCCTCCTTCATTATTTCCTTTGATTGAAAATATGGCAGCGGAATGTGAACTATTTGTGTCTCAAGGCAAGTATGCTTGGGAGATAGTGGAGAAGTTTCACATGCAAGGCTACAATCCTATCGACACTCCTCTTACAGGAAATTGGAGGAAAGAGGATGCTACATTAGCAGAGGTAGTGGATGCCACTTTTTAACAACAGTTGGTGGGTTCGCTCATGTATTTAGTTAATACAAGACCGGACATATGCTATGCGGTGAACCAGCTTTCACAAGTGATGGTTAAGCCTACCAATCTCTTTTGGAAGGCAGGAAAGCATGTCCTGAGGTATCTCAGGGGCACATCTGACTATGGCTTATGGTACAGATAGACGAATGAGGTGAAGTTGCATGGCTTCATGGATGCAGATTGGGTAGGCATCCCAACAGACAGAAAGAGCACATCAGGAGGGATTTTCAGTATAGGATCTACGACAGTTTCTTGGTATAGCAGGAAACAAATATCCGTGGCACTCATTTCAACATAAGCAGAATACATGGTAGCAATTCAAGCTTCATGCGAGGCTATCTGGATGAGGAAGATCCTGGTTGGTTTGTTCGGTTCACATTTACATCCTACAGTGATACATTGTGATAATCAGAGTTGCATTAAACTATTGATTAATCCTGTGTTTCATGATAGATCTAAACATATTGATATCCAGTATCATCATATCAGATATTGTGTGCAGCGGAAGATCATGTTGCTTCAGTACATTCCTACGGAAGATCAGGATGAAGATATTCTGACGAAGGTGCTCATCAGGAGAAAATTCGAATACCATATAGGTAGGATCGGGGTGAAGGATAATCTCTATCTTGTTGAGAGGGAGTGTTGAGATTCAACAAGATGATGAGCTTAGTGAAAAGATTCGCCTTCACTAAGTGGGCCCGCAGGCTATTTTTGGCGCAAATCTATTTTTAGACATGGTGATCATATTTTAGAAGTTGCAGGATGTTATTTGTGGATGGTTGTTCAAGTTGGAAAAATAGATGAAATTCTATTTTTAAAATATTGGGCGAAGTCTATTTATAGATAATTGATCTAAAAATAGAAGTGTAGATTATTATTAGCTCTTAATAATAATCCGATAATAAACATCAACTTATTCTCTTGGAGCACTTAATTTTAGTGCACAGATTTGTCAAATCAGTGGGCTGAAGGAATTACACAATTCCTAGGGTTTATTGGTGGTTCATGCATGGAGGGCTTAGTTAGAACTGAAGTGGCAAAGTTATGACAAAGTTGGAAGAGTAGTTCATGGAGTTGTTATTCATTTTAACTCAGTTAATGGTGTTAAACTTAGTTGAGCTATTTGTATCTAGTCTAATTGAATGATACACTAGTGAAAGTGGAGTGAATTAATTAGTTCATTAATTCACAAATAATAACTCATTAATAAACTGAACAATACAATAGTTAACTATAGTGCATGGCAGCTCTAGTGGAGACCTAGCGAAGAGATAGGTGAAAGGGAAAGATGGACTATCCATTGTGACTATAGTGATGCATTGATTGCACCACACACACATTGGAGTTGCCAATGAGGATTGCGCAGTGCAAGCAAGGGTAATTCGAATTCATTCAAAGCTATTCTTTAGCAGGTATTGCGTAGTGGAGGCAGGCTATCAGGTGGTAAGAAATCGGTGCACCGATTTGCAGATTTCTTCTAATTAGTGTGTGATGATTGATTGTACTGAGAGCTTGATGTACTAAGTTTTGTATGAGATTGTTACATGATATCCATGATACATAATATATGATAGTTTGGGTTTTCAGCTTCAGGCTTTCCCGTTAAACAACTATGTTATGTGTGATTTTTTTTATTTGCTTCATGTGTTTGCAATTGATGTTTAAATTTCCGCAAAATATTAACAGTGGAAGGATTTTGTATTTAGCAAGAAGATAAATATTGTTAGATTAGGAGAATTTGGATATATGCATGCATATTGTATATAATTTCTACACTAATAACATTTGCATCCATGCACTTTACACTTCTGCCAACTCTCATCTGTGCTTCAGTATCCGTCACCTGTCACTCTAATTTCTGCCTTCCTGACATTTGACTGCATCAATATAACCAATCCTGTTATTGTTGTACTATGGGCTCCTCGTAGCCAGTTTCGAGCTATGAGTCCTACCATCTCTATGACCTCGCCCAAATTTATTCTTGGGATTAATTTTGCACATCGCCCCACCTCACAACTGGAGGTATAGATGCATGTACTCCCTCTGCCCATCTGGATCGAAATTTACCCCTCCTGGAGGTGTCTTCTTGAGTGGTTTCTTCCACTCAGTGATCCTCATCTTGTGGTAGCTCCACATCTTGTGTTTCATCCTTAAGAACCAAGAGTTCCTCATCTACATGCAAATCAAGCACCCTCTCAAGTGACAATTACATGGCTTTATCACACTTCCCCATGGTACATCCCTTTCATGTGTCTATCCGCACAAGAAAAACCTTTGGAAGCCCCATAGAAATTTGATGCATGAACTTCAAAGCTCCATGGTGTAGATGGCCCAATTTCTTGTGCCATAACTCACCCTCATCTCGGCTCACCACTTTTTCTGCTTTACCCATCAATTTTGTGCAATGCTCTACATCAATTTTATAGATACCCTTCACACGAATCCTAATATTCTTGGCTTGTCCTATGGATTTGTGTCGAAGGAAAGCTTTCCCTTCACTAAAAACCACATCATAACCTCTATCCTCCAACATTGCGACTGAAACTAAATTTTTCTTCAAGCCTGGTACATGCATTACATATTTTATTAAGAAGTGTTTACCTGACTATCTCTGGAAGGTAGTTGTACCAATCCCAGTAGTACTATACCACCCGTCATCACCCATTTCGATATGCATATGGAGGTCCTTGTCCTCCAAGCTACTGAAAATTTATTTCTCTCCCGTCATGTGGAAATATGCACCATTATCCAAGTATCACACTGATCCCATTGCACTTGATAGCATGCATGCAATGAGCGAGAAGTCCAAATAAATTTTCAAGGCCAAAGCCTCACTAGCTGCAAATCCTAAAGCCTTCTTGTTCTTCTTCTTTTGTGGACAATTAGTGGCATAATTTCCATGCTTGTGGCAGTGAAAAAATTTCACTCTGGACATTTCACGCTCCTTGCCTTCTTCGTCGGTCTCATATTTGGAATAGGATTTATTTCCCTTCCCATTCTTCGCCTTACCAACCAAGGCACAATTTTCTTTATCATCTGTCTTAGATGGAGATCCATCCCTGGTATTTCATGTTAACTCTTCTTGCACCAAATTCGACCAAATTCATTCCCAATCTGGCAGCTTCTCCCTCCCATTAACAAAGTCCTGATAACTATGCCAACTCTTGGGAAGGCCTAGAAGATCTAGGCTCACCAAGTCATCATCCGAAAAAGTAATTATGATGCTCCCAAGCTCATCTCGACATTGGATAAAATTGGTTAAATATTTCAGAATAGTGTCGTCTTTCTCCATTTTGATTTTTCTGAGCTTTTCCTTCAGTGCCAATTTTCTATGATCTCTGCTGCTTTGAAAAAGATCTGTCAAAGCCTTCCACATTGCATATGGGGTCTCTTTTCCATGGAGACTTGAGACAATGTGGTCTCGTACTTCCTCCAATAAGATCCTCCTCGCCCTTGCTACCTTCTTTTGCCAAGCATCAATATTTGTGGCATATGTTGCAGCGGGTTTGGGAATGTCATTATTTATGAATTATTTCAACCCATTGTCCTTCAGAACTTCCTCCATCATGTATTTCCATTAAATATAATTGGAACTACCCTCGAGTGCATACTCTAATCTCAAGCCATTGAAATCCATTTCGATCCTAATCCGCCTGTCGCACCAAGAGCACTTTTTGAAAATTCGAATGTTATTCAGTCACAAAATCAATTTATTCTCCACTATAGTGATTTCTTGTGGTCTGATAACATGTATAAAATCTCTAACACAGCTCCGATACCATGTAGAAATTATACAAACAATATGTATATCAATGGATTCAATTGTGGAAAATAAACACGATCACCAATCACAACAAGTAAAGAAAGAATAAAATTAAACCACAACATAGATATTTTCCTAGGGAAAGCTTTCTGCTCAAAACCCCTCTATCTTCTATTGTATATTCACTAAGGAATCATGAAATAATTACAATGCACTCTTCTCACAAGAGTCTCCTGCACTTTGCCTATTGTCTCACACTGATCCAAACAAAATCAGGCCAACACTTAGCCAAATCTTAGTCTGTCTTTAGCCTGCCTTGCTCACGTAATTCATGAGAAATGCAATCCATATTCCTTAAGAATTTCAGCCTTTCTCAACTGTGCAAGTATCATGAGAAATATTGTGGTGTTTTAACTACATTTTGGTAGTTTCCTAATAATACAACTGATAGTCAACTTCCCTTTAACCTATGGGGTCTCCACTGGAACTGAAATGCCTACAGTTATTAATAGTAAATCATCAGAATTTGCATGGAATATCACTGCATGTGAATTAAACCTTATTTAATTCACTTGATCTCTCACTAGTGCAACAAAAAATTTCAACTAGTTCAATTGACTTTAACTCAGTTAACTGAGTTAACTGATTTCTCATGCATTAAACTCATGCACTTAACTGGAACTTGAACTCTAAAACACGTAGAATCACTCTACATGCCTCACCAACCACCCTCAACTCGAATTTCATGAGAAAATTGATTCTATCACACTCAGTTAACTATTACAAGTGATTATGAGATAAGATCGCAATTTATTGTTTAATTTATTTAAGTGATAAATAAATTTGACACATTTCCAATTTATTAAATAAATTGAATTTCACACTAATGTATTGCTAGGACTCATCACTACATGAATTGTGATCCCACACTAGTGCGTGTGCTATGATGTTGTTTGTAGATGGAAATTTCACTGTTTCTTGTTGCAAATTTCAACTGATACTGGTATAGATGTGGTAGTGTGCGCATGTCGTACATGTTGTGTTGTGCACATGCAGTACTATGTACGTGCATGGCTTATTCATGGTATCGTGAGATATGTATTGTGTTGTGTTGTACAATAGGTGTAGGTGTATGTGTTGTATGCCGATGTAGGCGTATATATTGTGTTGTATTATACACCGAGTGTGGGTGTATGTGTCGTATGTCAGGTGTAAGTGCATGTATTGCATGTTTTTGTATGTTATGTATGGTTTTATGTGTTTTATGAAAATTATGTGTATGTGCACATGGTTTAGGAGAAGGCACTAGCTTTTTTTTTAGTGTGGAAACTGATTCGGTGTGTGCACAAAGAGAACAAAGGAAAAATTAAGGATTGATGAAGGATACGTATCGACATTTTATTGCATTTTTATTATTCATATGATCTACGATTCTGACTTATGATAGCTACATTTGATTTATGATTATAGTTTATGGTGATTTCATTTGATTCATGATTTTAATTTATGGTGGTTGTGTTTTGAGCTAACTAGATGTGATATTTTTATACATGATTATTTGATCAAACAACTAGTTTGAATTATTCTGACAGGAAATGAATAGGATTGCAAGTTCACTTTTTTTATGAGCTACCAATGAGGTATGATGTGAATTTATTTAAATTTATTTTGAATCTGATGGAAGTTATGTGCTTGGTACAGGAAGCATAGAAAATTCCTAGTTGGGTGGTTGAAACTAATTGTAGAAATAGCAGTGTCAACGAAAGGAATTGAAACATGCAACAATATGTTGGTAAAGCACTTCAGGAGCAGGGCCATTATGGGACATTGGTACCCAATAGTGTCCATTTATTTCCACAAGAATGTTATGACTGGTATGATGGTTTTGAGATAGGTATATGCCTTGGTTTTTATATCTTATATTGCGAGGAAGCCTTTACAAGGGATGGATTGCCCATGATAGGGGATATCGAGGAACTTGGAAGGTGAGTTACTTCATAGAAGGGGATGACTAGATTGCCTGAGGGACTTTGTATCAGAGAATGGAAGGTCGAGGATGAATTTTTTTGTTTAATAGCATTGCCAGATGGAATCATATGCACATTGGGAGTGTGTCTGGGAAAAATGAGCCAGTGATTTTTCATTAAGAGGACAAGTGGTATAGGATTTTGGCGCTAGAAATTGGATGAAACTTTGAATTTGGCAGTGGATTTTGGACTTCCTGACAAGGAGGTGAATGCTGGTACTACTTTGAGGGTGGAGATGTGAGACTATGGATTCCCTTGTTGCTAATACATGCATCGTATCCTTTTATTTTCTGGTTGATAAAATGTGTATATGTGTATACTATTGTAAATACCATAATGAGTTGTGTTATAAAGCTCCAGTACATGATATCATTGTCAAGATGTTTTTTGCATTTGAGCAAGTTATTCACTATAAATACTGCAACGAGTTGTGTTATAAATATCGATAGGCAGTATGTTTAATTTTCATTGGTTTGTTGGTTTGTATGTGTCATTGAACACTGAGGACAGTGTTCCCCCAAGGGGGAGGGTTCTGTAAAAGCCTTGGTCAAAAATCCATGTAATAAATGCAAAAAATATAACCATGGTTAATGTGACATGTATTCCAAGATGAATGTTGGGAAAAACATCCTAGTGGGTGTTCATTTCGGTTTATTATGGAAAATAAAATTGGAAAAGGCAAAGGCAAAGACTTTGGAAAGGCATGAGGCATTAGTTGGGATTTTATTTAAGAAAATAATGGAAATTAGGAGAAAAGGAAGGTGAAAGGTCATAGGATGCATGTGAGGAGGAAATTGAAGAAAAATAATGGAAAATGAAGAAATTAGAGGCCTCATTAATAAAAAGGCTTCTGAGGATCAATGGTCAAGGCTTGGTTAGTTCAGTTTTTGATTTCTCATTACTCTCTCTCTCTCTCTCTCATACTCTTGAGCACTTAGTGTATTATTGGAGCACTCTTGTAGAGTGTGGCATACTTGGAGATTTGGATCAAGAAAGCAAATAAAAAAAAGGAAAGTGAAAGAGGACATTGAGATCAACATCTACTGCAGGTTCTGAGTGTAGGTACCGAGTTGCTTGTATGTTTCCTCACTCGTTTTGGTATGCATGGGTATGCATGTGGATTTTCCTAGCCTTGCCATTTCCGGATATTCATGGTGTTGTGGTGTTCTCATGTTTTGGTTTAGCTGGATCACTGGATGGATTCGAAGCTGAGTGGGTGGATCGCCGAATTGATATAACACATGGCATAGTAACCCTTGAATTGAGTTGTGGGTTGTGTTAAATCTGATTAGTGTGTTACCTTGGTTGGCCTAGGAATCCTTGACCGGTGAATGGAATGATATACAGCAATGCCTAAATGTGGTTTTCTCTCTATTCAGGCCTAGGAATAGCAGGTTTGGGATTGTTGTAAAGCCTATAGATTATGTCTTAGTTTAGGGCTTAGTGACCCATGATTGAGACTATGGTTTGCAATAAAGCCTGAGAGACTATGAGAGAGGAAAATTCCTCACGGTTTAGGTGGAGAGAATCCGATGATATCCATGCTTGTGTTGGCCTAGTGATTGGGGTAGATCATGGTAAAGTTGTTTATGACATGTTTATTGATGAGGGTGAGGTGGTTTAGCTTCAGGATGCCCTGGTTTTTTCCTTCTATTTAAGTCCCACATTCATGCTTGGAATATAGCACAGGGGTGATTGGAAGAAGTAGATTTGGCTCAGCCAATCTATGGTTGGGTGGAACGTGGAAATCCCATCTCCGGTTAGTTTTTACATGCAGTAATGAAGAGATCATTCCTGTGGTGTTCAGTATGCAAATATATTATTTTATGTATGGATTTCATTTCTATATGATATCCATGGTATTTCTGTTGTTATTTTGTTGGTCATAAGCATGTATTTTATTATTGATGATGTATGACTATCTATGTTTTTTCCTGTAAAATTAATATCCCATGTATCTATGGTAAAATCGATTGTATGATAGCTTATGATGTAGGGGAGTAATTCTTTTTATCCATTCTCAGATAAGAAAGAGACCCATTTGTTTAAATCTATTGTTTATACCTGTAGATGCTATGCTTGAGACATGTTTGACAAAATTCGTGTCATGGTTGGCTGGGGTCGATTGAGTTCCAGTTGCTTCAATTTATTCCATATTTTTGTTTTATTGTTATTTACCCTCTCCTGAAGTTATAGGAAGTTATGGGTAGTGACCTGAGCTCAGGGGCTGAAAATTTGGCACAAATCTTGGAGCTACAGGTGAATTTTTTTTTGTTTGGGCCTAAGTTGCTACCTTTCCTACCTATAAGACATATATTCATATCAATATTGTAAGTTACGTATCAAAATAATTTTATGCAAATTGAAAATTTTTCACAAATATTAATAGTGCAATTGAGAATTTAGCCTTATGAATTATACTTCATGTACAACATCCACAATTTCATCAACATATACAAACCTATATTAGTATATAATGGTATTTTCATACTTTTTAAGGGTAATTTCATATCCCAACATATATCCTAAAGATACCCATCTACTGCTATGGACATTTAATAACATAGTAAGATAAGTAGCTCTATAATTTTTTCCTTCTTACATATCTATACATGTATACATTTATTAGGTTGGCTATCTAAATGCTTTCTCAATCCCATAGATTACATGCTTCTTTTTTTAATCAATATTCAAATAGTCATGCAATAAAGTTCTCTAGTTAATGTATTATTTTTCAATTAATTTCATCAGAAAGATACTTGCACTCTTGAATGCCCAAGATACCTATTCATGTAGGTAAGGGCATTCCAAAAATAACCCGTTAATATTTATACCAAATTAATCATAGTAAAAAAATATTTTACTTATCTCTGCCTTTTTTGTAAATATATATATATATATATATATATATATATATATATATATATATATTTACTTGGTTCCTTATGTTATCACTCCCCCTACTTCCCAAGGCTAAGAATGGAGCTGAAGGAAGGTAACCACAAACCAACCTTTAAGGCAGGTAGCTAGCCCTACCAAGACCATAGAGGGATCTCTCAATGTAACTTTGCAACCAAAGGTATGACTGGATATAATATTTTAGGCTAGTTATGATGCTCAGTAGATTAGGTTTTTTGTTTATTTGGAGTTTTTTGGATAGAGATGACAGTTTAGGAAACTAGGCCTAGGGTTTGGGCTTGATTTCAAAGGTTTAGTTGCATAGGTAAGGGTGAGGCAAGGTAGGAAAGCTAAGAAGCATGCTTAATTTTTCATTGTGTATTGAGTGAAATGAGAGGGAATCGGAATGAGAATTAAACTGAATTCATTCATGAGAAGAGCAGAGACAATTTCATGTAAATATTATAAAAAACAGAGCATGGAAAGTATGATTTCTATCAATAAATTGATAAGAATTAGCATAAAGAATCATATGTATGAAATATGAGTAACATAATATTCAATCATGATGATTTTACATAGAAAAACAAATTCTCAAAGGCATACCACTGGAGTCTCAACACTATGTCTACATCACTATCCATGATTTAATTAGCAAAAGTTTGTACAATAACTCCACTGCAAATGAAAATCGTCCAACCTCTAAAAATACATGAGGTGGACTACTTATAGAAAATATAGTTCTTGAAACCTCATAGGGTCGAAATCCTATCCAAAAAGCATCATAATTACATCATATGATTCACTTCCTAGAATCTAGGGAAGCTAGAAACTTATCCCTGAAATTTAGCTAAAGACTAGGAGTGTGTGTCTCCTCCATTAAATTACATGTTTCCTCATCATAGAGGAAAAAAAATTTCAAACACATCAAACGAAACCTCATGGGAGAACTAGCATATAATTTCTGGAGTTTTCCTGACATGAAAACTGTCTAAAAGGAATCCTATGCAGAAATGTCACACTTGTAGCAGAAACGTCGCGTCTGTCTGGCAGAAGTGTCATACCAGTTCAATGGTGATTTTGAAACACTTAGGAGCATATAAATGAAAATATGAAAGGTTTTTTGAGTAGCCTTGTGAGTCTAGTTTCCAAAGCACATTTAATTTTTAGAAAAAACCCACAGGAAGACCTCCAAAATTGGTTTTCCCAACCTCACTCCAAAAGCATTGCACCTAATCCAAAACACTAGCAGAAGCATAGAAATGAGGTTTTTTTTTTTTGAATTTTTCGTCAGCACCAAATATTTTCATGGAAAACCAAGTCCAAATATGGATGTACCAGTCAATATGCACCTATCCATATAAAAAAATCTTGATTTGGAAGCTCTGAGAGAAATCGTCATGCCTCGCCACGAGCTTCTGAGGAGACAAAATTTCCAGATTTGTGCAAAAATCATCAAAAATATAAAAAGTGGTCAAAAATGACCAAAATTTGTTCTATAACACCTGCGGAGGATAGGCTAAACATCCATGGATGCCTCAGTAAGGAGGTCTAAGTTTTCTTTCTCCTTGAGCTTCATTTGAACTACTTTAAGCTTTTTCTTCACCGTTTGAGCTTGATTTGAGAAATGTTATTCACAGCGCAATATTGATTGGCCATATTTCTATGGATTTTATTGTTCTTTTTATATTTCTTCAGTAGATTCTCAAGGTGTCGGTTGACCCTATCAAGCCAATACTCTCTATATTTATTGATTTCATGAAGAATTAGCTCATCAAAAGTCTGCCAACCTGATTTGGGAGTTTATTCTCTTTCTCTTTGAAGTGCCTTATTGAGGCCTCTTGTCCTTGGTATTCTTATTTTTGTTCCAAATTCTGCATCCTCTAGTTGATCATCATCTAATATTTATTTTCCCTTGCCTTTATCTGCATCAACATGTACCTTGGGTTTGTCTTGGAGGAATAGTTTTACCTTTAACTGAAAATTATCTTATTGTAAGAATGTGATCTAAGAATTTGCAATTGAGAAAACCTTCCTCAAATCTTCTATTTATTCATCTTTCTACTTTATGATCTCCTCAAATGATTTATATTTCACCTGTTCTATCATGTCAAATTTTAAGGGTGCTTTTTCATCATGGTGCTACAATGGTGACTCACCATCATGGCTAGGTGGATGATCCATTGTTTGTCTTTTCTCAAGTTTAGTTTCAGGTGCCAATACACCTCTGATGATATTGGGAGAAAAAAACATTCTCTTTCCCTTCTCATAGGTTTGAGTGATTTCAACCCTATTTTCTTGTGAAATCTGAGCCTGCCTGCTTGAAGAGCCAAACTCATTTGGTTATCCTAATGTTTTGCTATGAAAAATAGGTGGAATAGTAGCAGGAGTTGATGCTACTTCCTCCATGAAAACTACCCAGGTCATGTTTTTTGCTGAGAGCCAGTGCAAAACAATCATCTTAACCAAACGATGGTGAAATATACTGGGATGAGTATTTCTACCTTTGATTTGTACTTTTTCCACTATCTTGACCAAACTTTTGAATAGATAGTTTTAAAAATTGAGTGATTTGGTAGCTATGAAGTGCAATAGTAACCTGGCATGGTATTGGTGCAGTCTTGAAAATCTTCCCTCGCACGTAGAATACTTCATGGTCAACTTCATTAATGGGGCATATTTATCAAGTAGATGACTAAAATGGAAAACATATTCATGTTCATCTTTGCAATGAGGTTTTAGAAACATTGGGTAGTTTTCAAGGTCCAATTCCATGCCCTTGAACCAGACTTATCCTTCATTTGGAATCCATGTTGTTGAAGTGATGGCCTTTTCTGATAGAGTGAATTCAATGCTTGCAATGGTGTCCTTGTGTCTACTAAATTTGGTGGCAAAAAGAGTAGTCAATTGGGCATGGCATCGTACCTCCATGATCTTCTCACAAAATCTTATAAATCCAATGTTTTCAAAACAAATTTTAGCATATGGGGAGGCATTAAGTTCTTACAATGTGGATGGCTCAAATATAGAGTGGTGACCTCCCTTGTGATATTTATTTTCTGTTTCCATACTACTTGTGAATAGGATGAAGTGCTTCTAGATGAAATGAGTGGGTAGGGATGGTAAATTTGGGAAAAAAGGGGATATGGATAGGGTAGGTTTAAGGGTTGTGATGAGGTATACGAATGTTGAGGAAAATTCCCCCAAAAATTGAGGCAGTAGAGTAATGAGTTAGCTTAAGGATACAAGTGGAATTACTTAAAATGGGTATGGGGAAGTGGATAAAAATAGGAAAAGACAAATATTTTCGAGTTTTCTTGTGGAAATGTAGTAGGTTTTTAGGGTTTTGATGGAAAAATGGTAAGGAGACCTGTGAATGGTAGGGGTTGTTTAGGGTAGGGTTTGTGAAGGATGAGTGAAGGTTTAGATGGTGGGAAAAGGGTCTCCAATGGCTAAAACCAGTTAATAAAGGAGAAACTCTAAAACATAAGAGAGCAAAAACATAATGATAGAAAACACTCATACATTCATGAATTAACTTGAAGAAGGTAGATGGAGTATCTACTTACTAGCTTTGGAGGCAACATGAGGTTTGCACAGTTGTTTTGAAGATTTGGTAGCTGATTGAAGAGTGAAACTCAAAAACATAGCAGATTTGGAAGAAGCATAGCGCTGACGCAGAAGCATCATGATAGCCCATACACATCAGGATCCTTCTTTAGAAATGTCTGGATCCTTCTTCAGAAAATTTCGCAGAGCCTCTAGAAGCATAGAAAATTGGATATCCTTGCAATTTTTCCCAGTTTTCTTCCACCTTTGGAAATGGTAAGGTATTTTGAAGATGAGAGATGCACTTTATTGAGAAAGAGGAGATAAAATGAGTGAAATAGATCACTTTTTCCCTTTTATAACATCAATAAAACGAACTTTTTTGTCATTTAGTGAAAACATGACCTTTTTGGAGAACACTTTGCTTTTTGAATATTTTGACAATGTAACAAACTTTTGAAAGAAGACAAATTGTATCTTTTTTTTTATTCACCTACCTAAGTTAACTCCCTTTAAAGATAAATTTTTATGATGGAAGTAAATGACCCTTATTTTTTCTTTCTTTATGATAGATTTTGGACTTTTATGGAGACGAAATGAAACACACCTAGACACTAACCTAGGTGAAAACATGGTGACTTGAACTGAGACTCTAGATAAAAATCAAGGAAACGACTCATGAAAAGACAACGACCATGAATAAACTAGAGGGAGTAGCTTTTGAAAACCTGGACATATCCAACGATTAAAATTTTATTTGAAAACTGACTTGGAAATGTAAAATTTTGACCTAGAAAATATTCTAGACAAATTTGAAAGAGTACATATTTATCAATATTGGACACTAACCCCTTATAATGTAAGAAACATTTATTATGTTAATTTTAGTTATAGTTAGGCTCATGTGTCACAGTATTGTAACCTAACTTTGATACCATATGTTGTAGAAATTACACCAATAGATTCAATCTGATCATGCAATGTACTAAAACAAGATATTGAATCCTTCTAAAATATTTGTAGAATATAAATCACGATCGCTCAATCACTTGTAAGTAAGAGAAAAAAATAAATCAATTGCACAACACAAGATTTTCCCGAGGAATGTAGCTGCTCAAAACCCCTCCATATTTATTGTATAATCAGCCAAGGAATCATGAAACAATACAATGCATGTGTGCTCATAAGAACCACATACACTCTACTAATCGTCTCACACTGATCTAGCAAAAATTGGACCAATACAGAGCCAATTTCCTGCCCACATTCAGCATGCATTGATGACACAGTCCCTAGGCAAAAAAAATCCTATTAAATAGGAATTCCAACCTTCCTTGACTGCGCAATCCATCATGGGCATCCTATGGTTGTATAATTGCGCTCGGGAAATTCAGTAATAATACAACTGATAGATTACTTACCTTTAACCTTTGTCTCAATTGGGTCATCATCAGAATTGACATGCATGAGACTATTAATAGTGAATCATTGGTTACTTGGTAGATCACTACTTGTGAATTAAATATATTTTAATTCACTTGATCTTCCACTAACTCATCATTCAGTTAGAACTAGTTAAACTAATTTTAACTCAATTAATTTGAGTTAACTAATTGCACTCACACCACATTAGTGCTACAACTACAACTAGGCCCTATAAATAATAGAATCACTCTACATGCCTCACCTTTAACCCTCAACTCGAAATTCTTGAGCTAACAAAGTCTATCACACTTAGTTAACTATTACAATTTGTTATGAGATAATATCACAATTTATTTTCCAATTTATTTAAAATTGGATGCCCACATTAGCACTAGTGTGTCACTGAATTCCTCACTCATGTGTGGCTGGAATCCCACAATAGTATGTGGTGCATTTTCTTGCTGAATTTCAACACTCCCTCTCAATAAGAAAGGGATTATTAGCTACCTCGATCCTGCCTCTCTGGTATTTGAATTTTCTCTTCGCAGGCACCTTCATCAAGATATTTGCATCCTGATCCTCCGTGGGAATGTATTGCAACAAAATAATGCACCTCTGAACATGATCTTTGAGATGGTAGCACCAAATGTCAGTATGCTTGGACCTGTCATGGAATACTGGATTAATCGAGAGTTTTATGCAACTATGGTTATCACAATGTATCATTGTTGGATCCATTTGATGACCAATCAAACCAACAAGTATCTTCCTCATCCAGATGGTCTCGCGTGCAGCCTAAATCAATGCCATGAACTCTGCCTTGGCTGAACTAAGTGCAACCTATCTCTGCTTCCTATTGTACCAAGAAACTATAGTTGATCCTATGCTGAAGATGCCCCCTTATGTGCTCTTCTTGTCTAATGGACTACCTGCCCAATATGCATTGGTAAAGCCTTGAAGCTTCATTCCCTTTGTCCGTTTGTACCATAATCCATACTCTGTAGTGCCCATAATATATCTCAACACATGATTCCCTGCCTTCCAAAATATCTTGGTAGGCTTAACCATAGCTTGAATAAGTTGGTTAACTGCGTAGCATATGTCTGGTCATGTGTTCACCAAATACATAATTGAACCCACAAGCAACATGTAAACAGTAGCATCCACTACCTCACCTAAAGTAGCATCCTCCTTCCTCCAGTTTCTTGTAAGAGGAGTCTCCATGGGTTTGTTTCCATCCATTTGGAACTTCCTCAGAATCTCCTTAGCATACTTTCCCTGAGATATAAATAACCCCCCATATCTTTTCCATATTTCCAAGCCAAGGAAATAGTGCAAGAGCCCCATGTCCTTCATCTCAAACTCTCTTGCAAGATCCTCTTTGCAAGAAGTTATGAGATTCTCATTACCTGTAAGAATAATATTATCAGCATAAACTAAAATAATCAAAATATTACCATCAACCACAATATGATATAGGTTTTCATCTGCTTCACTCTTTGTGAAGCCCAACCCGGTGAAATAGCTATCAATCCTGGTGTACCAAGCACAAGGTGCTTGCTTTAGCCCATACAATGCTCTCTTGAGTCTGCGCACATGCGACTCCCTGTCAAAGGTCTCAAAACCTTATGGTTTCTCAATGTACACTTCTTCCTCAATAAATCCATTGAGAAAGGCTATATTTACATCCATATGATGTATCTTCCACCCCATATACATTGAGAGTGCAAGGATGGATCTAATCAATGAGTACCTTGCAACCGATGCAAAATTATTCTTGTAGTCAATCCCCTCTACCTGTGAGAATCCTCAGGCAACAAATCTAGCCTTGTATTTCTCCACACTCCCATATTCTACTTGCTTCACCTTGTAGATCCACCTAGATCCAACCACTGACTTCCCCACCAGTATTGGGACCACTTCCCATTCATTGTTTCTGATAATGGAGTCATACTCCTCAACCATGGCATCAACCCATGTTGGTTGTTGCGCTTCTTCTTCAAAAGAGGATGGTTCTGTTACAATACACTTGCTCATAAGGGCCATGCATTTAGTATAGATGTATGGGTACCTTCTCTACCTTCTCTATGATGTAGGTGCACCTACATGCTCTGTCGCATCTAGCATCAATCTGCCAGCCTCTCTGGTGCGCTTCCTACCATTTTTGGTGGATGGATCTACATGAGTGGTTTCTGCCACTCCATGATCCTCTACTTTTGGTTGATCCACATCCTGAGGTTCATCCTTTGGAACTAAGAGTTCCTCATCTACATGCAACTAAATATCCCTCTCAAGGGACAATCACATGGATTTATCCTAATCAAATTTAGCATCTCTCCTAACAACTGTCATTCTGTTAGCCATAAATACACCCGATAGTTGTGGGGTGTATCATTGTACCCCACAAATATCCCAACCCCTAGGGGAATTTTGAGGTCTAAAATGGGCCTCCTAAGGAAATTATAAAATAATAGTGGAAATTATAATAAAATAATATTTGATTACATCATAAAATTTTAGAGGGAAAAAAAACTACTTTTTCAACTCGTATTTTCAACTAGTCTCCCAAATTTTTTACTCAAATTTCGAGCAAGAGTACTCATTGGATGAAAATTTTAATTCCTCATACAAGGAGTACCCATGTTGCATACTTTCGATGGATCCTGCTACATGAAAAATGAGAAATACAAGAAAAATGTGACTGCAATCACGTTTTTTCCTGTATTTTTCATTTTTCATGTAGCAGGATCCATCAAAAGTGAGCAACATGGGTACTCCTTATATGAGGAATTAAATTTTGCATCCAACAAGTACTCCCACATGAAATTTTAGTAAAAACTTTGGGAGATAAGTTGAAAAAGTAGTTTTATTATTTTTTTATTTTTTTATCATTTTACACTTTTACTTAAAAAATGGTGAATCATCCCCCATGGTTGACATCATCATCTTGAATCCTATTGGTTCTTATAAAAATTATTTTTGTTGTACATTTTTCTTAGGAGGCTGATTTTAGACCTCAAAATTCCCCTAATGTCTGATGTTGGTTCTAGCTTCTTCCTGGCATATTTGGTCACACAGAAATAGATAGATGAGCCAAAAATTTTAAAATATGAAACATTCAATTTCTTACTTGAAAAATCCTCCCCTGGTGTACTCATGCCAAGTATCCGATGAGGACTACGGTTCTAAAAAAATTTCGTTGTGTTGCATTCCTCTGCCCACAGATGCAACGATAGGCCCTGATCATGTAACATAGATTGTGTTGCTCTCACAATTTTTCTATTCTTTATTTATGAAACCCCAATCTATTGTGTTTTATGAGGTACAATCAATTCTGTTTGAATTCCTTCTTTGGCGCAGAAGTTATTGAATTCATTAGATATATACTCACCACCATTGTCGCTCCTTAGAGCCTTCACCTTCTTCCCTGTATATTTCTCTACTAGTGCTTGGAACTCACAAAACTTGGAGAATTTCTGATCTTTCTTCTGTAGAAAGAAGATCCAACACTTTCTAGAAAAATAATCAACAAAAATCACATAATACCTGTGCTTTGTTGTGGAAGTTGTAGAGAATGGTCCATACACGTCTGAGTGAACTCTCTCAAGGATTGCCACTACTCAGTTCTCCTTCTCATGAAAAGTGGCTTTAGTATACTTCCCCATGGTACATCCCTTGCATGTTTCTATCTGCACAAGAGTACCCTTTGGAAGACATGTAGAAATCTACTGCATGATCCTTAAAGCACTGTGGTGTAGATGGCCCAATCTCCTGTGCCATAAGATACCTGTATCTCGAATCACCACCTCCCTTGATTTACTGCTCAATGTCGCGCATCCATTTACATCAAGTTTGTAGAGGTTCTTCACATGAACCCCAATATTATTTTCCTATCCAGTGGCTTTGTGATGAAGGACCAAATTTCCTTCACTGAAAACCACATCATATCCAAGATTCGCCAACATAGAAACTGAAAATAAATTATTTTTCAAGCCTATTACATGCATGCAATATTTTAATATGAAAGGTTTACTTTACTGTCTCTGGAAATTAATTGTACCAATCCTAGTGGCGTTATACCTCCCGTCATCACCCATCTTGATGTGCATCTGAATATCCTTCTCCTCCAAGCTACTAAAGAGTTCTTTGTTTCCCGTCATGTGGAAATATGCTCCACTATCCAAGTACCACATATATACCATCATAGTTGACACCATGCATGTGATGAGAGAGAATTCCAACTCAAACTGTGAGGCTAGAGCTTCACCCGCTACAGCTCCCTAAGCCTTCTTGTTGTTCTTCTTATTTTGTGGAAAATTTGTGGCATAGTGTCCATGATCATGACAGTGAAAATATTTTACCTTTGAAATGTCATGCTTCTTGCCTTATTTTCCAGTCTCAGATTTGGAATGGGACTTCTTCCCCTTCCCCTCCTTTGCCTTACTACAAGGCACAATTTTCCTCATCATCAGTCTTGGATGAGGATCCATCCCTGGTATTCCACCGAAACTCTTCTTGTACCAAATCCTACCATAGTCGCTCCCAATATGGTAACTTCTCCCTCCCATTCACAGAGTCTTGGTAACTATGCCAGCTCTTGGGAAGGCCTAGAAGTGATAGGCTCACCAAGTCATCATCAACTACAATAATCCCAAACCTTCCAAGATCATCTCGAAATTGAGTGAACTTGGTCAAGTATTTATGGGTTGTGTCTCCCTTCTCCATTTTGATTTTCCTGACCTTGTCCTTGAGTGCCAATTTTATGTGGGCACTTCTGCTTTCAAACAGATATGTCAAGGCCTTCCACATAGCGTATGGAGTTGCATTTCCATGGATACTTAACACAATATGGTCTCGAAGTCCCTCTAATAGTATCCTCCTTGCCTTTGCGATATTCTTCCTCCATACTTCATGTTGCACAACATCTGCCTGATTGGGTTTAGGAATATCAGTGTCAATGAACTACTTCAACCCATTATCCTCTAATACCGCCTCCATCATGTCCCTCCTGCAATATAGTTAGAATTTCCCTTGAGTACATTTTCGAGTCTCAAGTCTATGAAATACATCCTGGTTAGCTTCTAGATCCAAAGAATGTATGTGAAAAATTTAATGATGTTCAACAGAAACTCAATTTCTTCTCCACTATTATGATTCCCGATGCTCTGATACCATGTAGAAATTACACAAATGGATTCAATCTGATCATCCAATCCTTCAACAATATTTGTGGAATATAAATCATGACTTCTCAATAACATGTAAGTAAGAGAAAGAAGTAAATAAATCACACAACACAAGATTTTCCTAGGGAAAGAAACTACTCAAAACCCCTCCATACTTATTGTATAATCAGTCAAGGGATCATGAAACAATACAATGCATATGTGCTCACAAGAACCTCATACACTCTACCGATCGTCTCACACTAATCTAGGAAAAATTGGATCAATACATAACCAATTTCCTACCCACCTTCAGCCTGCCTTGCTCACACAATCCCTAGGAAAAAGAATTCCTATTAAGCAGGAATTACAACCTTCCTTGACTGCGCAATCCATCATGGGCATCATGTGGCTTTATAATTGCACTCAAGAAATTCTCTAATAATACAACTGATAGTTTACTTACCTTTAACCTTTGTCTTAACTAGGTCGTCATTAGAATTTACATGCATGTAGCTATTAATAGTGAATAATTATTTACTTGGTAGATCAATACTTGTGAATTGAATATATTTTAATTCACTTGATCTTCCACTAGCTCATCATTCATTTAGAACTAATTAAACTGATTTTTACTCAATTAATTTGAGTTTACTAATTGCACTGATACCACACTAGTGCTACAACTGCAATTGGACCCTGTAAATAATAAAATCACTCTATATGCCTCACTTTTGACCCTCAACTCAGAATTCTTGAGCTAACTAAGTCTATCACACTTAGTTAACTCTCACAAGTTGTTATGAGATAATATTACTATTTATTTTCCAATTTATTTAAAAATTGGACACCCACATTAGCACTAATGTGTCACTGAATTCCTCACTCATGTGTGGCTGGAATCCCACACTCATATGTGGTGCATTTTCTTGTTGAATTTCAACATATTTAATGTACCTATACTACTTCATTAATTACATTGAAATGTATTATTAATTTTTTAATATATATATATATATATATATATATATATATATATATATATATATATATTATTTTTGGTAACACAATTATGGTTCCCATTTAACTTCTCTTGGATTTTTTTACTTTATTGTTTTATAAATTCCTACCAAGAACCTATGAGTGATGTAAATTGCATGAATTTTTCAAAAATAGGGTGCTTCCCTAACATTTGAACCTTTTTTTGTATAAGCACCACAAAGGGCCATTATGAGGTTCAAATCCATGACATGTTGAAAGGCCATATAATGCCTTACCCTCTAGGAATGTATGTGATTTGATTAATATCAAAACATAAAGGTTTGTAAGCTCATGGCTAGGGTTTTTATTATAAGCCTCATTCATTACTTCCTCGAGTAATATTTATTGCACGTCACTTATAATGTTACTCTTAAGTTTTAGCCATGCATTTTGGTTTACATGGCCAATTCTCTGAGGCCACTATTATCCTATCCATCTAACTATCGAATGATCAATGACCTAGGTGCATTCGCCTAAATATAAAGGTGGACAATAAAACATGGGTGGTTAGGTTAACTACCCACCCCCAACTCCACACACTCTCATTATTTTCACCCTAGATCATTTTTTTATTTGATCTATTCAAATTTTTCTCTCTTAGGGTTTCTCCCTTAGATTCTTCCTCATGGAACTTAAAAATCCAACTCATACTAACCATTTCATAGCATACAAAAATTTCCCTCCTAGAATTTCATCCCATTTCGTTACATACTGAGGCTAATACATTGGGGTTTCCTTTTGCTCAACAGAAATTGGTTAACATGGGTGAACAATTTTCAGTTTTACTTTTTATTTTTCTTTCAAGTTCCAACCGGATTCTCTAAACCGTATGTTTATTTACAAGGTACCGCTAAACAGGGATCCCATACGAATTTGTACCTTGGGAGAAAAGGTAATTTTACTCTAAGTTTTAGATTGGACACATGTTCTTAAAAAATTATTATATTCTGGTCTGAGCTGTGACTCAAACCCTTATTTCTCAGGTAAGATTTTTTTTACATGGTGTTCATTTCCAAAAATGACCAAAATCATAAATGGGGAGATCACCCGGTTAAGGCCTCAAACTAAAACCTTATATGTTTGGAATGGAAATTCCAATTGGTTATAATGGGTCCAGTTACCCTCTCACTATGTTATATCTAATTATTCATCAACAAGAAGAGATATATTGGATTTACCCTCTTGTAGTGCACATGCAAGGAAACAATCCTTAAGTTGAAACAAGGGCTCAACTAAGCCACACTAAATCTTACTCCTGCATAAGGAGACTTCTAAGAAAAAAAATAATTAATCTAAATCTATATATGGTGCAGAAAAATAAAAGAAACTAATATAACCGATATCTATGAGATAGCTCCTAAATACCAAATGCAAGGATTAAATAATATTGGGATTTAACATGCTTTTAATAATGAATACCTAGTTGTCGAGGAAGTTCTAAAAGATGATATTAGAAGTGCAATACATGCTCTTTTTTGGAGATTAAAATAACAAAATATGAATCATTGGATAATGGAAATAGTTCACACAATTCAATGATAATTAAATATATTTTAAACGACAAATTTATGAGTAAATAGCTACTCATAAATTTGATTAAAAGCAAGAGAAAATTTGGAAATCAATAACATACCAATGTAATTACAAGATCAAATAGTTGATCAAATAAAAAACCATTCACGTATTTAACAAGTGTGTAACATGGAATAATTGGCACAAATGTTCCATTAAAAGAATATGATTATATTTGAAAATAAAAGTATTTAAAAATACAACCAATAAAACTAGATACTTTTCCCTGTTTTACAATGAATCTCCTCAACAATCTTCACAAAAATTTGAGCTCTACCATTGAAGAAAAGAGTTGTAATAGTGCAATAAATTCTCCAAAGACAAAGATTGGATTTTGAAAAGAAAATCCGTAACACTCATATCAGAGTATTCCTCTCATCTTACAGAAAATTGCCTTCACAAAATTTCTAAGAACCTTCTCTTTTAGAAAATATTAACCATTTCCTCATCTTCTTAAACTTATTTATAATCAGAACTTAAATTCCCAAAAAAGGGGATTCGTTGAAAGTGGTTTAGATCCATCATTTTTGGAGCTACAAATAATATTTTTTCTTCTTTTATACTCCCATTTTATTGCTACAAATAACATGGGATTGATCTTCTTCCACCATATTTCCAAGAACTCCATTAAAAATATTGTTAAAACTTAATTAAATTCAAACATCAAATTGGAAATGCAAAACTATCACAAAAAATTATCAATTTAAAATTGAAATAAATAAAAAGGGATTTGTGCTTCACATTGATCTCTGTGGAGATTTCTCTCAAAATATTAATAACCTGAAATGAATTTTCAGTCAAAAGATATTCAAGGAAAATGAAATTCTTAAATCAAACTAAAAAAAAAAAAGAGTTTTTGTTGCAAATTCTTCTCCAACTTATGCTAGTTTTCTGGAGTAGTTAATGACTAAATATGGTCATGCAACCACATCCATATCTTTCTCTATGGAATTATATTTCCAATGAGCTCTTATTTTCCTCATTTGGCCAAAAAAACTCACGATATCAGTCTCCAAAGTCTGGGTTTCAAAACTAATTGTTTGCTAGAAAATGCACAACATTAGCAAAATTTTTGGGCAATTTATTTAAGATTTTATTTTATTTTTATTATTTATTTTAATAAATATGAAATTTTTAAAAAATATATAAATAAAATTTAATTATATTACATAGTATTTAAAATTAAATAAAAGAAGAATAAATTAAAAATGATATAATAAAAGGAAAGTACATAAAATGTACTTTATACAAAGGAGGGGAGACTTTTAAAGCTTCATATCGTTTTCAGAATCAATTTGTTTTCCTAGAAATGCTTGGTTTGATGATGAATGCAAAATGGAAAGGAAAAATTTGAAAAAGGTAGGCGAGGAGAAGATGAATGTAAAATTATATGAGCATATTTTGAAAAGGAAAAAAGATGAATTCGTGCAAACAAGGCAAGAAGAGTTAATATATCTAGGCAAGAATAACCCAAAGATTTTTTGGCATGATCTTTCACCAAGGAAAAAGAAAAAGGGAAATAATATTAGAACCAATCAATGGTTTGACTATGCAAGACAACTCTATGAGAAAGAATCAAAGGATGAGCCTCCTCCTAGGATCAACGCAACTAAAAATCTTTTCACATTACAGGAAGTCGAGACAGGAATTAGGTAGTTGAAAAAAACAAAGGAAAAGGATTTAGTTGAACTTGCACAATATCTAAAGTGGTGAATGAACATTATTGCACTGCACATCATGGAAATATTCAACAATGTCATTAGGTAAGGATTTACAAGAGTTTTGACAACTAGTCTAGTAATACCCCTTTTTAAAAGTGAAGCCTATTAATAATCCTTCCAACTATAGAACCATTATGATCAATCATTTGTTTGTAAAGATCCTCAGTGGCATGGTATAAAATAGAATCAGTAAGTGGGAAGAAGTAAAATAAAAGAGGGCAAAGGGTAAGCAAGTTTTAGGTCGAAACATTCTACAATATATCATGGTATCACATTGAGACACATTATTGAAAAGGTTTTGGGATATAACGAAGAGGTATTTTTCTACTTTGTTCACTTCAAAAATGCATTTGACACAGTCCCTAGAGATAAGTTGTGGAGTATAATGGAAGAAATTTAAATTTCTTTTCATTATAGAGACGATGTCCATAGGAATTATGAAGAGGTGAAAGTCAAAATTAGAACTGCAGCTGTCATTTCAGAAAGCTTTAGAAGTGACATCAGAGCCAAGAAAGGTTTCCCTTTATACCCTACTCTTTTATGGTTTATATATTGATAAATTGGAAGAGTGACTAATTCTGCAAGGTGGGGATGGTGTTCGGTTGGGGGAATTTATGATAAAGCTTCTTTTGTATGTTGATGAGCTTGTATTGATTGCTAAATTGGCCCAGGGATTGAAGATGCACCTATATTCCCTTCAGTTTTTTTGGAAAGTAGTGGGGAATATGTAAGCCAAAACTAGCAATACCAAAAGAATGATTTTCTCAAATAAAAGGAAGTAGAGCCAACATATGTTCTTCTTTGAAGGAAACACTCTTGAAGAAGTAAATGCATACAATTACCTCGGGATTGATTTCAGAAACAAGCTTAATTGGGAGGACTACATAAAGAAGAGAATTTTAGGAGGGTAGAAAGCATTACATACTCTTCAAAACAAATTTAGAGAGGCATAGTTATGGGATTGGAAAATGATTGAAGTGATTTTTGGGTTCCTAGTTTGTCCAGTGATATTATATGGGTGTGAACTATGGGCTAGAAGCATCCCTACTTAAAAATGGAAGAAAATTGAGAAAATCCAAAAATTCTTGATCATGAGCAAGTTCAAAATAAAATATTTGGTTCCTTATTATATAATGTTGAGTGAAACAAGAGTATCTCCCATCGAAGCAATTGCTATGGTGCGTCTCATAAGGTACCTAAAAATAATTGAGAAAATGGAGGTAGTTAGATGGCCTAAAGTTATATTCAATGAAGACATGAGTGAAAGAAAGAAATCATGGATGAGACAAAACAACAAATGGATGCAAAATTGGAATATTTAATTCAATGCCTATCCCACAAATAGAAAGGAGTTAAATAATTTATTTAAGGATAAGTTTCGTAAGTGTATATGGGGAAATGATTTGGGAAGAAAGAAGAAGTATTATGTTCACGTATTCAACCCAACTTGTGATCTCTAACAAAAAAAGTACATTGGAGCTAGCATTCAATTAAGAACTAAATCACATCAACTTCGATGCGAAACAGGTCAGTGTAAAAGACCTAAAGAAGCTTGGGAAGAATGGGTGTGTAATTTTTGCACTTCTGGGCAGTGGAATCAGAAAAATATTTCATTTTGGAATGTGATGCTTTCAGAGACATCATATATAATTACGATAGTATGTTAACGTTGGTTCCTTGGCATTATATTTTTAGTGAGGGGAGTGTTAGAAGGTTGGGTCAACTTATTATTAATTTGAGTAAGAAAAGTATTGAATTGAAAAAGGAGAAAATTAGGGAGATTGGTGGTCCCATAGATTAATTTTAGTCTCATGGATGTTAAAATTTCATTCATATGAGTATTGACGAATGGAAAGGAGTAGGTGGAGGAGGGACCACCCAATGGAGAGTGTGCCCCTCCAAATAATGCATAAGTCTTGTATCCATTCAAGCCTCAACTTAATAATGCTAAGGGTTGTTCAAGTGTCCCACTACGATCCTTTCAATCCCTCCCACCAACGTCATCATGAACCTAATTTCCCTGAGAGGAATGATATGAAGCACATTTGAGAACTTTCGGGAAGTGGGGTCCCTAGATGAGGTCATACAAATTTTTATTTTTTTTATATCTTATTTTTTATATATAATATATATTATATATATTTACAACAATTTTTTTTATATGGTTGTAATATATACAAGTTCTTGAATCTAGTGGCTTTAAATAATTATCAATTTAATTAAAATAATAATTAATTAAAAAATTAGAAAATAATATTTACAAATAAATTAAGTTAGTTAACTTAATTAGACAAAAATAAATTTCCGGATGCGGATGCTTGAAGGGTTGGATGGGACGTGGCTCCCCGCGCTGTTCCCAACAGCGTTTGCTTGGGTCGCCCATATGGCTCCCTGTACCTGCATTTATGAAGACCATTACTCTCCAGCTCGCGCGGAAATTATTCACCTTGATCGTCTCAATCTACATTTGATTATGGCGGTTCTTCTTGCAATGGAGCACATTCGAGATAGTTCGAACGGTACTTTTGGTCGGGAAGGCTCGCCATCTCCTCTGCGAGGAAATTGTTCTCTAGGTTCTGCAGATGCCAGTGTGAGGACAAATACTGGACGGCGCTGCTCATTACACGCCTACTTAGAGCCTCTTCCGGGGTTTCATTTCTCACACAGTCCACTTTGCAGCATCAATTCCTTCTCTAGCATCTGGACTGACCAGCGCGGCGGTCTCATTTGTCATCTTCAAGCTCCTTCTGCTAACCTCAGTGGCATCCAGTCCTTTCCCTCTCCTCCTACTTTCCCTGTCAGCCCTTTCTGCCCGGGTCCTCTTCATCAGATGCATGTCAATATGCCCCGTCTCCGCGAGAGAATGAGGAGCCGGCGAGGTCTCAGTCGAGGTCTCCGTCACCCCCCTCTCAGTCATGGCTCAGGCTCCTCCTCAGCGGATGAAGCTCACGCTCATACTCTTGGCCCGCGTGGTGACAGAGGAAGAGGTCGTGGCCATACACAAGGTCCTGTTGATGTTGCTCCGCCCTCCCCTCCCTTAGCTCATGAGCCTTCCAGCAGCTCTCCCCCTCCTGTCTCTCATAGTCTTTCTCTCCCCACCATTCAGAAAACTTCCCAGCGAGCTGAACTCAGGTTCGACTGCACCTCGAACAGTTCCATCCTCACTGCCTATATTACTGTGACTCTTCGTGAAGAGATCCCCAATCATGCTTCGCCCCGTTCTGTCACTCTCCTTTCCCCTCCGAGCTCTAGCTTCCCTTGCAAAGTGGTGGCTCCTGCCACTTCCACTCCCCTTCCACAGAATGAACAAAGCATGAAGATGGTGCACACTGGCAAGGAGGACGCTCTCGACACGGGGAAGGATGACAGCAGCAATGTTTTCGGGTGCAGGATCATCGAGGAACCTCCTTCTCCAACTCATGATTAGCCTCTGCAAAGCTCTATAGGTTTTTTGTTCAATCATTGCAGAAAATTTTATGCTATATCGCTTCACAGCTCAGCTGAAAAAGCGGATTTTGAATTTTAGCACTTATTTCTATGTTTGTTTGGCTTGTATGAACTCAAAACCGGTTTCCCTCTTAAGGGCGGTTCAGAATATGTGGTTAAAAGGACTAGTTTCCCACTCTGGGCAGTCCAGACACTCTTTGAATAGCTTGTTTATCAAGCCCAGTGATCAGACTCACACAGCTGACATTGTGGCAGTTTTGTACCAGTAACTTTTATACTTAATAGAATTAGTCATACTTAGAAAAACAAAAATTAGACAAAAATAAATGAATAAATTAGTTAAATGACTATATTTACATATTTAAATTAATTAAATTTATTAAATTAAATTAAAATACATTTTGTACATATTTTAGGCAGTGAAATTCAACCAAACTTTGATTAAGCCTAATTTCCAAATTGTAAGTCCAAACAACGTGAAACTTGAACCGTTGAAAATTTTGTGATGAAACATACACAATGAAGAAATCAAAATTAAAATATGAGAAAAGTGAAAATCTCACAAAATTAACAAAATGAAAACATTACAGGAGTGATTTGACCAAAATTTACATAAAAAGTCCCCATAATAAATTTGAAAAATTATGAGGTTGTTATAGCCACAAAATAAAGATAAGGTTTTCTCCATAAATAATATTATGTTGCCTCAAAGGATTTTAATACCTTCTATTTATTTAGAAGCCTTGCTCTCAATTTTCTTGATTTGATTATCTCCCGCTCAAGTTGGTTCCCTCATGGCTTAATGAGGCATTTTCTCTTATAAGCATCTAGGAAACATGTAATAATGTCTCCATGTTCCAAATTCTAATGTTTTACACAAATTATTCCTTCCTTATTTACATTTATTTAACATTCCTATTAGTCCTCACCCTGGTTATAAATCTTGTGCCAAGTTGAGGTTCAAATGAAAGGGATTCATGACTAGGTGATTTCCCTATCAATTAAAACATTTTAACAAAATTTTTCCTTCTGCCGAATCATGTAGTTTCTTATTTGTTTTATATATACCTATGGATAATCCTCTAATAAAGAAAGTTATTTTTTTCTGATACATGTATGTTCTTATTCAATCCATATTTTAAAAAAGTTATCTTTCAACTATGCTCAAACTTTCCAGGTACTTTGGGTTATCTAACCTTCACTTCATATTTCCTTCTACAATTTTAGATCTCTAGATTATGTGGGTTAATAAATGGACTAAATTGACCAGGGTCGTTTTTTCCCTCTAATTTTTTTTTTTTAAGAACTGGACTATCTTAAGTTCCTTTGGGGAGTTTACCCGTAACCTGTATATTCATATATTCTGGCATCTCCATAAATTATATTGTAATATTATTTAGCTTTGTAGATACATTCTCAAATTATTGCCTTGATGGATTCTTTGATTGGGAGTAATATCAATTTTTGTATTTTTAATATACTTCCTAACCTTTGTAAACTCTATGAATATGTCTATGGGTTTAACACTTTATTTAGATTTCTTGATGCTTTTTAGTTACACATATTTTTGCATATGCATGTATGAATTATATATATATATATATATATATATATATATATATATATATACACGTTTTTGTTTACCCCACCGAGTAAACTTTATATCGCAAAATGAAATTATCTACATTTGTTCTCATATTACATTAAGAACCTATTTCTATGTAAAGATTTTTTCAGAGCTTAAGAGTTTTCTCATTAGTTTATGTACAATAATTTTCGGCTCCTCATTCGTTTCAAGTAAATATTGTGCATGTTTATGTATTTTAGCCTCCTATCCAGTGTTCTAACATTTCTTCTCTAAATTGTTTTAAATAATTTCCTCTGGTTTTTTACCCACTTATAGTCTTTACTATATATCAGTAGTGATGGAAAATTCTTGTACACATAAAATAGAATACATGACCCTTGGGTTCCAGTTTTCTTGAATTCTATTTTTCTAAAGGATTTTGTTATGTGACAAGGAAACCCACTTATAGTCTTTACTTACATATAAGTAGTGATGGAAAATTCTTGTACACATAAAATAGAATACATGACCCTTGGGTTCCAGTTTTCTTGAATTCTATTTTTCTAAAGGATTTTGTAATGTGAAAGGATTGCATACTAGCTAAGGGATAACTTGAGAGCTGTCTCAGTGTTAAAACATGACCTTGTTAACCTTGTCACATATTTTATATATTTTTATATTTACAAATTCCTTGTAGAACTTATATGAAGACTTTTTTTCTATTTATCTTGATTCATAGTTTAAATATAGAAATTCCTTGTAGATTCAAAATGCTAATTGTAATTTTCTAAAAAAATAGACTTGAATATACTCTACCAAATGTGGAAAAAAATTTAAATGATAATGAGATTATGAAGCATACAGAAGAAAGAATTCAATCAACACATTACAAAATTATTTCCTTGGGAAAGCCACACTTAAGAACCTCGCTATCTCTATAATGCATTAGTCATAAACTATGAGAAGATTACAATGCTTTACTCATACCTGAGAAACCTATGCACTATATATATGTGTCTCATTATTTCTTAGACAAGCCTAGGCCAATACTTAACGAAATTTTGGCTTTCCCAAGTCTCTATTTCCTTGTGTTGTGTAACAACTCCACTTACCACCAATTTTTTTTTCTAATTATAGTATAAATACATACTTTAGATGCATTAATTTTTGTCTTTGTCATTAATTGACGAATTCTATTCTTGTTCCTTCGTCAATATTTCATCACTTTTTGACGAACTTCTTTTTATACTATTGTCATGCCTTAGAGGATTCCTTTGGTTATACATTTTGTACTTTATAATTTCAAAGTCATGTATTTATGAAACCACTTCTTCTTGATTTCATTCTATCCTCTTTTGACCCCTCATATAATTTAGGTTCATCTTATCCTCTTTATAACCTTAATAGTGAATATTTTTTGTAATATAATTTCCTCCCTATTACATTTATGCTATCTATTTTACATATTCTATTATGTTACCCTCATGTATTTATTTATTAATATTCTTAGTTTCATAATTCTAGAATTATAGTTAATCTACCCAAAGGAATTCATTTCCTTATTATAATATAGTATACCCCTAGACTTTAATGAACTTTTTGAATTGTAAACATTATAACATATGATAGGAATTCATTCTAATTCCTATTAGAATAGTTTGTACTTATTCTCTAATATTAAAGTGCTACAACTACAATACCACTTTATTATAGTCAACCATTACTAGATTTCATTTGACGTATTGTTCATGTTTTGTATTCCATACAAAATAATTTGATGTTAAATCCTTGGTTATGCATACTATATCAAGGTTTATGTAATTCCATTTCATTTTTCATAGTGCAACATTAATGCTAATAACCGTATGTTAAATAGTTCGATATTCAAATTCTATCTTAGCATTACGTTGGGATTTGGGGACTTATCACATATCATTTCACTATTAAATGATATCTATGTCATATGTTAATGAGGTAGGGATCGTATACAGGATTTGGGGTTTGAAATTTAATTTTCCTATCTATACTGGTACTGACGATCAAAACCTCAGGATTTCACCAATTTTCATGTACGTTTATTTTTATTGTGTTAACATGGCTTCTTGGCCTTCACCATTCCAATTCCCTCCACGTGGATGACGTGGATATCTTCATAATTTCTGGAGGGATTTACGCTTCTGCAACCCTAACTTTGCTCTATTGGTTTCCATTTTTACAATTTTTGGTTTGGTTCTATAACTCGACTTGCACCACACAGCCTGAGTGAAAATTTTCGTTAAAGATATTTACGCAGACGAGATTTTTACACCATGATCACTATGCCAGAGCCATTATTGTTCTTGCTGTGAGGCTCGGTATCAAGTAAGGTAAAAACCTCTTTTGCATTTTCGTTAGCCAACACCATTCCAGTGATGGTTTGACTCACTCCTTCAAATTTTACATTTTGTTAATCTAATGTATTCATTTTATGAATTCTCCTCTAGTTACTTATTTCTGAAATTTCCATTCTATATGTTTTGGGTATTTCGTCATTTTGATTATTGACAAATTTGAGGTTTCGTTGCAGATTGAAGAAATACAATATGGGTTATTTCTACCCTAGAATAGCCATGTTTCACAGGTAAGAAATTTATGATTTTAAATCGTTTTTAAACACAGTTCTCTTTGCCGGTTGGGCGTACATATTACCCACTAGGCCATCGTTTACCTTCATATCAGAATTTTCTGAAGTATAGTCTTGGATGAGGTTTATTATAAATTTCATTCTGTCCTTATTTTGTCATCTTAGAAGATTGGAATTTACAGTAGTTACAAATCTATTGTTTGCTTCTTTTGATTTTGGTTCCTGTCTTTAGTTATTGGGATTTCTATATTAAATTTTCTCGTCTTATACGAGTGGAGATGTTCTAGAACTTTCAGTTCGACTTTTCAAGGTTTCGAGTATAAATTCATTGTGAAATTTATATCATTTTTCTGAGAATCCTTTATCAGATTAATTTAATTTCATAATACCCCACTATATTATGATTTCTCTTAAATTGGATAATCTTCCACATAGAGTCTTACTTGACTCAAAGAATTGTCATTACTTCGATTTCATTTTCATCCTTTCGATTGGAAAATATATTGATTTAATTGGTTAATATTTCCTTCGCAGGTGTGCGTAAATGGTACTTCTAAGTTTTCCATGTACTTCTCTCTCAAAGTTATGAAGATTTAATTAGAGAATGTAAGACAGAGAGGTAACATTTGAATATTATATGTTTAATAGTAGGTATAATTCCTACCTATTTTGTTATTTTCCATCTCGATAATACTCCTTTATCAGTAATGAGATTCATGGAAAATAAATTTATAGAATATATTCTCATTCTTCCTTCAAGAAGTACTGAAAATTTTAATTAGTTCCCTCAAATAATAAAATGGTTTATGTTTCAGGCTCTTCTTTTAATCTTCTAAAACCAGTCATGGATATTCATGTTTTTACTCTATCCTCATACAAGTAATTTCACTTCTAGGTTTTTCTATATAGGTATTTATTTACAATGTATCCACTTGTATATTTCTGTCTTTGGAGTTTAATTTATTTCCTGATTTGACCACAGGAATTATCATGGAATTTCTCCTTGACTACTAAGGTAATTTAATATTTAATTTTTTATGATTCCTTCGTTAGATTTAATATAATTAATTTAATTATATTTATAATTAAATTCTAACTCTTGGTATTCTGATTTATTGTACATGTATTATACCTTGCACAATTTGTTTCTCGTCAATCTGTGCACTCCTCTCACAAGTATTAACAATTGATTTTGTTCCTTCTATGTACAAGTTGGTTGATAACCTACTAGAATTCAATTTGTTGAATTCCAGGATAATTATTCATGTGTAAAATTTGTAATTAATGTAAAGAATAATTTTCTTTAGTAAATGTACTATGGACAATATATCATAATACATTTTATCAGTACTTTCTACAAATTTCAGTTCTTATTTTTGGATAATAAGAATTTCTCTTTATATGAATTTTGTATACATGTTTTGTAAAATCTTCTAGTACTGAAATATATATCTGATATTTAATTTCTAGTTGTCCATAAAAATGAAATTAATTTATAGATATACGATCATATTTATTTCTAGATTGTCAAGTATCTCTTTTTGTATCTAGGTTTTAGTTTCATTTTGATTTGCAGGATAATTCTATTGACATATGTCTAATTCATAAGATATAATTTATGATAACCTAACAACAGATTTAAACCCTCATAATTGGGTTTAGAAAATTTTTCTGTTGGTTTACGAACTTATTTTTGTCTATGTAACAATACAGAACTAAACTATATTCCATATGGTTATGTTCTATTAAATACATCAAACTATAAAATTTGAAGCTAACAACATTTATCTATAGTAATTAACTCATAAATATAACTTTCTACTTATCTTTCTACATAAAAATCATTTCTCTAATTTATCATTCTAATCATAAAAAATGGTAATAATCCATAATTACATTAATTGTGCATACCACTTAAGGTAAGACTATTTTCCACCAAACCTTGAGATTTATCTTCACAACTCTCCCCGAGAAGAGATCAATTTCTCCAAGGTGTAAACAACCTCTTGTCTACCTAGGAATGGCTTATTTAAGCCTTATTTCCCCTCAACTTGTTTCCATAACTACGTATAGTTAATTAGGATGTTGTTTTCCTTTTTTCCTAGGATTTCCTTTTCTTTTTTCCACAAAATTACTTTAAAACTAGCTTTTCCTCCTTCTAGTTTTATTCCACCTCTTCCCAGTAACTTTCCACTTTACTGAGGTATCTTTTTAAATTCTTATCTCCAATCTAATATTTAAATTTGATTTATTTTCTCCAAGGATTTTTGAGGAATTGGAAAGTCTTTGGAATCTTATCTATCCTCATGGACTTGGATCCCTGATCTCTTATTATACTCTAGTATTTTGCACAATAATTCAATTTCCAATTTTATTCAAATTAAAATAATGAAATATGTCCACAATAATTTTTTTCCTTTGGGTCCACTTGACCTTTAGGACCGTTCAACTATTTAATAAAAACAGTAAAAATTGGGGATATTACACATTCCCCCTCTAAAACAAAACACTGTCCTTGGCGTTGTAAAATATGAATTCACTTTTCAAATAGTGATGGATATTTTTCTTTTATATCTTCTTCTCGTTCCCAAGTAGCTTCTTCGAGTGCAAAGTGCTTCCACTGCACTTTCACCCTAGCTATTGTTCTATTACGGAGCTCAATTTATTCCCGTGCCAAGATATGAAGTGGCTCTAGAAGAAATTCCCCTTCTAGTTCCACCTGTATCACATTCTAGTCAATTACATGAATAGGATCATGTATTTACTTTTTTAGTAATGAAACATGAAAAAAATTGTGAACCTTAATGTGACTAGGTAAAGCCAACTTATATGCTACTGGTCCCACTCTTTCTAGTCCTTCAAATGGTCCACAGTAGTGTGGTGCTAATTTAGCACAATTACCCATGTATAAAGTACTCTTTTAAGGCTTAATCCTCAAGTAAACATGATATTCCACCTTGAATTCTCTATGAATTCCCTTTTTGTCTGCATAGCTCTTTTTCATGTCTTGCATTGTCTTAATGTTTTGTTGAATTTTCTTCATAGTTCTTTCCATTTCTTGTAATGCATCTAGTCCAAGTATTAACTTATCCTCTGGTTGACTCCAGCTAAAAGGGGTGTGGCACTTTCTACCATACAATGCTTCAAAAGGGCTCATCTTTATTGAGGCTCGATAGCATTTATTGTATGCAAATTCTACCAGATTCAGAAAGTCTTCCCACCTAGTAGGTTTGTCCAATACATAAATTCTCAACATGTCTTCTAAAATCTGATTTGTTCTTTCAGTTTGTCCATCTATTTGGGGATGGTATGCAGTACGAAAGTTCAACTTGGTACCCATTCCACCAAACAAAATCTTCCAAAAAGCTGAAGTAAACTTTGCATCTCTGTTTGATATAATCATTTTAGGAATACCATGTAACTTTACAACCTCTTTCATAAACACATTAGCTACTTGAGTTGTACCAAAATTTGATTGTACTAGTAAGAAATGTGTAGTTTTAGTCAATGTGTCTACAACTACCATTATAGAATCATGTTGGTATTTAGTTCTCAACAACCTAGTTATAAAATATATGGAAACTATTTCCCATTTCTATTTTGGGATAGGTAAAGTATTTAGCAATCCTGTTGGATGTTTATGCTCTAATTTTACATGTTGACATTCCAAACATCTAGCTAAGTAATTAGCCACATCCTTTTTCATACCTGGCCAAAACATATTCTTTCTTAAGGCTGAAATCAATTTCTGATACCTCGGATGTCCTGCATAGGGTTGTTTGTGATACTCATCTAAAATTTCACGTTTTAATGAGTTCACATTTGGGATGTACAATCTATTTTTATAACAAATCAATCCTTTCTGGTTTTGAGTATATCCCAATATCTCAGTATTCTGCAATTTTTCTTGGAGTTTTTCATAGTTTTAATCTTGATTCATTACTTCTTGTATCAATCCTTCAATTTCAAAATTTTTACTAATCTCAACACTATTCAAATTTTGATGAACATTCCTACTCAAAGCATCTACAATTTTATTTTATTTTCCTTTAATATGTTTGATTTCTATGTCAAACTCATTAAGGAAAGACAACCACCTACTTTGTCTAGCATTTAAATTAGGTTGTGTGAAAAATTATTTCAAACTTATGTGATCTGTAATCAACACAAACTTCTTTCCTAACAGATAATGTCTCCACATATTCAAAGCATGTATTACATCAGCTAACTCTAAGTCAGACACAATGTAATTATGTTCATGTTTCTTTAATTTTCTTGACTCATATGCTATGACTAAGCTTTCTTGTAATAATACTCCTCTTAATCCTTATGCACAAGCATCTGTACACACTACAAATTCTTTTTTTGAATCAACAATCTTCAAAATAGGAGCATTTGTTAGTTTTAGTTTTAACTGTGCAAAACTATGTTGACATTTTGTTGTCTACTCAAACTTCACTCCTTTCTTTTGTAAAGAGGTAATATGATATGCTAAGGCTGAAAATCCTTCCACAAATCTTTTGTAGTATCCCGCAATTCCCATGAATGATATTATGGATGAAACATAAGTAGGCACAGGCCAATCCATAATAGCTTGTATCTTTTCTAGGTCCACTACCAATCCTTTTTTCTGAAATTACATGACCCAAACACTGAATTTTATCCTTATAAAATTCACATTTGCTAATTTTGGCATAAAAATTATGTTCTCTAAGTGTTTGTAAGACAATTCTGATATGTTCCTTATGTTTTGCTCCATTATTAGAATATACTAGAATGTCATCAATAAACACCCGCACAAACTTGTCTAGAAACTTGCTTAAGACATTGTTCATTAAACACATAAAGGTAACAAGAGCATTAGTCAACCCAAAAGGTAGAACTAAAAACTCATAGTGTCTATATCTAGTTCTGAATGCAATATTATTTATATCTTCATCCTTAATTCTTAGTTGATGATAACCTATCCTTAAATCAATCTTTGAAAATATAGTGGCTCCTCTCACTTAATCAAATTGATCATATATTCTGGCTAGAGGATATATGTTCTTTATAGTTAGTTTATTCAGTTGTCTATAATCTATACACATTCTGAAAGTGTCATCTTTCTTTTTAACAAACAGTACAAGTGATCCCCATAGAGACACATTTGGCCAACAACTCTTGTAGCTAGAATTTTAATTCTAACAACTCTAGGGTTTTCATTTTGTATGGTGCTCTAGAGATAGGTGTAGCTCTAGGTATTAATTCAATTGAGAAATCAATTTCTCTTTTAGGGGTTAGTTGAGGAATTTCATCTAGAAACACATCTTTGAATTCTCTAATTACTGGTAAATTTTTTATAGTTTCTTTTTCAGGTTGATGTCCCAATTCTTCCACTTGTACATCATATGCTTGACAAACTTTCATTGATGTCCTTTTTAACTGTAGTGCTGAAATTTGTCTGATTGATATTGGTCTGGGTTTTCCTTTCACTATCACTATTTTTCCCTCACTATCTATACGAACTTTTTTATCTAAGCAATTGACTATTTCTTTCTGTTTTTCTAGCCAGTCCATTCCTACTAACACATCATAGGTAACTAGAGGTAAAATATTTAAATTCAGTTCAGTTTCGTACCCATTTAAATTTACAGCAACCTTTGGTAATTTATGGGTCACTTTATTTTTTTTCCAGTAGCTAATTGAACTAACCATGCTTGCTAAAACTTTTCTGATCTTCATTTTCAATTTTCCACCATTTTTGGATTTATATAGCTTAAATTTTCTATTGGATCTATCAAAACAGAAACAGGTTATTTAGCAATCATACCTTCGATTTCTATCATTGTTGATTTATGTTCAACTTGATGATCTTCTAAGGCAACACTAATTCTTGGGATGTTTTTGGCCACATAATTTATAGTAGTTGCCTCTCTCAACATGAATATTTTGAAATGTTCAAAGAGGATAGTCTCGTAAAATATGAGGTTCTCCGCAACCCCAACACTTTAATGGTTCCTTCATTTTTACAGTTTTGTCTTTCTTGTTGTTTACATCCATATTTTTAGATCCAGTTTGTGATTGGGCTGGTTGATTTTCTCCAGTTTTGGTAAATTTCTTCCTTTGATGATTTTTCCCAAAGTTTTTCAAGCAATATGGTTTTACTCTTTTCCCACTAGAATCACCTTTTCCTTTTTCTTTGTTCTACCAATTTTTCAGCTGATCGTTTCTGCCTTTGAACTGCTGATAACATAGTCTTTCTTTACGCACAGCTTCATACATTGTATCGGGATTATCAAATTCTATCCTCTCCTTGTATATTGTAGGTAGGTAGTTTAAAAATCGTTTAACCTTAGCCTTCTCTTATTTAATATAAGGTACATAATGAAGCATATTTGTGAATTTGCTAACAAAATCATCTATGGTGAGTTGTCCCAACCTTAGTTCATGAAACTCTTTGGCCTTGTCATCATAGTATCTTTCATTCAGATATCTTGATTTAAATTTTGTTTGGAAATCTTACCAAGTGACAGTTTTCTCATCTAGTACATGTACCATATTGGTTTCTTCCCACCACAAGTAGCCTTGCCTTGCAGTTGATAAATAGCCAATCTGGGATTCAGGTTACTTCCATATTCATAAAATTGAAAGTATTTTACCATGTTTAGAAGCCAAGCTTTCACATCTTCCTCCTTTTCACCATCATAAGTGGGAGGTTTTATTTTTTGGAGTTCTCCTTGCAATTCCCTTTTCCTTCTAGGTTGTTGCCCAAAGGCTTCACCTTCCTCAGATCCTTTTGAGTGGGTTTCAACTTCCTTTCTCTTTTTTCCAGAGCCTTCCCCTTTATGAGTAGACCTGGAGGTTAATTCCTTGATCAACCTTTCTTGGTATTAGCTAGCTTGCAACAATATTTCATTGCTAGTTCTCAACTGAACCATTTCGCGTTGCATCTGGTGGAACATAGCCAACAAAGGAGCATTTTGATCTAGTGGATTTTCCTCACCATCAAGGTCTACGTACTAACCTTCCTCGTTGCACATAGTTTCAATTTTAATTTTCTGCACTAATTCAGTGGACACAGAATTGAAATTAGTGAAATTTTTTTCTTTTTCAATAAACAAAACAATTTACAGTAGCATAAATCTTGAATTTTTTTTATTTCTGTGTGAGGACACATTTAGGCCCAGCTTTTCAACATGGTTTCTGATACCATTTGTAACAACTCCACTTACCACCAAATTTATTTATTTTCTAATTATAGTATGACTACATACTTTAGATGCATTAATTTCTATCTTCGTCATTAGTTGAAGAATTCCATTCTTGTTCCTTCGTCAATATTTCGTCAATTTCTGACGAACTTCTTTTTATACTATTTTCATGCCTTAGATAATTTATCTGGTTATACGTTTTGTACTTTATAATTTCAAAGTCATTTATTTATGAAACCACTTCTTCTTGATTTCATTCTATCCTCTTTCCCCTCATATAATTTAGGTTCAGCTTATCCTCTTTATAACCTTAGTAGTGAATAATTATTGTAATAGAATTTCCTCCCTATTACATTTATTCTATCTATTTTACATATTCTATTATGTTACCCTCATGTATTTATTTATTAATATTCTTAGTTTCATAAATCTAGAATTATGGTTAATCTACTCAAAGGACTTCGTTTCCTTATTATAATAGAATATACCCCTAGTCTTTTATGAACTTTTTGAATTGTAAACATTATAACATATGATAGGAATTTATTCGAATTCCTATTAATATAGTTTGAACTTATTTTAAAATAGTAAAGTGCTACAAATACAATACCACTTTATTATAGTCAACCATTACTAGATTTCATTTGACGTGTTGTTCATGTTTTGTATTCCATACGAAATAATTTGAATGTTAATCCTTGGTTATGCATACTAAATCAAGGTTTATGTAATTCCATTTCATTTTTCAGAGTGCAACATTAATGCTAATAACCCTATGTTAAATAGCTAGATATTCAAATTCTATCTTAGCATTAAATTGGGATTTGGGGACTTATCACATATCATTTCACTATTAAATGATACTGTTGTCATACGTTATTGAGGTAGGGATGATATACAGGATTTTGGATTTTACATTTAATTTTCCTATCTATACTGGTACTTACAATCAAAACCTCTGGATTTTACCAATTTTCTAGTACGTTTATTTGTATTGCGTTCACATGGTTTATCGACCTTCACCATTCTGATGCCCTCCACGTGGACGATGTGGATCTCATCGTAATTTCTGGAGGGATTTATGCTTATGCAACCCTAAATCTGCTCTGTCAGTTTTCATTTTACAATTTTTGGTTCGGTTCTCTAACTTCGCTTGCACCACACAGTCTGAGTGGAATTTTTTTTATAGAGATTTACCCATATGAGATTGTTACACCATGATCACTATGCCAAAGCCATTATTTTTCTTGCCGTGAGGCTTGGTCTCAAGTAAGGTAAAAACCTCTTCTGTATTTTCGTTAGCGAGCACCATTCCAACAATGGTTTGACTGTCACTCCTTCAGTGTTTAAATTTTATTAATGTAATGTATGCATTTCATGAATTCTCCTCTAGTTACTTATTTATGAAATTTCCATTCTATATGTTTTTGGTATTTCGAACAAATTTGAGGTTTAATTGCAGATTGAAGAAATCCAATCTGGGTTATTTTTGCCCTGTAATAGTCATGTTTCACAGGGAAGAAATTTACGATTTCAAATCATTTTTAAACCCACTTCTCTTTGCTATTTGGGCTTACATATTACCCACTAGGCCATCATTTGCCTTCGTATCAAAATTTTCTGAGGTATAGTCTTGGATGAGGTTTATTATAAATTTCATTTTGTCCTTATTTTTTCGTCTTAAAATATTGGAATTTACGGTAGTTACAAATATATAATTTTCTAAATTTGATTTTGGTTCCTGCCTTCGGTTATTGGGATTTCTATATTAAATTTTCTCATCTTATACGACCAGAGATATTCTAGAACTTTTGGTTTGGATTTTCAGGGTTTGGAGTATAAAGGCATTGTGAAATTTGTATCTTTTTTTTAGAATCCTTTCTCAGATTAATTTAATTTCATAATACCCCACTGTATTATGATTTCTTTTAAATTGGACAATATTCCACACAGAGTCTAACTTGACTCAAAGAATTATCATTACTTTGATTTGGTTTTCATCCTTTCGATTAGAAAAAAATATGTATTTAATTGGTTAGTATTTTCTTCCCAGGTGTGCGTAAATGGTACTTCTCAGTTTTCCATATACTTCTCTCTCAAAGTTATGAATATTTAATTATATAGTGTAATATAGAGAGGTAACATTTGAATATTCTGTCTTTAATAGTATGTGTAATTCCTACCGATTTTGTTATTTTCCATCTTGATAATACTCCTTTATCTGTATTGACATTCATGGAAAATAGATTTATAGAATATATTCTCTTTCTTCCTTCAGGAAGTACTGAACATTTTAATTAGTTCCCTCAACTAATAAAACGATCTATGTTGCAGGCTATTCTTTTAAGTTTCTAAAACCAGTCATGGATATTCATGTTTTTACTCTATCCTAATACAAGTAATTTCACTTCCAATTTTTTCTATATGGGTATTTATTTACAGTGTATCCACTTGTATATTTCTATCTTTGGAGTTTAATTTATTTCCTGATTTGACCATAGGAATTATCATGGAATTTCTCCTTGACTACTAAGGTAATTTAATATTTAATTTTCTATGATTCCTTCCTTATATTTAATATAATTATATTTATAATTAAATTCTAACTCTTGGTATTCGGATTTATTTTACATGTATTATACCTCGCACAATTTTTTTCTCGTCAATCTGTGCACTCCTCTCACAAGTATTGACAATTGATTTTGTTCCTTCTATGTACAGGTTGTTTCCTAACCTACTAGAATTAAATCCACTGAATTTTAGGATAATTCTTTCTGTTTAGAAATTTGTAATTAATGTAAAAAATATTTTTCTTCAGTTAATGCACTATGAAAATTATATCATAATATATTTTATCAGTACTTTCTACAAATTTCATTTCCGATTTTTGGATAATGAGGATTTCTCTTCATATGAATTTTGTGTACATGTTTTGTAAAATCGTTTAGTACTGAAATATATATCTGATATTTAATTTCTGGTTATCCATAAAAATGAAAGTAATTTAGAGATATACGATCATATTTATTTCTAGATTGTCAAGTATATATTTTTGTATCTAGGTTTCAGTTTCCTTTTGATTTGCAGTATAATTCTGTTAAATAATTCTGTTGACGTATGTCTAATTCATAAGATATAATTTCTGATAACCTAAAAACATATTAAAACCCTCATAATTGGGTTTATAAATTCTTTCTATTGGTTTACAAACTTATTTGTGTCTATGTAACAATACAGAACTAAACTATATTCCATATGGCTATGTTCTGTTAAATACATCAAACTATAAACTTTGAAGCTAGAAACATTTCTCTATACTAATTAACTCAAAAATATAACTTTCTACTTATCTTTATGCATAAACATCATTTATCTAATTTATCATTCTTATCATAAAAATAGGGTAATAATCCAGAATTAAATTAATTGTGCATACCACTTAAGGTAAGACTATTTTTCACCCAACCTTGAACTTTATCTTCACATCTCCCCCCGAGCAGAGATCAATTCCTCCAAGGTGTAGAAAACCTCTTGTCTACCCAGTAATGGATTATTTAAGCCTTCATTCCCCTCAGCTTGTTACCATAAATGCATCTAGTTAATCATGATGTTGTTTTCATTTTTTCCTAGGCTTTCCTTTTGTTTTTTCCACAAAAGTACTTTAAAACAAGATTTTCCTCGTTCTAGTTTTATTCCACCTCTTCCCAGTAACTTTCCACTTTACTGAGGTATCTTTTTAAATTCTTATCTCCAATCTAATATTTAAATTTAATTTATTTTCTCCAAGTATTTTTGAAGAATGGGAATGTCTTTGGAATCTTTTCCATCCTCATGGAATTAGATCCCTAATCTCTAATTATACTCTAGTCTTTTTGCACTATAATTCAATTTCCAATTTTATTCAAATTAAAATAATAAATATGTCCACAATAATTGTTTTCCTTTGGGTCCACTTGACCTTTAGGACCTTTCAAATATCTAATAAAAGCAGTAAAAATCTAGGATATTACATGTTGTTTCCTTGGGAAATAGCCCCCTATTAATTTGGGAAATCCCCATCTAATATTGTGTTATCCATCATATGCCTTCATCCAACTACATGCACCACCTGTACACTTTGGATGATTATGTAATTGATAGTACATTTACCTTTAACTCCAATCTCAACTGGGTAACTCTCATTTCACACATCCATGAGCTATTTATGGCACATTTATCAATTATTTGGTTGACCACTGAGTGTGGTTCAAGTTCCACTTCCACACTTTGAACTTCCACTAGTTCCTCCAATAGTTGGAACTAGTTAAATTGACTTCAACTTAGATAAAAAGAACTAATTAATTACAACTCAACAGGGCTCCTAAGAAGTAGGAACCACTCTACATGACTCAAGTTAGACCATCAACTCAAATTAACTGAACTAAATAATTTAAATTAACTTATTTAACTCATACAAATTGTCATAGGACGTGGAATTACAATTTTATTTTAATTTAATTCAAGGGAAAATTAATTTAGAATCTTTATTGGTACCATTTTCAACACTCCCTCTTAGCAAGAAAGGGATTATCAGAGACCTCGATCCTGCCTCTATGGAACTCAAATTTTCATCTTGATAGTTCCTTCGTCAATATGTTTGCATCATGTTCCTCTACAAGAATGTACTCTAGTATCATGATCTTACTATGCACACAATCTCTAAGATGGTGGTAGCGGATGTTGATATGCTTGGAAGTATCAGGAAAAACTAGATTCACTGAGGGTTTGATACAACTCTGGTTGTCACACTAAATCACTATAGGATCCATCTACCGACCAAATAGACCAACAATAATCTTCCTCATCTAGATAGCCTCACAAGCTGCTTGACTAGCAGCCTTCACTCTGCTTCTACTGAACTAAGTGCAACTAATCTCTACTTCGTGCTATACCAGGAAACTTTTGTTGACCTGATGCTGAAGATTCCCCCTGATGTGCTCTTCTTTTTTTATGGATTACCTACCCAATATGCATCTGTGAAGCCTTGTAGCTTCACTCCCTTTGTTCATTTGTACCAAATACCAAACTAACTGGTTCCTTTGAGTTATCTCAACACATGTTTGGTTTACTTCCAATATTTTTTTTTTGGCTTAACCATTTCCTCACTAAGTTGGTTAACTACATAATACATTTTTGGTTGCGTTCACCAAAAATAAGTGAACCCACAAGCTTCCTATAAATTGTAGTTTCTACCACTTCACCTTAAGTAGCATCTTCCTTCCTCCAATTAATTGCTAGAGGAGTCTCCATGGGGTTTTTTCTCTCCATGTGAAACTTCTTCAATATCTCATTGACATACGTGCCCTGAGAGACAAACGGTACCCCATCTCTTTGCCAAATTTCCAAACCAAGGAAATAATGAATGAGGCCCCTGTCTTTCATCTCGAATTCTCTTTCCAAATCCTATTTGAAAGGTTTTATCAGCTTCTCATCACGTGTTAGAATTAAATCATTTAAATATAATATTATAATCAATAATTCACCTTCAACCATAATATGGTAAATGTTTTCATATGCTTCACTTTTGGTGAAGCCTAACCCAGTGAAATAGTTGTCGATTCTGGTGTACCAAGCATAGGGTGCTTGTTTCTATCCATACAGTGCTCGCTTGAGTCTTCACACATGTGAATCTCTATTGAAGGTCTAAAATCCTGCTACTCTATGTACACCTCTTCCTCAATCACTCCATTAAGGAAATTTGTCTTCACATCCATCTGATGTATCTTCCATCCCATCTATGCTGAAAGTGCTAGAATAGATCTTATTGAAGAGCACCTTTTTAGTGGATAAAGGTCTCCTCATAATCAATTCCCTCCACCTGAGAGAATCCCTTGGCCACAAATCTGGCCTTGTGTTTCTCAACACTTCCTTGTATTGCTTGATTCACCTTGTAGATCCACTGAGATAATACAACTAACTTGTCCTTTGTTCTTGGGACAACTTCTCATGCATTATCCTTGGTAATGGAATAATATTCTTCTACCATGGAATAAACCCATACTGTTTGTTTCACTACTTCCTCGAATGAGTATGGCTCATTCTCTATAATCTCTCTCATAAGAACCATGTAGCTAGTGTACTGATCTTGTGACCTCCTCTACCTACGTTGTTATGTGGGTGCTCCAAAATTCTCTCTAGAATCATGCATAAATATATAGACCTCTCTAGTGTGCTTCCTTCCATATCTTGATGTATTTGAATGAGTGTGTGCTTTCACTCTCTTCTCCTCTGCTTCTGGATGCTCCACATCATTCTGAGGTTCTTACTTTGGAGCTAAAATATCCTCATATGCATGCAATTGAAGATACCTCTCAAGGGAACATCTCATGGCCTTGTCTTCATCAAAATTCACATATATACAAACAATTTTTATCCAGTGAGATGGCAAGTACACCCAATATTTGTGAGGTGTATTAGGGTACCCAAAAAATATTCCCATCTCAGTTGTTGGTTCTATCTTTTTGCGTGCATCCCTGGAAACATGACAATAAACTGATGAACCAAATATTATGAAGTGTGCCACATCTAGTTTCTTACTTGAAAAATCTTCTTCTAGTGTACTCATCTCGAGAATCAGATGAGGACTCATATTCCCCACATATACCGTTTTTTTCATGCTCCAGCCTACAAGTGCAACGGTAGGCCTTGATCATGCAACATCGCCCATGCATCTCCTACAATAATTCTGTTCTTTCTTTCTGCAACCCCATTTATTGTGCGTTATTGTTATGGGATAATAAACCCTAGGGTTTGGTTTGGGAACCCAAACAGATCAAGAGGCATACAACAAAAAGAAGAATACAAACTTGCAGTCCTAATTCTTAAACTAGTAAAATGGGAAGGAGTACTACTCGTATATCCTACGATTGAAGGCGATCCTGTAGGGTTCAAACCCTCTGCTTCTCCTAGTGATCCATAACTTGAAACTCATTCAAGAAAATCACATATACCAGTGATAATTCAAAGCATGTTCAAGATATTAGTGTTAGATCATATAAGCATATAAGAATAAAACATGAAAAAATTCATAATAAGATCATAGTCACGTATAAAGCATAAATATTATGGATATCAAGAATGGGACAAAGCTTCTTTATTGATGAATGTAAATATGTGTGGAGGAATACTACCTAATTCAACCACGGCTCCAAGAAAAACCGTCCTCCAGATCCGTCCAGCCCAAGCCTCAACAATCTCCCTCCAAATGCATACACATGGATGTCATATAAGAGGAATGAACATCTTTGTGAGGGAAACAAGGGTTTCCACAATTTGGGAGTGTACGAGGCACAGGTATAAATCAGACTTGATCAGGGACAAAATTGCTATAATATCAATATCTTATCTTTATCCCCTCTTTAGGCATTCCCATGAGGTGTATTTATACCACCCCAAAACAGTTGTTTCAGTTGGGATATAGTTAGGCCACGTTCTTTTGTAGGTAGGCTTCCAGTGTAACCCGTAAACCCTTCCAAAAAATAGGGATTTTTATATTTTTTCATATTTCAAATTATATACGCAAGTTGGGTATAGATGGACCCGCGTGTGAAAGAAATTTTGAGAGGGAAGAGTTGTGTATGGAATTCAAAATAATGTTTTTTAGATGAAGGACCAAGTCTGAAAGGAAAGGGTTTCCCAAGGCCATAACTCATAGCATCAAGTATATAGAGGTGGAAAATGATGATATAACATATGCCCCTTAATATATGAGGTCAAAAGGGGTACATGATGGCCGAAATATATTATGTGTATGAGAATAATCATGCGAGGACTTGGGAGGATTTCACTAGATTTCAGCCTGCCAAAAGCCATTGGAAGAGATCAAAAAGCAATCTCATGTCTGAGGCAATCCTACCCATACTTAAATATAGTAAATCATGTCCGCATATAAAGTATAAAGTGGATCTAATATGTATAAAAGTACAAAGGAAAATGAGAAACACATAGCGGATCATCTGACCATAGCCTCAAAAGTACATATCAAGGTCATGTCATAGTATCACATATAGAAGAACTAGCCAATGATGCCGTAAGAGATATCTGATAAATGATGTCACATAACTGATCCTCAAAGTTCCAAGTCATAAAAGTGGAATAATGGTATTGCACGCAACCCAGGTGCCAACATATAAGATGTTGTTGTGATGAAATGCAACATATAAGGCAGATGGTGTCACTAGCAGAAAACTGAAGGAGATGACAAGTGAACCAGAGCATGTTGATGCAAAATCGAGTTATTCACTGACTGCCATAGTACATTTCTACACCATGGGAGTTAATTAAATTGAGAAATCAATTTCTCTTTTAGGGGGTAGTTGAGGAATTTCATTTGGAAACACATCTTTGAATTCTCTAATTACTGGTAAATTTTGTATAGTTTCTTTTTCAGGTTGATGTCCCAATTCTTCCACTTGTACATCATATGCATGACAAAATTTCATTGATGTCCTTTTTAACTGTAGTGATGAAATTTGTCTGATTGATATTGGTCTGGGTTTTCCTTTCACTATCACTAGTTTTCCCTCACTATCTATACAACGAACTATTTTATCTAAGAAATTGACTATTGCTTTCTGTTGGGGCTCTTGTTTTGAAAACTTGTTTTGAATATTTTGAATTTTGAATAAAGGACAGACTTTGGGTTGCGGAATGACACATGGCATTCGCAACCAAGTCGCAACTATAGTAAGTCGCAGAGCTATCAAGGTGGTAAAGAAGCAAGAGATAGCTGAAGAAAGCAGATGCATGAGTACAGATGAAGAGAATATACAACATAAGACAGAGAGCAGAACACACAGACAACAAGAGAGAATACGGAAGCAGCTAAAGAAGAACACAAGAGGAACTAACAGTTGCGATAGCGGGTGAATAAATAGCCGCCACCCGGGCGAAAGAAGAGAGGAATGCAGAGCGACTGAAGGAGAATGAGCGGATGCTGCAGCAGGAACACAGACCAAGCATGATATCTCTATAGTTCCTAGGGTTCTCTTATCTACCTTTCTGTTCTATAAGGCGTCTGTATCAGACTTGTAAGCTCTCCTTGCAAAAGCTATGTAACTATGAGTTTGGCTGAAGATATCAATATACATGCAGGTTGTTGTCTTCTTATGTGATTCACATGCATGCATGATGGTTGTGATGATTTAAAATTTTAATTTCTTAATACCTGTACACTCTCTGAATGTTATTGCGTATGTAATGATGTTTATGCAATCAAGTCAATGTTAATCATGAGTTGCAGATCCTTTTACTGCTATCAATCTATTCCCCTTTTGCATGTGGTTGCGGCATGCCTCGGGTGAGACTCTTTTCTCTCTAGAGTAGGGTGACAATGCCGGCGTGGTTCAGTGGATTCCATTGTTGGCCCCAACCCCTGAACCTGGGTCTTGCCTACGAGACCTGTTTCTTCACCAAAAAATGGTTCTGTTGCCAGGACTTGCATGTTATGAGGGGAACTAGATCATGGTATCGAGGATCTTCGAAGGAGACATATGGAGATGGTGGGATAACCATCTAGACCAGTTCGTGGCTCAGCAAGTGGAGTTGACGAATCAAAAGGAAATGGTGCTTAAGGATCTTGTCCTTTTTTCAGATTCTGCCAGTGATACCTACGAGATCCGCTAGGGAAAATTCCCTAGTGACCTCTATAATTGGTTGCAGAGGTTACAAACGAAGGTGCCTAGGGATAGCTCGCGGAAGATCAACCGCAAGTGGGTGCACGGGGATCTGGTGGCTCTGCATCAGTTGAACACTGAGTTGACCCACGCAGTGGATTTTTGGGTAGAGACCACTTTGGACGGATATATTGTGGAGTTTGCTGCGGAGTGCTACCAATCCTTCTCGAAGGCTGAATCTATCTTCCGTTCCAGGCTAAGAGGGAAGCTGCTTAAGGAGATTTTGCTGTGGATTAAGGCCCTGATGGTGGATGAAGGGTTGATGGAATTCCAAAATTCGAGCATGGAAGTGTAAAACTCCAGTGCTTGGGGAAGGGCCAAAGGGACAAATGTTACATGAAGTGTGAAGAGGGGAGTGGGGGATGGATACTGAGGCCACAAGGAGATTGAGGGAGCGACGTGCCCATCGGCGGGCGCAGATCGCCGACAGGTGGCGAGAAAGGGTGATGTGGGAGCTAAGACGATGGGGAAACGATAGGAAGAATCAAGAGGAGGCGCCTCAGAGGATAGGAATTATGGACACTCAAGTGGATACCCTGGAAAGGGAGGGGACCGTTGTGGGAGTGCGGCGGGTGCATGGGAGCCCAGCTAAGAGGGAAAGGGAGACGATGATTGACGAAGACGATGCAGGTGTGCAGCCCGAGGAAAGTTCCGATGGCGAATGGTACGTCATGATGCAGCGCTTGTTTCAAGAATTGATGACATTCATCTCTCCAGGCAGACCTACTTCCAAAAATTCACACGGCAAGGATCCATACCTTCCCCTGGTACTCTATCAACCTTTAAGTAATATTTTCATTAAGTTACAAGCATTGAGTCAATTTCACAGCAGTTCATTGTCGACAGTGACCCTTGTTAATGGCAGCGTCACTAGTAGTATTGCATTCCCCACTGGAACAGTCACGCAACCAGGACCTGAAGGATTTATCCTGGTCAACCCTCCGCACGTAAATATGGCTGGGTCATTCACCTGGTATCCAGAATTCTCTGGCTGAGGCAACGATGATGTAGAGCAACACTGGTATCTCTGCGAAGCCATATGGAGGGCTCGACAGACACCAGACGCAGTGAAGATAATAGAGTTCCAAACCATGCTCAGAGAGAGGGCTCTGCAATGGTTTATCAAGTGGTCCGAGGCCCATCCTAATCCAGTAATAGTGGACGTTAAGCGAGATTTTGTCTGATAATTTAAACTTCCCCAGATGGACCAGAAGGGTCTGTCTGAGCTCTAGGAGATTGAGCAGAAAGAAGGAGAGACTGCATGGGAGCTGATGCGTCGATTCAAGGACGTGATCAGGAAACTCAGCTACCCGATCAACCCAAACCATCAGAGGGACTGGTTCATCAAGGCTCTTCTTCCCTTGACGCGAACCCCCCTCACCCTGAAAAATATTGACAACTTGCAGGACGCTTTGGAACAGGCCATGAAGATCGAGGCCATGGCGGGCTACCCTCAGGAATATCGGGGAGGGCCGACCCCGCAGGATCCTTCCTTGGTGGGATTGCAGCATCAGATTTCTAGTCTGACTGAAAAGCTCAAGGAGATGCAGCCTATAAGACCAGCCAGGCCAAACGTTTGGTGCACTCACTGCCTGGTTGAAGGCCACGTCGCAACCGAGTGTCCTCAGCTACGTGGCACGGGTGTGGGACCCTCTGTTGCAGAAATCAAGGGGGGTCAACCCACGGGGGGTGGCGCGGTGATGAATCCACAGGGGGTATACTAGCCGCAACATCCTTGTGCGGGGTTCCCATATCAACCAAACCCAACTGCCATGGAGTATTGCGAGATTTTACGGACGATGGGGCATCCACCTCGGATGTGCTCGATACTATAGAAGTACTCCAACGTCCCAAACAATGTATACTGTGAGTTTTTTTCTTCCACGACTCACAACACTGAGCAATGCAGGGCTCTCGACGCACTCGCGGACCGGTTGGACCGACCCTCCTATAGGGTGAACAAGGCTTCCAGGGGAAGAAGAGGCGGTATGCGCGGAGGCCACACAGGGGGACGAGGTCTGGTGAAATGCTATAACTGTGACCAGGAGGGTCACATGGCTCAGGAATGTACCCTTCCCCGACGTCCTTGGTGTTCCCAGTGCCGCGTGAATGCCCATGCAACAGAGGACTATCCAGAACTCATCAAGAAGTGGGAGGAACGGGCACGATAGAGGGGCATGAATTTGGTAAACTCCGAGCTGCAAGGAACGCGACTCTGACCATGCAGAATGTAGTGATCGTCACGCGCGGTGACAAGAAGACGGGAGAGGGCGCTCATAGAAAGGAGTCGGTCTGGGCTATACGGCCCGCCTCCCCGAAACAACTGATTCGGCTGGACGCGCAGAAGAGGTACTTCCAGGAGGTGGTGGAGGCTTTTGCTCAGCTGGGGGGAGCCAGAGGCCTCGAGGTACCCCCAACGACTAGCTCCAGAGAACAAAACACTATGGGGACCTTAATTGAGGAATGGCTTCAGCTGTTCCTCAAGATTGTTGATAATGCTTTGATGTGGGAACAACTCAAGCGTACCCTAGAGGACGCACTGCAGGGGAATCCGAGGCCGAGGGAACCTGTGGACACAGCACCCCATTATGTGCAACAAGTCAAGCGGAACAAGCAACGAACGGGAAAAGAGTTCCTGCTTAACATGCAGGTTGCGATACCATGCTAGATTTGGGGTCTGACGTTAACATCCTGCCGCAGAAGACGTGGGAGGCACTTGGACGGCCACGACTTACCTACTCGCCAATCCAACTTAGAATGGCAAACCAGTACTGCATTGTGCCGATTGGCCGACTCGAAGGCGTCGAGGTCGACATTGCAGGGGTAAAGACTTACACGGATTTTGAGGTTATTGATATTATGGGAGACAAGGATCCTTACCCTGCCCTGCTAGGCATCGATTGGGATTTTGAGAATTACGCCATCATCGACCTCAAAAAGGAGCTGATGATCTTTGAATATGGAGATGTTTGGGTCACTGAGCCCCTCGACCCGTATCAAGGCCCATGATATACCAAAACTGTGGACAACCGGAAGGATGCTCAGATGATGGACCACCTTTATCAGATGACTGCAGGGAAGCGGGAGGACTATATCAACACGACCATAACCGGCTCTGTCAGCTGGTGCAGTGTCCAGAGCTCGGAGTTGGGATCAAAACTCACATGGGAAGACTGGCAGTAGGGGGGGTACGATAACAGCATGCAGAGATGTGCCGCCATTTCCCGAGTCTGTTGGATTGGTGCTGAGTTCATAGAATACCCCACCCTGTCGAGCATGCAATCTGTCAATACATTTATTACAAAGGTCGAGGACATGGTACCAGAAGGGAGTAGGATACCACTTTTGGACATCGCACTACAGTGCACATCAGCCAGGTGGTGGAAAAATCACTGCAACACCCTGTCGCGGTGGAGCTGTGTGGCGGAGGCTTTGCGGGCGTGGTTCAAAGAAGACGAAGGCCCTCGAAGCAGGCACAGGTACCAAGGGACTTTTGATCTGCAAGACCACCTGAGGACCTGCGAGGAGCAGTGGCAAAGTCTAGGATACCCGCAAGTGTTGTGGGTCCATCGGTTCATCCACTCCTTAGATAGCATCCCCTAGACCTGGTATTTAGAAGAAGAGCATAAATGAGGAACCAGCTCCTGGCAGGAAGTCTCGAACAAATTTTTTCAGTGCTTCTCGTTCGAAGGCGAGATAGAGCTGGTGTCCCGAGCATTACAAGCTATCAAGGGGGTACTATTTCTCTGTGACCCAGAGACCGATGGGTGCACATTTTCATCATGTCCCGAGGCCAGGCAAGAGTTGGCTTGCCAATGGATTGACGGCGATCCAGACGACAACAGTCTGGAGGACCTAAGGCACCTATATTTTGAAGAGAAGGAAGGCGAGCAGAATATCAACGAAGAACCAACCACCGAAGGCGTCCATTTACGCACGCTGAAGACAAAGAAGTTGAACATCGGTACAGTGGAAAAACCCAAACTGGATACAGTTGGGGACTACTGGGATGAGGAGATGACAAGGGAATTTTTCAGCCTCCTCCAGGAATACGAAGACTTATTCCCTTCATCGGTTGCAGATTTGAAGCGCATCAAGGGTGACCTCAGAGAAATGTGTATTGTGTTGAAACCAGACACCAGGCCAGTAAAGCATCAACCCTATCGGTTGAACCCACAGATCAAAGAAAAGGTCAAGATGGAGATTGAAAAGATGTTGGCCGCCGGTCTCATCTTTCTGATGGAATAAGCAGAGTGGGTGATCCCTATCGTCATTCAGAATAAGAAGGACAAGTTGGAGATACGCGTCTGTGTAGACTACCAGAGTCTGAACAACACCTGCATCCATGATCCGTTTCCCACTCCATTCAGTGATGAAGTACTGGATCATGTTGCGGGAAATGAAGCTTACTTCTTCACTGATGGCTTTTTGGGCTGTTGATGTTTTCAGCCCCCATTGAATCGTTGACAAGCGATCTCTTTTCGTTGGGCCTGAAAAATCCATTATTTTTTTATCGTTGCCCTCTCCCGGCCTTGAAATTGCATAAAAGGGCCTAAAAACCCACTATCGAAAGTATATTAGGCCTTAGCCCCTTTCCGCCGAGCCCCTGCGCCCTTTTCCTTCCACATGACCCGGCCCCGAGACCAGGAGCTAGTCCAGTAGGCGCCTATAAAATATATGCATCGGGCACATTTTGAACCGTCAATCTGTACAGATCGGATAGCATTGGTTCGCCTCTACCATGCCCATAACCTGCCTGGCTATCGTCCGATCAAACTCGGAAATCCACGGTCCGCAGCCTGCCTATCCTGGTGGTCCCCACGCCCGCTCCCATTGCAAAAACTGGTGGTTTATATCGCACCACCCTCCAAGCGGCAGGCGTTATTCCTCAAATCCGAGTGATTCCATATAATGCTCGCCGCGTGTCCCTGCGTACGGCTCCAAAACCGTCGTTCATCGCACGCTATTGTTTGGAAAAGATGCGCAGCGATATCGCTATCAACCGTCGCATCTGGAGATCTTCATCTAATAGTCGTCACACATCGAAGCTGCACGGTTTTTAATCCATGAAAAATACACCCCTGGCCCACTGTCCATCGCCTCCGACGCTTTCTCAACCATCGATCTCCTCCTGAGATCGGACGGTCCGTATTTGATCGCCCCCGCCTTTGATCGGTCCCACCGTCAGTACTCCACGTCATCCTTTCCACATAGTCTTTCGTACGTCCACCCGTCACCATTCCACGTGTTCATTGCCTTTTTCCTCCACCATTTATATATTCCATTCATGATTCATATTTTAATGTTTTACGTCAAAACCTTTCGTCAGTCCATTCACCATCGCTACGCTACATTTTTCATCACCCCGCATCACTCCGCCATCCCTGTGCCTGGTTTTTCTAACAAGTTTGCGGATTTTGCAGGGTTTTAGCAGTGGAAAACTGTTGTAATTTGCAGTATTGATTGTAGTAGCAGAGCACATCAAAGGACTATTCTTCAGAAGATGCAATTATGAAGAAAAGTCCAGGAAGTCGTTATGACAAGACCTCCATTGAAGAAGCAGGTTTAAGTTCTATCAAACCCTCCAGAGTCATTCGAATGCAAAGATTGTGCAGATCCAGACATAAATATCGCAGGCAAAGAGTATCAGTGGGAGGTAGATAATTAAAGGCATGCAGTGAAGATTTCAGGGCCTGATCTAACCTTTTGAAGGCTGAGTACCAGGTCGAAGATCCTATAGATCACTCAAAAGATTCATGCACGGAAAACAATACTCTCAAGGCTTTATTTCAGCAGAGCTTTCTCTCCGGGAAAGGACGGGATGTCAATATGATTTCAATTTTATGACATGCCCCTGAAGAAATTTTTCCCATTGCATTTATTTCATAAAGCAAATCACAGAGTACCAACAGCACTACAAAGCCGCCAAACAGTATGGGCTGGCATTTTTCACCATTTTGTTTTAATGATACAATTAAATGTTCATCACCTACTCCCTTATGGAGCTTTATTTCCCTCCTATAAAGCTCTCGAAGAACAAATGATTTAGGGTTCCAGATTTTATCAGAAAATTATGCAGTGAAAGGCTTTTTGTATACATTTTGTAAAGCTCTTGTATGAAGGCTCAGAGCCCATAGGGTCTCAGTGAGGAGTAGTTCCATCTGTTAAAGAGGATTCTGGTCTTTGGTATTTCATAGTGTGTAACCTTTTCTCTTATGTGTTATATTAATAGATCATTTCATTTCATCCATCTTTCTTGTATCATGTTTTGGAATGCGAGTGGCTCACTGATTTTTGGTATGGATTCATCCTAGTTGATGCCCATGCTCGGATCAGTCAAGCGCTTTAAATATGGCTCATGCATGATATTTTGTTCCATTATTCATCTAAACCGTATTTCTGCTATATTAGTTTCTTTGGGAGGGTGCTTTTAAAATGCTATTGTCATGTATGGATTCTTAGATTTGTAAGCCCATGCATGGTGGTATTGTATATATGGGTATTAGCTCAATGTTAGCTAACATCCTCAATATTTCATTCACTACATACACCTTCTGATAACCCATTTCTGTGATGTATTTCTGAATCAGCCCTCATTGCAGTAAACTGTCTCTGAATTTTTTGTTGCTTTCATATTAGATTTATGCACTTTGCCTCTGCAGTATCCCTTTCTCTGTGTCATTTTCTGAGGTTCTTGGTCCCATTCTAGTTTATTTCCCTGTTTACAGGAGATAGCATGTGAGTTGAAGTTGATTACTTCATACATGATATTATACGCTCCTTGCTATGCTAAGATGTCCTAGGCACTGGTCTATCACAACTCTAGGCTGTCTCTAGGAGCGACAACATCTTTCTAGTGTCGTTGCCGAGGAACGAAGTTGAGAAATTTTAAAATGCCTGGGCCTCGATAAAATCTAATTCACTCTTCAAGTAGGTGAGTTTGGAGAGTTGAGAGTTGTAGATCCCTCACCTTGGCGACTCCACATTTGTTCATCTGATAAATCTATTTGTATTCTTGGCTCCTCGTAAGCCACACCTGAGGTCAGATACATCTAAGCCAAAGACACCTTCAGTGTCTAACCCTGAAAAGATCATACATCGAAGAAATTGGAGGGAAAGAAAATCAGTCCACCCTGAAATCCATAAATTGTCTATAGAAGATTTTCCATCATCCTCTTCTCAAGAAGCTCAAGTGCTAGATCCTGACTCCACTGTGGGAGATACTGATTATTACTATTCAAATATTCCACCCCAAGGAGGTGTCCAATTTAAAGGCAGTCTTCATCCTACTCCTGAGGTCGAAGAGGTCAAGGAAGTCACCGAGGTATCTGTTGTTAACAGTACTTTGTTCCCCTCAACCCCTCAAGCTGCAGTTGAGTATATTCCTATTATTATTCATACTCCACTTCCACCTCCTCCTCCTCCTCTTACTCATCAAAATATTTCACTACCTTCACCCCCTCCAATGGAAAATGTTCCAGGTTTCTTGCTAAACAAATATGCTTCTCTAGCATTACCTCAAGTGTTGAATGATATGCCTCAATATTATCTGAATATCTTGCCCAGATTCAATTGGGAAAATGAAATTGATGCTCAAAAACATCTTGAGACTTTCTTCTCTTTTGCGGAGAACTTTAATGTTGAACATTTAGATGTGGTCTTAAGGCTTTTTGTCTAGTCTCTTGATGGTGAAGCTCGAAAATGGTTTAATACATTGGTTGTCCGTTCTATTACCACTTGGGATAACATGGAAGACACTTTTCTCAGGAAATGGGGAGAGAAGAAAGATCATGGAAATTGTCTCATTGAGTTCAATACACTAAAGAAAAGACATAATGAAGGGGTATCATAATTTATCAAGAGATTTAATAAATTGTATCTGAGTCTGCCTGCTGACATGAAACCTCATCAAACTGCTGCTAAAGTTATTTGTAGCATCCTTTGATTCATAATTTGGTTTCTCTCTCGGAGAAATAAAGCCTGCCACCCTAGATGATGCTCAAACAGATGCTCTAGAGTTGGAGGCAAATTTCGCTTCCACTGGTAAATCAAAAGGAAAACCTAAACAGGATGCTAGAAGAAGAGGTAAAGAAGAGGTATCTACCTCTAACCAAGACAGAGACTCAGCCAATGACAAAATGGAAGAAATGAGAAAATTTATTAAGAAAATGGTCAAGCTTGAATTGGAAGCAAAAAATTCAGCCCCCAAGAATTTCCATAATGCTCAAAACAGAGGCTACAATCCTTAGTATAGGAAACCTCCCCTGCAAATATTTCCAAGGGAATCAAAGGAGCAATAGGATCAGGTACCACACCCATTGTACCTGGAAGAGCCAGTAGATGATTCTACTGAAGACGCTGCCTATGGACTGGAGGATGCAAATATTGCCTTTTCAAATAGCGATGGAGAAGAATGCCCTTTACATGGAAATGAAGGAGCTGAGTTCCCATTGCAAGAATAAGAAAAGACCAAAGGCACAGAAGAAGCATAAATTGATCATTATTGTAAACAATTTACTGATTTCATGCAAGCACATTTCAATAGAAGATATGATCTCATATCTTCTAGGAAGAGAACTCGTACTCAAGATCAAGAAGAGGAGCCTCCCCAGAAGGAAGCACCTACTCAAAAGGATTCCACGATCCCAAAAGTCACAGACAAAGGTAAGGGCCCTCTAAACAAACCTTTGCAGTCTGATGATCAAATTCCTTCCACTCCAAAAGTAGTCACTCTTTCTAATACCAAGTCAGTGTCAAAAGAAATCAAACCCCCAGCTGAAAATAAAGAGTAAAAAGAGGTTGTGATAGAAAAGTCCCCTCCTGCTTTCAGTCTGCAAAAGGAACTTGAAAAGGTCAAAATCCCAGTCCCCTTGACTGAACTGTTGAAACAGCCAGCATATCAATCTCAAGTCACCTCTTTCATGCTCCCTCCAGAAGAAACACTCACTCCAGATAGCCTCAACCTTCAAGAAGAAAGACCCATGGTTGTCTTTGGTCCACATGTTGAGGAGATAGATCCCTCTACTCCTCCCTTCTATGTGTCTCTATTAATTCATGACCTGCTATTACATAACTGTATGCTAGATTCTGGGCTTCCCATAATCTTATGCCTTTGTTAGTCATGGAACAACTAGGATTACAAATCACCTGTCCATACAAAGACCTCTATTCATTTGATTCCAAAAGAGTTAAATGCCTAGGGATGATTAAGGATTTGGTAGTCAATTTGGCCCAAATACCAGCAAAAAGTGTGGTAATGGACATCGTGGTGGCCAACATCCCAGCTCGCTTTGGCATGCTACTGTCAAGGTCCTGGGGAACAAAAATCGGTGGGTCAATCAAGTTAGATTTAACATATGCCACTATCCCAGTTTTTGGTGGCCAGGAGAGGCGATTATATAGAGAAACTAGATTTTTCAAGATGGTTACTAAGGCTGACAACTATGTTAACTCACCAGTCTATAGTAAAGAAGGATATTTCTCATGCTTGATGCTGGAAGAAGATCAAGGTTATGCTCATGAACCATCCGTCTGCCAGATCAAGACTGAGCAGCCCCTAGAGAGCATTGAATCAGAAATTTGGACATTACATTTTGATGGAGAAAATTCTAGAGAAGGTAAAGGAGCAGGAATACTATAGATTTCTCATTCATGTAAATGGGTACCATTGTCTTTCAAACTAGTGTTTGGTCTCAACCTAGTCTCCTAAATTTAGTTCATTTAATTGTCAACCAGGGTTGGTAAACTGCTGAAGTGAAGTGCACCGTATGTGCCTAGGTGTTTGTCTCTTAATGCGTTGTGTTTAGTGTTTTACGATGTTTTTGGTCTTTTGTGATGATTTATGATGTTTTTGGTCTTTTGGTAGTTTTATGTTCACAAGAAAAATGACTGGAAAGCTAGTGGAAAGAAGCTAATGATTGAAAACAGAGTGAAGCCTAATTGGTTGATGACAAGTGACAAATGCAAATGAAAATACTGAAACAAGATCAAACCTAAACTATGACTAGAATACCAAGCTTGATAATGACTTCTAGAAAGTGAATCAAAACATAAACCTAACTTATCCAATTCTTTTATCAAAGGTATTTTGAAAGAGATTGAGAAATGGTCAGCTAAGTATACAAATTCTCCTAACTAAAAAACTAAACAATCAGCTTATAATGAGACAACATTTTATCCATGATTAAAGATTTGTGGAAACATGTTTGGAGAAAAATATTGTTGACATCATAAGATATTCTACTCTAAGACTAGCTCCTAACTTTATTCTGCAATTTAGTTTGACACCTCTACACTTCACTCAAAGGTTATAGATTTTTTTAGAATAGTATTTTGAGGAAAGGTTTGTTTGTGAGATGATAAAGGAAGTTGCAAAAGTACCTCAGGCCTTGGAATGATATTGTCTTCTGTTCATATGGTTATGAATCAATTATATATTTGGAACAAGAAGAGGTTCTGTAAATAATGAAGGCTGTTTGGTTAAGTTTAACGACTGAAGTAATCTAATATGCAATGGATGACAACTAAATGTGGAGTGAAAATGCAATGAGTTAAGCTAAAACTGAACTTAAGATGTCACTAGCCTAAAACAATTTTGAACTAACAAGCCATTATCAAACTCAAAACAAAATAACAGAGCATGAGTTAAATGCAATTAGACTCCGGAGTATCCTAACTAAGTTATCATGCATTAATCTATGGGATTATACAGTCTGTTTTTTCCATCATGATTGGTATTTTGGAAGAGCTTCTTAGAACAATCCTGGCTGTACAATTCAATGCAAATGCAAACATAAAGACTGAAAGCAATTTAAAAACTAACATATCACAGCTGTCTCCTACCCATCATTATGATATTTTGGAAGAGCGTTTTAAGAGCACGGTCAGCTATGTTACTTAGTGAAAAACAAACAACTGAAACATTCATTATCACAGCCATGCCTTAGACATCATAAGGATTTTTTGGAAGATTTTCTTCTTTCGGAAGATTTTGCATAGAATAAGTTCAACTGTGATAGTGAATCAAAAGAAATTACAATTAAATCCTACAACACTATAGTCATTTCCCATTCATTATCATGATCTTTTGGAAAAGTTTCTTCTTTTGGAAGAGTTTTTAGAAAAAGTATAACTATAGTGGCTAATGAAATTAACTATGAACTCAAACTTCAAAAACGTAAAGACAACTAAGATACTTATCTAAATTACGCAAGTAAAACCATGCAGGAGGCAGGGGCCCTCTACCACCAGACGGAATCTAACTCCAAATCAAATCAACACTTTCAAAACAATATTGTCTTCTTCATTAAAGGAGAAATAACTTGAACAAAGCAATCTGCGTCTTCAGAAATGTAGCACAAAATCTAAGCAAAATCTAGAGCAAAATATAGCCTATCTCTCGGTTTCCCAAGTGTTTTTATAACAAATTTACATAACAAGACTTGAAACAATTCGAGGATCATTGTCTTTATCGAAATCATACTAGGACTCTTAAAGTGGCAGCGTAAAAAGGAAAAGGACATCTGGACTAAGACAGTCCTATTAGAAATCTGCTTCCTTAAATGAGTTCCCACGTACCAAAACCATATCTAGAATTCGGTTTTTCCTTCATGGTGAGCAACGAACAATGTAGACATGACGTGGAATATACCCATATTTGGTTTTTCTTGAGAGGCCACCTGGAACATGCCTGAACGTGAAGACAACTGCAGAATTTCCGGTTAGCTATGGAATGTCTGCATTCTGCAGCTAGTTCCGGTCAAAATGCATTACAATGACAAAAATCACAAAACTTAGCAAGTTAGCCATGTTAATCATTCTAAAAGTAATTTTAACTAAATTCATTGATCAATTGGATCTGGGATAACAATGGACAAAGGAAAATGAGGTAAAGTAAGATGAAAGAAAGCACAATCTTGAGGCTCAACAACTAGAATATGAAGCCACTAATAATGTGGCTGAATATGAAGCACTCTTGTTAGGGTTACAGGCAGCCAGGAGCATGAATATACAAAGCTTAAAAGTTCTGGGAGATTCAGAACTGGTGGTTAGACAGGTCAGGAATCAGTGTCAAACCAAACATCCTTGACTGAAGGCTTATAGGAATGAAGTTTGGGACATGGTAGAAAAAATTTTCTCGGCATTTAATATCCATTTCATGCCCCGAGAACAGAATAGGATGGTTGATTCCCTTGTGGTAGCTGCTAGTACATTTCGACCACCTCAGAACTCTCTTTTAAGATATGAAGTTGAGGTGAATTATCGACCATCAATCCTAGATAACATCAAACACTAGCAGGTATTTGAAGATGAAGAACAGATGAAGAGATTCCTAGAAATAGTGGGAGAATTCTCAAATATGGAGATTGATGTTGCTGATGAAGAGGATGAGTCTGAAGATCCCTCAGAAATAAATTGGGAGGAGAAAATGGTAGGTAATAAAGTGTTGCAGTTAAAGGGAAACATTATACCTAGAGGACTGGTGCCTCTAGAAAGATTATTTAACAAGAATGATGTCCCACTGCAGCCAAGCAAAGTGGTAGAAGAGAATCAGGTAGAAGACCTGAATTTGGGTACTGAGGCTGATCCCAAGATCGTAAAATTGTCCAAAAATATCCCAGGAGAATATAAAAGGTTATATCATAAATTATTTCAGTCTTACAGAGATGTGTTTGCATGGTCCTACCAGGACTTGAAAACTTTTGATATCGGTATTATGTAGCACAAAATCCCATTGAAGGCAGATGAAAAGCCCCATAAGCAGAAGCTCATACAAATAAATCCCCTGCTGCTTCCTTCTATTGAGAAGGAAATTAAGAAGTTGTTAAAGGCCAAAATAATTGTACCATTGAGGTACTCTGAATGGTTGGCAAACCTTGTCCCTGTACGAAAGAATAATGAAGAAATAAGGCTGTGTGTGGATTTTAGAAATTTAAACAGAGCATCCTTAAAGGATAATTATCCACTACCTAAGATGGATTACATCCTGCAGAAAGTGGTTGGAGCTTCTAGGATGTAAATGATGGATGGATTCTTTGGTTACAACCAGGTGGCGGTACTTCCAGAAGATCAAAAGAAGACTGCTTTCACCACACCGTGGGGTACATTTATGTATGTCAGGATGCCTTTTGGATTGATTAATGCAGGGGCCACTTTTCAGAGGGCGATGGACATTGCTTTTGTTGGGGAACAAGATAAATTCCTGGTGGTCTACCTCGATGATATCACCGTATTTTCAAAGAATGATATTGAGCACATTGAACATCTGCGCAGAACCTTTGAGAAATGCAGAAGGTATGGTCTCTCTCTTAATCCTCAAAAGTCTCTATTTGCATTAGAAGAGGGAAAAATCTTGGGACACATTGTAACAAAAGATGGGGTGAAGATAGATCCTAAGAGGGTAGAGGTTATAAATGGTATTGCTTTTCCCATAAATAAGAAAGAGGTACAAGTATTCCTAGGGCGCATTAATTTCTTGAGAAGGTTTATTCCTAACTATGCTGAAATAGTTAGACACATAACTGACATGCTGAAGAAGGGTAATGAAGTCAAATGGTCCCAAGAATCACGAGAGGCATTTACCAGAATAAAAAATTCTTTTACAGAAGCCCCTGTGCTAGCTAGACCAGATTATGATAAACCTTTTATGATATTTTCTTTTGCATCACCTCATACAATAACAGGATTTTTATTGCAGAAAAATGAAGAAGGATATGAGCAGCCTATTGCTTTTTTCAGTCAGGTGCTCCGTGATGTAGAATTAAAGTATAACATATTAGAAAAACAATCATACGCCCTAGTTAAATCCCTCAAAGCATTCCGCACGTATATCTTGCAATCCCATATCACTGCATTTGTCCCTACAGCTGCTATAAAAGATATCCTTATCAAGGGGAATAGTGAAGAAAAAAGGGGAAAGTGGATTGCAAAAATATAGGAATATGAACTAGATATCCAACCTACCAAGCTGATCAAAGGACAGGGGCTGGCCAAAATGTCATCTGAATCAAACTATCAAGCTCTGGGCATAAATTTGTCCATTATAGCAGGTGAGGAATCTGAAGAGCAAGAAGAGCGACAGGGAATTGGAGTAGCTACTCCAGAAACACATCTAAAGTACCTCACTAGTCCATGGTACAAAGAGATAGTAGAATATTTCCTCACACTCAGTTTCCCTCCAAGCTATGATAAAGCTAAATATAGATCGCTAAGATTGAAATCGCAGAAATACTTAGTCGCCAATGGCTAGCTATACTGGCGAGATCCATCAGGAAGGGATCTGTGGAGGTTATTACAGCTGGAGGGCCACTACTCATAAAATTTTGAAATCTAGTTTCTATTGGCCAAAGCTTTTTGGAGATGTTTTTGCCAGAGTAAGAGCATGTGATAAATGTCAGAAATTTGCTGAGAGACAGAAATTGGCACCATTTCCCCTGATTCCAGTGCACGTGGATGAACCATTCTGTCAATGGGGTATTGATTTTATTGGAGAAATACACCCTCCATCGAGTGGTCAGCATAGGTGTATTTTAACTGCCACCGATAATTTCACAAAGTGGGTGGAAACCATACCTGCGAGGAATGCAACAGATACTGTGATCATAAAGTTCATGGAAGAAAACATCATATCTAGGTTTGGTTGCCCTGCCAGAATAGTGACTGATAATGCACAAGCCTTCAAGTCTAAAAATTTTGTAAGCTTCTGTCAATAGTATAACATCACACTAAGTCACTCTACAGCCTATTATCCACATGGAAATGGCTTGGCAGAGTCTTCCAATAAAACCTTGGTGAGGGCATTGAAGAAGGCTATAAATGAGAATCAGAGGAATTGGGATTCCCAATTGAAATTCGCTCTGTGGGCCAATAGAATTACCAGCAAGAGAGCAACTGGGAAATCCCCATATGAACTGGTATATGGGAGGGCAGCAATATTTCCTATTCAATTAGCCCTACCAATAGCCCAATTCATGAAGGAAAGTCAAGAAGAGCCTGATGATATGATCAAGAGAATAAACCAGCTGGTGGAATTGGAAGAAACACGCAATTAGGTAAATCAAAGGCCGACAGAGTATCAGGAGAAGATGAAATACCTTTTTGATCAGCATGCCAAGGACAGGAAGCTGCAGATTGGTGATTTGGTACTCATATGGGACATTCAGAAGGCTAAAAAAGGAAAACATGGTAAATTCGATCCACTTTGGTTCGGCCCCTTCAAAATTGTGGAACAGGGAGGTAATAATACTTTCATGTTGGAGAATTTATAGGGCGACTTGCTTGATGCCCCTATAAATGGTCAATTCCTTAAACCCTATTTCCAATTCTGACTCAGGCCGAGAAAGCCTGGTGTATTATATTGTATATTAGTTTGCTGTTTCATTTTTGTTCGAATAATGTGGGTGTTATTATGAATCATAAAGTGAAAAGTAAGGGTGCCAAAGGGCAGAGTTCACACAGAAGAGTATCTGATGGTCTGTGAAGTTCTTGACACGTTCAGGGATGAACGTGCCATCCCCAAATGGAGCCGATGTTGATCTTTTCAACCCCCATTGAAACCTTGACAAGCGATCTCTTTTCATTGGACCTGAAAAATCCATTATTTTTTTATCGTTTCCCTCTCCCGGCCTCTAAATTGCATAAAAGGGCCTAAAAACCCACTATCGAAAGTATATTAGGCCTTAGACCCTTTCCACCAAGCCCCTGCGCCCTTTTCCTTCCACATGACCCGGCCCCGAGACCAAGAGCTAGTCCAGTAGGCGCCATTTAATTATATGCATCGGGCACATTTTGAACCGTCGATCTGTACAGATCGGCCGACATTGGTTCGCCTCTGCCATGCCCATAACCCGCCTGGCTACCGTCTGATCAAACTAGGAAATCCACGGTCCGCAGCCTGCTTGTCTTGGTGGTCCCCACACCCGCTCCCATTGCAAAAACAGGTGGTTTATATCGCACCACCTTCCAAGCGGCAGGCGGTATTCCTCAAATCCAAGCGATTCCATATAGCGCTCGCTGCGTGTCCCTATGTATGGCTCCAAAACCGTCGTTCATCGCACACTATTGTTCGACAAAATATGCGCAGCGATATCGCTGTCAACCGTCGGATCTGGAGATCTTCATCTAACGGTCATCGCACATCGAAGCTGCATGGTTTTTAATCCACGGCAAATACACCCCTGGCCCACTGTCCATCGCCTTCGACACTTTCTCAACCGTCGATCTCCTCCTAAGATCGGACGCTCTGGATTTGATCGCCCCTACCTTTGATCGGTCCCACCGTCAGTACTCCACGTCATCCTTTCCATATAGTCTTTCGTACGTCCACCCAACACCATTCCACGTGTTCATCGCCTTTTTCCTCCGCCATTTATATATTCCATTCATGATTCATATTTTAATGTTTTACGTCAAAACCTTTCGTCAGTCCATTCACCATCGCTACGCTGCATTTTCCATCACCCGCATCACTCCACCATCCCTGTGCCCGGATTTTCTAACAAGTTTTCGGATTTTGCAGGGTTTTAGCGGTGGAAAACTATTGTAATTTACAGTCTTGATTGTAGTAGGAGAGCACATCAAAGGACTATTCTTCAGAAGCTGCAATTATGAAGAAAAGTCCAGGAAGCTATTATGACAAGAACTCCATTGAAGGAGCAAGGTTAAATTCTATCAAACCCTCCAGAGTCATTCGAATGCAAAGATTGCGCAGATCCAGACATAAATATCGCAGGCAAAGAGTATCAGTGGGAGGTAGAGAATTAAAGGCATGCAGTTAAGATTTCAGGGCCTGATCTAACCTTTTGAAGGCCGAGTACCAAGTCGAAGATCCTGTAGATCACTCAAAAGATTCATGCATAGAAAAAAATACTCTCAAGGCTTTATTTCAGCAGAGCTTTCTCTCCGGGAAAGGACGGGATGTCAATATGATTTCAATTTTATGACGTGCCCCTGAAGAAATTTTTCCCAGTGCATTTATTTTAGAAAGCAGATCACAGAGTACTAACAGCACTAAAAATCCACCAAACAGTATGGGTGGCCACTTTTTCACCATTTTGTTTTAATGACACAATTAAATGTTCATCACCTACTCCCTTATGGAGCTTTCTTTCCCTCCTATAAAGCTCCCGAAGAACAAATGATTTAGGGTTCCAGATTTTATCAGAAAATTATGCAGTGAAAGGATTTTTGTATACATTTTGTAAAGCTCTTGTATGAAGGCTCAGAGCCCATAGGGTCTCAGTGAGGAGGAGTTCCATTTGTTAAAGAGGATTCTGGTCTTTGTATTTCATAGTGTGTAACCTTTTCTCTTATGTGTTATATTAATGGATCATTTCATTTCATCCATATTTCTTGTATCATGTTTTGGAATGCGAGTGGCTCACTGATTTTTGGTATGGATTCATCCTAGTTGATGCCCATGCTCGGATCAGTCAAGCGCTTTAAATATGGCTCATGCATGATATTCTGTTCCATTATTCATCTAAACCATATTTTTGCTATATTATTTCTTTGGGAGGGTGCTTTTAAAATGCTATTGTCATGTATGGATTCTTAGAATGGTAAGCCCATGTATGGTGGTATTGTATATCTGGGTATCAACTCAATGTTAGCTAACATCTCCTCAATATTTCATTCACTACATACACCTTCTGATAACCTATTTTTGTGATGTATTTCTGAATCAGCCCTCTTTGCAGTAAATTGTCTCTGAATTGTCAGTTGCTTTTATATTAGATTTATGCACTTTTCCTCTGCAGTATCCCTTTCTCTGTGTCAGTTTCTGAGGGTCTTGGTCCCATTCTAGTTTATTTCTCTGTTTACAGGAGATAGCATGTGAGTTGAAGTTGACAACTTCATACATTATATTATACGCTCCTTGCTATGCTAAGATGTCCTAGGCACTGGTCTATCACAACTCTAGGCTGTCTCTAGGAGTGACAACACAGGCTATCATCAGGTGCGCATTGCAGAAGAGGGAAAAACAAAGACGACGTTCACCACTAAGTGGGGATCGTTCGCATACCATGTAATGTCGTTCGGATTGAAGAACGCCCCGGCCGTGTTTTCCCGGATCGTCATCGCCGCCTTTTGGGAGTATATCCACAAGTTCCTGGAAGTCTACATGGATGACTGGACTGTCTACAGTTTGTTGAAGAACCACGCTACCCTGTTGCGAATCATGTTCGATCAATGTCGCCACTTGCAGATTTCCTTGAACTTGAAGAAATGCATTTTTGCAGTTCCTTTCGGCACGCTGTTAGGACACGTGGTGTGCACACAAGGGGTCTATGTCGACCCCACCAAGGTTGCAGTGATCGTCCACATGGAAGCCCCCAAAACGGTGAAGCAGTTGCGGGCACTACTCAGGCATACAGGATATTACAGGCAGTTTATCCGAAATTACGCGAAGAGCACTACTCCTCTAGAAAAGCTACTGTGGAAGTCCGAAGTATTCCAGTGGACAGAGGAGTGTCGGATGGCCCTTGACACTCTGAAGGAAAATCTGGCGACGACGCCTATTCTTGTTCACCCAGACTGGGATAAGGAGTTCCATGTGCATATTGATGCTTCTATTATTGCACTTGGGGTTGTCTTTGCGCAACCCGGAGAGACGACAGTTGACCACCCAGTCTACTTCGCCAGCCGCAAACTGTCTAATGCGGAGAAGAATTACACCACTACCAAGAGGGAGGCCCTGGCAATGGTGTACTCGCTCCAGAAGTTCCACCACTATCTTCTAGGGGGGGAATTCAAGTTCTTTGCAGATCACTCTGCATTGAAGTACCTAGTCAACAAGCCTGTCTTGGAAGGATGGATCTGTCGTTGTCTTCTAATCTTCCAAGAATTCACGTTTGAGGTGATCGTCAAGCCCGAGAGGTTGAACATCGAGCCCGATCATTTATCCAGGTTGGAAACAGGGGAGAACGACAACTCTGTTGATGATCAGTTGCCGGATGCTGACCTCTTCCAAGTCCAAGTTGTACCGGATTACTTGGCCGACATTGCCACCTATCTGACCATGGGGCAGTGCCCTCAGCACTACACCCCACTCCAGAAATGGCACTTGGTCGTCTGGGCCACCGAATACCAACTGATTGTTGGGTAGCTATACAAACTGGGCCTTGATGAGGTTCTACGCAGATGCGTACTTGACCACGAACACGAAGCTGTGATGTGGGAATGCCACAACGATGTTGCGGGAGGGCATGTGGGAGCGAAACCTACCGTGAGGAAGGTGCTCCAAGCTGGACTGTGGTAGCTGACGGTCCATGCTGATTGTAAGACATTTGTTAAGAGATGTGATGTCTGTCAGCAAACGGGGAGGCCCTCTCACAGGGACGAGCTTCCGCTACACCCAGTACATGTGTTGCGGGCATTCGAAAAGTGGGTTGTCGACTTCGTAGGCCCCATAGCCCTAGTCGCCAGGCATTCCAAGGCCCGCTACATCATTACTACAACCAACTACCTCACCCGGTGGGCTGAGGCAGTGGCGGTACAAGACTGCATGGTGGATACCGTAGCACGGTTCATCTTTGAACACATCATTAGAAGGTTTGGCTGCCCGCACATTTTAACCAGTGATCAGGGTACGTATTTCATTAATGACACGGTCAAGTCGCTGTTGGACACATTAATGATTCAACATCACAAAAGCATCCCATACCACTCGCAGGCCAATGGTACTGTTGAAGCGTTTAGTAAAATTCTTGAAAAGGGATTAATAAAGATCTGCAACGCCCAACGGGATGACTGGGATAAGCGGCTACTAGCTGCCCTATGGCCTTATCGGACTACGGTGAAGTGCTTGACCAATCAGACACCGTTCCAGTTGGTGTATGGCCGAGAAGCTGTGATTCCCACCGAGTTCACTGTACCAAGTCTTTTAATTGCCACATCCCTCAAGTTCTTGGACAAAGCATCACTCCAGGAGCGCCTACATGAATTACAAGAACTGGACGAGGCCCGGTTCTTCGCCGAGTTTCACCAAAAGGTTCAGAAGGACAGGCAGAAGGCATGGCACGACCGCCACATCAAGAAAAAAATGTTCCAGCTTGGTTGAAAGGTTCTCTTATATGACAGCAAGTTTCAGAATTTTCCAGGGAAACTGTAGATGCACTGGTTGGGACCTTACTTCGTCATCGAGATTAGAGAGTCCGGATCCGTTCAATTGGCTCAGCTAGATGGTACTGTTTTACCCGGGTGGGTGAATGGTGCACACCTAAAACCCTACCAGGAGTAATTTTATTTCACTCTTCATCAATAACTCTCACAACCGAGAGCACCCGTAGAGTAGCATAGTTGAATAAATCTCCTGCAACCGGGATGAGCATAGGTAGTGTTTTTGTTCATGCATATCTTGTCAATAACCGCTCTGTTGCGGGACCGCACCGCAACCGACTGTGGTCAGGGAGGGGCGTGTCCAGTGTGTCATCCCCGTAGGATTAATAAACGTGTCAAGGTCAGTCCAGGTCATTTCATTCAGTACTTGTGTCAGTCCGTAGGATCGTCTAGATTTGCACCATAAATTACCATAATTGGAAGTAACCTCGCCATAATCATTTTTCCATCATCCGCAGTAACCTCAGCCGTCGCATCCGCCCATTTCCCCATGCCACCGTCAACAACTGTCAGAATACACATTGGCATGTGATTGATCGCACGATTATCACAGAGAAGAATGCCAGCAGGAATTAACTCATTATGGGGTCTCCTCAACTTCACTCATGCCAGGTAATTACATAACTTGCATGGGAAAAAGCAGGAGAATTCCAGAATAATTAGAATTAGCAACTTAAGCAGAACTAGACCAGCAGAAGTATCCAAACGCACAACACCAATAGAGGATGCCGAGACGAATTCTGCAAGTCTATCAGCGTCGAGAAAAAATGTTGAAGGCCCTCCTAGTTGTCCTAGAACCCGAGCTCGACAGCATAATTCATAAGACCGAGTCCCTTGTAAGGAAATACGATAATGCGACCCTGATAGATGCTAACCTTTCAGACTCTTCCGAATTCCCGGCACTCAACTGGTAGGTGTATATGGAACATTACCTCACAACAGTCGGGCACTCAGCAAACAGAATTTTACCAGAGTTCCAGGGCCTTCAGCAATCTTCTCTTCTGAACTTAAGAAATCTTTCAGTCTTTGAGACCACAAGACTGGCTATGCAGTGCACTAGGTTCCTACTCAGCCGTGTCCAGAATGGGTCCTTGTGGCTGAATAAGGAAATTTATATTCATGCTGAGGATATCCATCGTCTTACAGGGCTTTCACAGAATGGTTTGGATGTCTCGACTGCATGTCAGACCACCTCCAAGCAAGCGTGGAAGTCGGGAGACGCAGACTTGTATGTCAAATATGGCACCCGACAGGGCGGGAAGGGAGCCAAGAAGGAGCTTATCAATAAGCTCGAGATCAAATTTGCATGCTACTTCATTGCCAGCAAGACAATGGGGAGCTACACAAAGGGCGAATGCACTCTGGACACTATCTCCATTGCAAAGCACTGTGTTCAGGGTGCCAAGCCAAACTGGTGCTCCTTCCTATTGAAGGAACTATTTGACGCGTGTGAGGAAACCTACAAGCGCACTACAAGATTAATTTACGGATATTTGATCATTGCCTTTGCCATGTGGAAATGGCACACTCCCCTTGTCAGGGTCCCTGTGGAAATTCCAGAGGGTCAACCTCTAGCGATGAAGTTCATTCCGTGGAAGGTGTCAGCCGATCCTAGCACCAAACAAGTGAATGCAGAGGCATTTCGGTCTTGGTATGGATTAATGATGGACGTGGTAACTAGCCAACAAAGGGTGCCTAGGAACCTGTTAGATGAGTACAGCGAGAAAGTGTGGTTCGGGGTCAGTCACAGGCATATTTACCTCCGACCTATTTGTGTGCCAGAGGAAACCTTCCGCATGAAGTTGTTGAAATTCCAGCTTGAAGATATCGCCTTCCACAACGAGGTCTGTTCATGGCTGGGGGTTGCAATGGAAATCCACGACGGGGTACCCAGGTACAACTTTGATCGGATGTTACCGCAGAAATAGCCCGCTGAAACAGATATGGAGGCAACACCACATGAACTCCCTGAGCCGCACGTCCCCATCGTTCACCACTTGAACACTTAGGTACACAATTTTAATGCGGCAGCCCAGGTCATTTCAAGTGGTGCCGCTCCTTTCCCTTTACTTTCCAAGTTCCAGCTTTCTCACTCTACCTCGCACCCCCATACAACTCCTCTCACCTCCCCCATCCCTACTGTTCTATTTACTTCGAAAAGCCCAATCATAACCCCGATGGGAGAGAAGAGCAAGACTACAGATCAATTAGAATCTCCTCAAGCCAAGCGGGCCCGCACCATCGAAGAAAATCCGGTGGTGGACCTCACTGCGGATGATCCACCACTGCCACCGAGTACAGGGGTGTTGATACAAGAAGAACCTCTCATTGACCCCTCAGATTTTATCAATATTCGCCTTCCACCTCCAACCACTGTTCCACCTCCACCTACCACCTCATCCGCTCCATCCAATTCATCTGCTACCGTGTCCGACCCAATCATCCGGGAACTCCTTGGTGGGGACCACAAGGCTGAAGTTGACTCCAGTAGTGCCGCATTAGTACCACCGGTCGACCCCGTGGGAGAACCCCAAGTTTCTCTGTCTGATATATTTACCCAGAGGGCACACATTGTTGCCGACTCAGCTAAGGCTCAGCCTGAGCCTACTGTCCCTCCACAAACTGGCTATATAGATTAGCACGAACGGCTAAACTTGGATATGGCTGACTCAGCACACCAACAGACCCTTCCGCCATCCCCTCCAGAGCATTCTAATCGCTCAGTTGCCAGTGGGCAACCCTTGCAAGAAAGGAGGCCGGACCAGGGCACTTCAAGGATCACCAATTTAGAAACATGGGGTACAACTCAGCTATACTTATTTATCTAGAGGGCAGCCTAGCAAGCCGAAAGGCTTCATTCTGAGCTACAGCAGAGGTGTGACGAGCAACAGAAACAGATTGCAGCGCTTACTGAACAGCGCGACCAGCTCATAACGGCACAGGAGTAGCTGAAAGGTCAGATAAACAATGTCACCCAGGCATTTTCAGAGCTATGGCCACTGTTGGGGCTCATTATACTCAGCTGCCTGCCGATGTCTCAAAGACGAGTGTCGTAGCACAGGCCTTCCACCTCCGGATCGCATTTAACGGCCTCCACAAGGAAAATGAGGCGCTTTAAGCAGCGTTAACCGAACGGCCAGCGCTGCCCGATCCAGAGGTTTTCTATTTAGCATAAGTTGCAGCAAAGCAGGGCCAGGCCACTCAAATGCGGGAAATTCTCAACTCTGCGGTGTGCGAGGCTCACGACCTCCTGAAGGGTCTTCAGGAGTGCTCAATTTCCCTTACAGTCAAAACACAACCAATTTCAGCACAGCTACAACATATTTCGAGGGAAATCCAAGAGGCCATGGACCCTGCGCGGCTGGACCAGTTATATGCCCAGGTAGATGATCTCGAAGTGCAGATCCAGCAAATAGAGGCCAGCTCAGCAATGGCCAAACGGGTAATTCGTGAGCTCCGCCCGCCCCTCCAATTCAGCGCCAGGACAATGCAACAGCTAGCCACCGAGGCCGAGACCCAGATTAGCACGGTGTTCGGGGCTGTACTGGCACACATAGAGGAGGCTGCTGTCACCAAGATTGCCGAAGAAACACATTCACTGTTGCAGGGGTGGCAGCAAGCTGTGTCTACCTTCACCGAGCTTAAAGCTATAGTGTTCCGCAGAGTCCCGGAGTTGGGACCTCGTTTGGACAACAGACGGAAGGAGCGCAGCAAGAATGTTGAGAATGCAGCAAGATGATGGAGCTTAGTGAAATGAAGTCGCCTTCACTAAGTGGGCCCGCAGGCAAATTCTGGCGCAAAGTCTATTTTTAGACTATGTCTATTTTTAGACATACGGAGCATAATTTGGGAATTCTACTTGGAGATTCTTGAAGTATGCTACATGTCGGTAAAAATAGATGAGACCCTAATTTTTAGGACCCAGGCTATTTTTAGACTGATCTCCTAAAAATATGGAAGTCAAATATTATTTACTCTTAATAATATTTTGACTATAAACAGCAGTTTACTCTCTTGGCGCACTTCAGTTTGAGTCATGGAGGTGGCTCATGCAACTGACACAAGGAATCACGTGGTTCCTAAGGTTTGATGGCATCTTGCATGGTTTACTTCAGTTAGACTTCAGTGGCAGAAGTTTTGGAGGAGTTAACGGGACAAGTAGTGGAGTTATGTTCTATTTATTTCAGTTGAACTAGTTGGGATTAGTTAACTAAGCTAATCAACTAGATATGAGTGGAGTAAATTAAATAATATTTAATTTACTAAATATTAACTCATTAGTCAACTCAAGAACACTTCAGTTCACTACAGTGCATGATCAGTTCAGTGAAGACCAGTGAAAGAGATAGATGAAAGGGTAGAGTTAGCTATCAGTTGTAACTATACCGTTGCTATTTGCAACACATAGATAGGTGGAGTAAGCTATGAGTATTGCAAAGTTTAGGCTGGTGGTTTATCTATATAAGGAGGCCATCACCTAGCTTTGAAATACGCAATCAAGGTTGGCTATCAAGTGGCTAAGGATTGGAGCAAGTGATTTGCTAGATCTAGCTTGATAGTGTGTAGCATGGGAGGTAGTGCATGAGAGCTTGTGAAGAGTTTTTGTACTATGATTGTCACATGATTTCTCCATTATAATATACACAATAGCTGCGGGGTTTTCAGCTATAGGCTTTCCCCATACATACTGAGTTAATGTGTGATTGATTTGATGTGAGATTGCTTCTATATATTTTCCGCATGTGACAATTAATTGTAGAAGAAGGTTATGTGTTATGCATGCAATTCGAAATTGATGTATGATCAGGTTAATCTTCAGTGAATAAGTGATTTATTCAGCTAAGTTCTACATGGTATCGGAGCGAGATTAATTGTCGAGATCTATTACGGTGATTGCAAACTTATTTCCTCGGACAGAGTCTGCATGCGGGCCAGGTAGCCTCCGGAATATTCATCCTTCTTTGTGAGGTGAAAGATCTGGTGAATGCCCTTTGCAGTCAATCTCTGATTTGGAAATAATTTGTTTTCAAGTGTAGATCGGAAGCGATAGAGCTTGGAGTTTGGAATTCGAATTTTGCAGAAGGTTGATTTTCTTGGTGCCGGTGTTGAAAGATGTCTTCTTTCAATGGTTTGCGACTCGAATATGCTCTTGAAGGCAGTTCGAATTATGTTGCATGGAAGGATCGCATGGAAGCAGTGTTAGAAGATAATGGTTTGAAGGAGTTCGTGGATGCGGATGTCCCAAAGCCCACTGATGCAGCTTTGGTCGATGCATGGCAAAAGAAGATCGCGAAATGTCGAAGGATCCCGTTGGAGGGCGTCAAGGATCATATTGTATCCAGCCTGCATGGAAAGGCTACTCCACATTTAATGTGGAAAGCTTTGACGGATCTATTCCAGAGTAAGAGTGACCAAAGGAAGCTGGCGCTCAAAGATAAGCTCAGGAACATCAAGATGGAGAAGGGCGGCAGTATCGCCAAATACCTCACGAAGTTCACTCAATGCAGAGATGAGCTGGGAAGTGTGGGGGTGGCTTCTGCCAAAGCTCAACATTGCATGCTTAGTTTCAAGTGTGTCGGGATCGGTGTGGTTCTTGGACGTCGGTGCGGCCATTTCATGCGTGACGAGATCGGGATTTGTTCTCAGATCTCGAGGACAAGGATCTGGGTGTGCACATCGAGATGGGCGATGATGGTAGATACAGTGCGACTGGTATCGGTACCATATCCTTTCAGAGGGAGTCTGGTAAACCCTTTGTATTGAAGGATGTCATGCATGTACCTGGATTGAAGAAGAACCCGATTTCAGTAGCGATGTTGGAGGATAAGGGGTATGATGTGGTCTTCAGCGAAGGAAAAGCCTTCCTGCGCAGTAAGACTACTGGAGAGACCCGGAAGATAGGGGTTCGAACTCAGAACCTTTATCAGTTGCAGGTAGATGACTGCGCAGCTATGGCATGCAAGGCGGGAGAAGTGGTGAGCCGGGATGATGAGGGCGAATTATGGCACAGGAGATTGGGCCATCTTCACCATGGAGCTTTGAAGATTCTGCAGCAGATTTCTACTGGACTTCCTAAGGGCACCCTTGCGCAGTCAGATCAGTGCAAGGGGTGTACTTTAGGGAAGTATGTGAAAGCCACCTTTCACGACAAGGATAGTCGCGCCACGACGATCCTTGAGAGAGTTCACACAGACGTGTGTGGTCCTTTCTCTGTTGCTTCGACAGCAAAGCACAGGTATTATGTGATCTTTGTCGATGATTTCTCTCGAAAGTGCTGGATCTTCTTCATGCAGAAGAAGAGCGATACATTCGCGAAGTTCTGTGAGTTTAAAGCACTGGTCGAGAAGGAGTCGGGGAAGAAGGTGATTGCTCTAAGGAGTGATAACGGTGGTGAATTCATCTCTGCTGAATTCAAGGAGTTCTGCAGCGCAGAAGGGATTCGGAGAGAGCTCATCGCACCCCATAACCCACAGCAGAACGGGGTGGCTGAGCGAAAGAACAGAACGATCGTGGGTGCTGCATGGGCGATGTTGCATGATCAGGGCCTACCCCTTCACTTGTGGGCCGAGGCATGCAATACAGCAGTGTATGTGCAGAACCGTTGTCCTCACAAGGTTCTTGGCATGAGTACACCGGAGGAGGCTTATTCTGGCAAGAGGCCTGATATTTCCCATTTGCGGATTTTTGGTTCTCCTGTCTACATGCATGTGACGAAGGATGCGAGAAGGAAGCTTGATCCAACTGTTGAAGTTGGAATATTTGTGGGGTACACTGATACACCTCACAACTATCGGGTGTATGTGCCAGACAGTCGCAAGACTGTTGTGCGACGGGATATAAAATTCCAGGAGGAGAAAGCCATGCAGTGTTCGCTTGAGAGGGAGCTACACTTGCATGCAGATGAGGAGCTGTTAGTTCCTAAGGAGGAGCTTCCTGATGTGGATCAGCCACAAGAGGAGGTTCAGGAGGTGGAAGAAACCACCCAGGCAGCGCCAACCATCAGAGGGCGCATGCGCACTACAGAAGCTGAGCGACTGGCTCGGGATGCAGAGAAGGTTGTAGGACCACCTACAGCACAGCGCAGACAGAGACAGTCACCGGATCGGTACACTGGATACATGACTCTTATGAGTCAATGTGTTGTGACAGAGCCATCCTCTTTTGAGGAAGCTGTGGAGGAACCCGCATGGGTTGATGCCATGATCGAAGAATATGATTCGATCATCAGGAACAGTGCATGGGAGATTGTCCCAAGACCGGTTGGGAAATCAGTTGTAGGTTCGAGATGGATCTACAAGGTGAAGCAGGCGGCTGACGGGAGTGTGGAGAAGTACAAGGCGAGATTTGTCGCCCGTGGCTTCTCACAGATCGAGGGGATTGACTATGAGAAGACTTTTGCACCTGTCGCAAGGTACTCTTCCATACGGACGATCCTTGCTCTCTCAGCGCAGATGGGGTGGCACATTCATCAGATGGATGTGAAGACTGCGTTCCTCAATGGTGTTATTGAGGAAGAAGTGTACATAGAGCAGCCTGAAGGTTTTGAGATCTTCAGCAGTGAGTCGCATGTGTGCCGACTCAAGAGAGCACTGTACGGGCTGAAGCAACCACCTCGTGCTTGGTACACTCGGATAGACAGCTACTTCACTGGGCTTGGATTCTCCAAGAGTGAGGCGGATCCAAACCTGTACCAGATTGTGGTGGAGGGGAAGCTGTTGATCATCGTACTTTATGTAGATGATCTGATTTTGACTGGCGACGAGCAGTTGATACTTTCATGCAAGGATGATCTTGCACGAGAGTTTGAGATGAAGGACCTGGGCATCCTTCATTATTTCCTGGGATTGGAGATTTGGTGCCGTTAAAGGGAGGATCGTTTGAGCCAAAAGGGGAAGGCTCCGGGAGATACTGGAGAAGTTCAACATGCATGGCTGCAAGCCTGTTGATACTCCTCTTCCTGGAGGTTGGAGGAAGTAGGATGCTACTTCAGCGGAGGTAGTGGATGCCACTGTTTATCGATAGTTGGTGGGGTCGCTTATGTATCTGGTCAATACACGACCCGATATATGCTATGCAGTTAACCAGCCTTCGCAAGCTATGGTTAAGCCTACCAAGCTCTTTTGGAAGGCAGGCAAGCATGTATTGCGCTATATCAGAGGCACATCGGGATATGGTCTATGGTACAGACAGGAGGATGGAGCGAAGCTTTCTGGCTTCACTGATGCAGATTGGGCAGGGAGCCCAACGGACCGGAAGAGCACTTCTGGAGGAGTTTTCAGCATTGGGTCGACAGCAGTTTCCTGGTACAGCAGGAAGCAGAGATCCGTGGCACTCAGTTCAGCAGAGGCCGAGTACATGGCAGCAAGCTTGGCCGCATGTGAGGCTATTTGGATGAGGAAGATCCTCGCAGGTTTGTTCAGGTTGCATTTGGAGCCTACAGTGATCTACTGTGATAACCAGAGCTGCATCAAGCTCTCGGCTAATCCAGTTTTTCATGATAGGTCCAAACATATCGACATCAGTTACCATCACATCAGAGATTGTGTTCAGCGGAGGATCATGATGCTTTCATATGTTCCCACGGAGGATCAGGATGCCGACATCCTGACGAAGGCGCTCACCAGGAGCAAGTTCGAATTCCACAGAGGCAGGATAGGGGTTGCAGATAATCCATATCTTGCCGAGAGGGAGTGTTGAGAATGCAGCAAGATGATGGAGCTTAGTGAAATGAAGTCGCCTTCACTAAGTGGGCCCGCAGGCAAATTCTGGCGCAAAGTCTATTTTTAGACTATGTCTATTTTTAGACATACGGAGCATAATTTGGGAATTCTACTTGGAGATTCTTGAAGTATGCGACATGTCGGTAAAAACAGATGAGACCCTAATTTTTAGGACCCAGGCTATTTTTAGACTGATCTCCTAAAAATATGGAAGTCAAATATTATTTACCCTTAATAATATTTTGACTATAAACAACAGTTTACTCTCTTGGCGCACTTCAGTTTGAGTCATGGAGGTGGCTCATGCAACCGACACAAGGAATCACGTGGTTCCTAGGGTTTGATGGCATCTTGCATGGTTTACTTCAGTTAGACTTCAGTGGCAGAAGTTTTGGAGGAGTTAACGGGACAAATAGTGGAGTTGTGTTCTATTTATTTCAGTTGAACTAGTTGAGATTAGTTAACTAAGCTAATCAACTAGATATGAGTGGAGTAAATTAAATAATATTTAATTTACTAAATATTAACTCATTAGTCAACTCAAGAACACTCTCGGGCTCACTGATACATGATCGGCCTAAGAAGACCCAAAGGAAAGAGATATTAGGTAGAGTTAATATCGCTTGTAACTATATCGTTGCTATTTGCAACACATAGGATAGGTGGGAGTGTTATGAGTATTGCAAAGTTTAGTTGTGTTTATTCATAAAGAGGTCATCCAGCTTTGAAAATGAATCAAGGTTAGCTATCAAGTGGCTAAGGATTGGAGCAAGTGATTTGCTGGGGATCTTAGCTTCGAGCAGGTGTGGTAGGATGAGGTAGTGCATGAGAGCTTGTGAAGAGTTTTTCCTTTGCATTGTTACATGATTTTCCCATTATAATATACACAATAGCTCTTGGGGTTTTCAGCTAGCTCATTAACCGAGTTAATGTGTGATTGATTTGATGTGAGATTGCTTCTATATATTTTCCGCATGTGACAATTAATTGTAGAAGAAGGTTATGTGTTATGCATGCAATTCGAAATTGATGTATGATCAGGTTAATCTTCAGTGAATAAGTGATTTATTCAGCTAAGTTCTACAAAGAACAGGCCACGGGGTCTAGCAGGGCGATGGAGATAGAGACTGTGATTTGCGATTGACTCAGGATGAGTCAAGAAACTATGGTCGGGGCCTGTTGGGGTCCTTGTTTTGAAAACTTGTTTTGAATATTTTTAATTTTGAATAAATGATAGAATTTGGGTTGCGGAATGACACATGGAAGTCACAACCAAGTCGCAACTACAGTAAGTCGCGGAGCTATCAAGGTGGAAAAGAAGCAAGAGATAGCTGAAGAAAGCAGATGCATGAGTACAGATGAAGAGAATATACAGCAGAAGACAGAGAGCATAACACATAGAAAACAAGAGAGAAGCCAAAAGTAGTTGAAGAAGAATGCAAGAGGAACTAATAGTTGCGATAGCGGGTGAATAAATAGCCGTCACCCGAGCGAAAGAAGAGAGGAATGCAGAGCGACTGAAGGAGAATGAGCGGTTTCTGCAGCAGGAACACAGACCAAGCATGATATCTCTGTAGTTCCTAGGGTTCTCTTATCTACCTTTTTGTTCTATAAGGCATCTGTATCAGACTTGTAACCTCTCCTTGTGAAAGCTATGTAACTATGGGTTTGGCCGAAGATATCAATATAATTGCAGGTTGATGTCTTCTTATGTGATTCACATGCATGCATGATGGTTGTGATGATTTAAAATTTTAATTGCTTAATACCTATACACTCTCTGAATGTTCTTGCGTATGTAATGATGTTTATGCAATCAAGTCAATGTTAATCATGAGTTGCGGATCCTTTTACTGTTATCGATCTATTCCCCTTCTGCATGTGGTTGCGGCACGCCTCGGGTGAGACTCTTTGCTCTCCGGAGTAGGGTGACAATGCTGGCGTGGTTCTAGACTACAGCGGATTCCCTTGTTGGCCCCAACCCCTGAACCTGGGTCTTGCCTGCGAGACCTATTTCTTCGCCAACACTTTCTATTTTTCTAGCCAGTCCATTCCTACTAACACATCATAGGATCCTAGAGGTAAAATATTTAAATTCAGTTCAGTTTCATACCCATTTAAATTTACAGAAACCTTTGGTAATTTATGGGTCACTTTTATTTTTGTTCCAGTAGATAACTGAACTAACCATGCTTGCTGAAATTTTTCTGATCTTCATTTGCAATTTTCCACCATTTGTGGATTTATATAACTTAAATTTTCTCCTGGATCTATCAAAACAGAAATAGGTTATTTAGCAATCATATATTCGATTTCTACCATTGTTGATTTATGTTTAACTTGATGATATTCTAAGGCAGCACTGATTCTTGGGATGTTTCTAGCCACATCATTTATAGTAGTTGCCTCTCTCAACACGAATATTTTGAAATGTTCGATGAGGATAGTCTCGTAAAATATGAGGTTCTCCGCAACCCCATCACTTTAATGGTTCCTTCATTTTACAGTTTCGTCTTTCTTGCTGTTTACATCCATATTTTTAGATCCAGTTTGTGATTGAGCTGGTTGATTTTCTATAGTTTCGGTAAATTTCTTCCTTTGATGATTTTCCCAAAGTTTTTCAAGCAATATGGTTTTACTCTTTTCCCACTAGAATCACCTTTTCCTTTTTCTTTGTTCTACCAATTTTTTAGCTGATCATTTCTACCTTTGAACTGCTGATAGCATAGTCTTTCTTCAAGCACAGCTTCATACCTTGTATCGAGATTATGAAATTCTATCCTCTCCTTGTATATTGTAGGTAGGCAGTTTAAAAATCGTTGTACGTTAGCCTTCTCTTATCTAATATAAGGTACATAACGAAGCAGATTTGTGAATTTGGTAAAAAAATCATCTATGGTGAGTTTTCCAAACCTTAGTTCATGAAACTCTTTGGCCTTGTGATCATAGTATCTTTCATTCAGATATCTTGATTTAAATTTTGTTTGGAAATCTTCCCAAGTGACAATTTTCTCATCTAGTACATGTACCATTTTGGTTTCTTCCCACCAAAAGGTAGCCTTGCCTTGTAGTTGGTAAATAACCAATCCGGCTTTCAGGTTACTTCCATATTCATAAAACTAAAAGTATTTTACCATGTTTAGAATCCAAGCTTTTGTATCTTCCTCCTTTTCACCATCATAAGTGGGATGTTTTATTTTTCGGAATTCTCCTTGCAATTTCTTTTTCCTTCTGGACTGTTGCCCAAAGGCTTCACCTTCCTAAGATTCTTCTAAGTGGGTTTCAACTTCCTTTCTCTTTTTTCTAGAGCCTTCACCTTTGTGAGTAGACCTACAGGTTAATTCCTTGATCAAACTTTCTTGTTATTCGCTGGCTTGCAACAATCTTTCATTGCTAGTTCTCAACTGAAACATTTCTCATTGCATCTGGTGGAACATAGCCAAAAAAGGAGCATTTTGATCTGGTGGATTTTCCTCACCATCCAGATCTACGTATTTCCCTTCCTCGTCGCTCATAGTTTCAATTGTAATTTTCTGCACTAATTCAGTGTACACAAAATTGAAATTAGTGATTTTTTTTTCTTTTTCAATAAAAAAAATAATTTACAGCAGCATATCTTGGATTTTTTTAATTTCTGTGTGAGGACACATTTAGGCCTAGCGTTTCAACATGGGTTCTGATACCATTTGTAACAACTCCACTTACCACCAATTTTTTTTTTTTTTTTCTAATCATAGTATGACTACATACTTTAGATGCATTAATTTCTATATTTGTCATTAGTTGAAGAATTCCATTCTTATTCTTTCGTGAATATTTCGTCACTTTTTGACGAACTTATTTTTATACTATTGTCATGCCTTAGATAATTTATCTGGTTATACGTTTTGTACTTTATAATTTCAAATTCATGTATTTATGAAACCACTTCTTCTTGATTTCATTCTATCCTCTTTCCCCTCATATAATTTAGGTTCAGCTTATCCTCTTTATAACCTTAATAGTGAATAATTGTTGTAATAGAATTTCCTCCCTATTAAATTTATTCTATCATGTTACCCTCATGTATTTATTTATTAATATTCTTAGTTTCATAAATATAGAATTATGGTTAATCTACCCAAACGAATTCGTTTCCTTAATATAATAGAATATACCCCTAGGCTTTTATGAACTTTTTGAATTGTAAACATTATAACATATGATAGGAATTCATTCGGATTCCTATTAATATAGTTTGAACTTATTCTATAATATTAAAATGCTACAGCTAGATTTCATTTGACATATTGTTCATGTTTTGTATTCCATACGAAATAATTCGAATGTTAAATCCTTGGTTATGCATACTATATCAAGGTTTATGTAATTCCATTTCATTTTTCATAGTGCAACATTAATGCTAATAACCCTATGTTAAATAGTTCGATATTCAAATTATATATTAGCATCACATTGGGATTTGGGGACTTATCACATATCATTTCACTATTAAATGATATCGGTGTCATACGTTATTGAAGTAGGGATCGTATACAGGATTTTGGATTTGACATTTAATTTTCCTATCTATGCTCGTACTTACAATCAAAACCTCTGGATTTTACCAATTGTCCAGTACGTTTATTTGTATTGCGTAAACATGGTTTCTCAGCCTTCACCATTATGATGCCCTCCACATGGATGATGTGGATCTCTTCATAATTTCTGGAGGGATTTATGCTTATGAAACCCTAACTCTGCTCTGTCAGTTTTCATTTTTACAATTTTTTGTTCTGTTCTGTAACTCTGCTTGCACCACACAGTCTGAGTGAAAATTTTTGTTACAGAGATTTACCCATATGAGATTGTTACACCATGATCACTATGCCAGAGCTGTTATTTTTCTTGTCGTGAGACTCGGTCTCAAGTAAGGTAAAAACATCTTCTCCATTTTCGTTAGCGAGCACCATTCCAATGATGGTTTGACTATCACTCGTTCAACGTTTTTGTTAATCTAGTGTATTCATTTCATGAATTCTCCCTTAGTTACTTATTTATGAAATTTCCATTCTATATGTTTTGGGTATTTCGAACAAATTTGAGGTTTAATTGCAGATTGAAGAAATCCAATCCGGGTTATTTTTTCCCTGTAATAGCCATGTTTCACAGGGAAGAAATTTACGATTTCAAATCATTTTTAAACCCACTTCTCTTTGCTAGTTGGGCTTACATATTACCCACTAGGCCATCGTTTGCCTTCGTATCAAAATTTTCCAAGGTATATTCTTGGATGAGGTTTATTATAAATTGCATTTTGTCCTCTTTTTTTGTCTTAAAATATTGGAATTTATGGTAGTTACAAATATATTATTTGCTAATTTTGATTTTGGTTCCTGCCTTCGGTTATTGGGATTTCTATATTAAATTTTCTCATCTTATATGACCAGAGATATTCTAGAACTTTTGGTTTGGATTTTCAGGGTTTGGAGTATAAAGGCAAGTGAAATTTGTATCTTTTTTTAAAAATCCTTTCTCAGATTAATTTAATTTCATAATACCCCACTGTATTATGATTTCTTTTAAATTGGACAATATTACAAACAGAGTCTAACTTGACTCAGAGAATTATCATTACTTTGATTTCGTTTTCATCCTTTCGATTAGAAAAAATATTTATTTAATTGGTTATTATTTTCTTCACAGGTGTGCGTAAATCGTACTTCTCAGTTTTCCATATAATTCTCTCTCAAATTTATGAAGATTTAATTACATAGTGTAAGACAGATTGGTAACATTTGAATATTTTGTGTTTAATAATAGGTATAATTCCTACCGATTTTTTTATTTTACATCTCGTTAATACTCCTTTATCTGTATTCACATTCATGGAAAATAGATTTATAGAATATATTCTCGTTCTTCCTTAGGGAAGTACCGAACATTTTAATTCTTTCCCTCAACTAATAAAATGATCTATGTTGCAGGCTCTTCTTTTAAGTTTCTAAAACCAGTCATGGATATTCATGTTTTTACTTTGTCCTAATACAGGTAATTTCACTCCCAAGTTTTTCTATATAGGTATTTATTTACAGTGTATCCACTTGTATATTTCTATCTTTGGAGTTTAATTTATTTCCTCATTTTACCACAGGAATTATCATGGAATTTATCCTTGACTACTAAGGTAATTTAATATTTAATTTTCTATGATTCCTTCCTTAGATTTAATATAATTAATTTAATTATATTTATAATTAAATTCTAACTCTTGGTATTCAAATTTATTGTACATGTATTATACCTTGCACAATTTGTTTCTCATCAATCTGTGCACTCCTCTCACAAGTATTGACAATTTATTTTGTTCCTTCTATGTACAGGTTGTTTGATAACCTACTAGAATTAAATCCACTGAATTTTAGGATAATTATTTCTGTTTAAAATTTGTAATTAATGTAAAAAATCTTTTTCTTCAGTTAATGCACTATGGAAAGTATATCATAATACATTTTATCAATACTTTCTACAAATTTCATTTCCTATTTTTGGATAATGGGGATTTCTCTTTATATGAATTTTGTGTACATGTTTTGTAAAAAAATTTACTGAAATATATATCTGATATTTAATTTCTAGTTGTCCATAAAAATGAAAGCAATTTAGAGATATACGATCATATTTATTTCTAGATTTTCAAGTATCTCTTTTTGTATCTAGGTTTCAGTTTCCTTTTGATTTGCAGGATAATTATGTTAAATAATTCTGTTGACGCATGTCTAATTCATAAGATATAATTTCTGATAACCTAACAACATATTAAAACCCTCATAATTGGGTTTAGAAATTCTGTCTGTTGGTTTACGAACTTATTTGTGTCTATGTAATGATACAGAACTAAACTATATTCCATATGGTTATGTTCTGCTAAATACATCAAACTATAAACTTTGAAGCTAACACCATTTCTCTATACTAATTAACTCAGAAATATAACTTTCTACTTATCTTTAAGCATAAACATCATTTATCTAATTTATCATTCTAATCATAAAAAAAAGGGTAATAATCCATAATTAAATTAACTGTGCATACCACTTAAGGTAAGACTATTTTGCACCCAACCTTGAGCTTTATTTTCACAGCTCCCCCCGAGCAGAGATCAATTCCTCCAAGGTGTAAACAACCTCTTATCTACCCAGGAATGGATTATTTAAGCCTTCTTTCCCCTCAACTTGTTACCATAAATGCGTCCAGTTAATCATGATGTTGATTTCCTTTTTTCCTAGGCTTTCCTTTTGTTTCTTCCACAAAAGTACTTTAAAACTATATTTTCCTCGTTCTAGTTTTATTCCACCTCTTCCAAGTATTTTTGAAGAATGGGAATGTCTTTGGAACCTTATCCATCCTCATGGACTTAGATCTCTGATCTCTAATTATACTCTAGTCTTTTTTCACAATAATTCAATTTCCAATTTTATTGAAATTAAAATAATAAAATATGTCCACAATAATTTTTGTCCTTTGGGTCCACTTGACCTTTAGGACCTTTCAACTATCTAATAAAAGCAATAAAAATTTGGGATATTACATGTTGTTTCCTTGGGAATTAGCCCCCTATTAATTTGGGAAATCCCCATCTAATATTTTGTTATCCATCATATGCCTTCATCCAACTACATGCACCACCTGTACACTTTGGATGATTATGTGACTGATAGTACATTTACCTTTAACTCCACTATCAACTGGGTAACTCTCAGTTTGCACATGCATGAGCTATTTATGGTGGATTTATCAATTATTTAGTTGACCACTGAGTCTGGTTCAAGTTCCACTTCCACACTTTGAACTTCCACTAGTTCCTCCAATAGTTGGAACTAGTTAAACTGACTTCAACTTAGATAAAACGAACTAATTAATTACAACTCAACAAGGCTCCTAAGAAGTAGGAACCACTCTACATGACTCAAGTTAGACCCTCAACTCAAATTAACTGAACCAAATAATTTAAATTAACTTATTTAACTCGTACAAATTGTCATAGGACGTGGAATTACAATTTTATTCTAATTTAATTCAAGGGAAAATTAATTTAGAATATTTATTGGTACCATTTTCAACACTCCCTCTTAGTAAGAAAGGGATTATCAGAGACCTCGATCCTGCCCCTATGGAACTCAAATTTTCATCTTGATAGTTCCTTTTTCAATATGTTTGCATCATGTTCCTCTACAGGAATGTACTCTAGTATCATGATCTTACTATGCACACAATCTCTAAGATGGTGGTACCGGATGTCGATATGGTTGGAAGTATCTGGAAAAACTAGATTCACTGAGGGTTTGATACAACTGTGGTGGTCACACTAGATCACTATAGGATCCATCTACCGACCAAATAAACCAACAATAATATTCATAATCTAGATAGCCTCACAAGTTGCTTGACTAGTAGCCTTCACTCTACTTCTACTGAACTAAGTGCAACTAATCTCTTCTTCGTGCTATACCAGGAAACTTTTGTTGACCTGATGCTGAAGATTCCCCCTGATGTGATCTTCTTTTTTTATGGATTCCCTACCCAATATGCATCTGTGAAGCCTTGTAGCTTCACTCCCTTTGTCCGTTTGTACCAAATACCAAACTAACTGGTTCCTTTGAGTTATCTCAACACATGTTTGGTTTACTTCCAATATATTTTTTTTGGCTTAACCATTTCTTGACTAAGTTGGTTAACTGCATAATACATTTCTGGTTGCATTCACCGAACATAAGTGAACCTATAAGCTTCCTATAAATTGTAGCTTCTACCACTTCGACTTAAGTAGCATCTTCCTTCCTCCAATTTCTTGCTAGAGGAGTCTCCATGGGTTTGTTGCTCTCCATGTGAAACTTCTTCAATATCTCATTGGCATACGTGCCCTGAGAGACAAACGGTTCCCCATCTCCTTGCCAAATTTCCAAAACAAGGAAATAATGCATGAGGCCCATGTCTTTCATCTTGAATTCTCTTTCCAAATCCTATTTGAAAGGTTTCATCAGCTTCTCATCACGTGTTAGAATTAAATCATTGAAATATAATTTTTTAATCAATAATTCACCTTCAACCATAATATGGTAAATGTTTTCAAATGCTTCAATTTTGGTGAAGCCTAACCCAGTGAAATAGTTGTTGATTCTGGTGTACCAAGCACAGGGTGCTTGTTTCAATCCATACAATGCTCGCTTGAGTCTTCACACATGTGAATCTCTATCGAAGGTCTAAAATCCTGCTACTCTATGTACACCTCTTCCTAAATCACTCCATTGAGGAAATTTGTCTTCACATCCATCTGATGTATCTTCCATCCCATCTATGTTGAAAGTGCTAGAATAGCTCTTATTGAAGAGCACCTTTTTAGTGGATAAAGGTCTCCTCATAATCAATTCCCTCCACCTGAGAGAATCTCTTGGCCACAAATCTGGCCTTGTGTTTCTCAACACTTCCTTCTATTGCTTGATTCACCTTATATATCCATTGAGATCCTACGACTGATTTGTCCTCTAGTCTTGGGACAACTTCCCATGGATTGTCCTTGGTAATGGAATAATATTATTCTACCATGGAATAAACCCATACTGGTTGTTGCACTTCTTCCTCGAATGAGTATGACTCATTCTCTACACTCTCTCTCATAAGAACCATATAGCCAGTGTACTGATCTGGTGACCTCATCTACCTGTGTTGTTATGTGGGTGCTCCAAAATTCTCTCTAGAATCATGCATCAATCTGTCGACCTCTCTGGTGTGCTTCCTTCCATCTCTTGATGTCTCTGAATGAGTGTGTGCTTTCACTCTCTTCTCCTCTACTTGTGGATGCTCCACATCATTCTAAAGTTATTACTTTGGAACTAAAATATCCTCATATGCATGCAACTGAAGATACCTCTCAAGGGAACATCTCATGGCCTTGTCTTCATCGAACTTCACATATATACAAACAATTTTCATCCTGTGAGATGGAAAGTACAGCCGATATTTGTGAGGTGTATTAGTGTACCCCAAAAATATGCCCATCTCAGCTGTTGGTTCTATATTTTTGTGTTCATCCTTGGAAACATGACAATAAACTTATGAACCAAATATTATGAAGTGTGCCACATCTATTTTCTTACTTGAAAAATCTTCTTCTAGTGTACTCATCCTGAGAATCCGATGAGGACTCCTATTCCCAACATATACCATTTTTTCATGCTCTAGCCTACAAGTACAACGGTAGGCCCTGATCATGCAACATCGCCCATGCATCTCCTATAATAATTATGTTATTTCTTTTTGCAACCCCATTTTTTGTTGGTTATTTTTATGGGATAATAAACCCTAGGGTTTGGTTTGGGAACCCCAATAGATCAAGAGGCATACAACAACAAGAAGCATACAAACTTGTAGTCCTAATTCTTAAACTAGTAAAATGGGAAGAAGGAGTAGTATCCGTAGATCCTAAAATTGAAGGCGATCCCATAGTGTTCAAACCCTCTACTTCTCCTAGTGATCCATAACTTGAAACTCATTCAAGAAAATCACATATACTAGTGATAATTCAAAGCATGTTCAAGATATTAGTGTTATATCATATAAGCATATAAGAATAAAACATGAAAACATTCATAATAAGATCATAGTCATGTATAAAGCATAAAGATTATGAATATCAAGAATGGGACAAAGCTTCTTTATTGATGAATGTAAATATGTGTGGAGGAATACCACCTGATTCAACCATGGCTCCAAGAAAAACCGTCCTCCAGATCCCTCCAGCCTAAGCCTCAACAATCTCCTTCCAAATGCATACACATGGATGTCATATAAGAGGAATGAACATCTTTGTGAGGGAAACAAGGGTTTCCACAATCTAGGAGTGTACGAGGCACAGGTATAAATCAGACTTGATCAGGGACAAAATTGCTATAATCTCAATATCTTATCTTTCTCCCCCCTTTAGGCATTCCCATGAGGTGTATTTATACCACCCAAAAACAATTGTTTCAGTTGGGATACAGTTTGGCCACGTGATTTTGTAGGTAGTCTTCCGTTGTAACCTGTAAACCCTTCCAAAAAATAGGGATTTTTATATTTTTTCATATTTCAAATTATATACGTGGGTTGGGTATAGATGGACCTGCATGTGAAAGAAATTTTGAGAGGGAAGAGTTGTGTATGGAATTCAAAATATTTTTTTTAGATGAAGGACCAAGTCTGAAAGGAAAGGGTTGCCCAAGGCCATAAATCATAGCATCAAGTATATAGAGGTGGAAAATGATGATATAACATATGCCCCCTAATATATGAGGTCAAAAGGGGTGCATGATGGCCGAAATGTATTAAGTGTATGAGAATAATCATGCGAGGACTTGGGAGGATTTCACTAGATTTCAGCCTGCCAAAATCCATTGGAAGAGATCAAAAGGAAATCTTACGTCTGAGGAAATCCTACCCATGCTCAAAGATAGTAAATCATGTCTGCATATCAAGTATAAAGGGGATCCAATATGTATACAAGTACAAAGGAAACTGAGAAACACATAGTGGATCATTTGATCATAGCCTCAAAAGTACATATCAAGTTCATGTCATAGTATCACATATAGAAGAACTGGCCAATGATTCCGTAAGAGATATCTGGTCATTGATGTCACATAATTGATCCTCAAAGTGCCAAGTCGTAAAAGTGGAATAATGGTACTGCACGCAACCCGGGTGCCAACATATAAGATGTTGTTGTGATGAAATGCAACATATAAGGTGGATGGTGTCACTAGCAGAAAACTGAAGGAGATGACAAGTGAACCAAAGCATGTTGATGCAAACTTGAGTTATTCATTGACCGCCATGTTACATTTCTACACCATGGGAATAAATGAGTTGAAGTCGACCATGTGAGAAATCGTTTGATTACCATTCATTGATGTATACCATTAAAAAGCACGAGACAACTCATAGATAATGATGATGAGAGTCAAGGTACCCCAATGCAATATAACAAGTGTGAATAAATTAATTGAAGTTGAACACTTGAAATAATATACCAATGACGAGACATTGATGTATTCTCACTGTCGATAGCGAAGAATTTTGCCACTGATGACTGCAAACCCTAAGGTACTGAAAAAAGACTTTATAACTTATTCCCAGAGAAATGAGTTAGATTCGATGGGAAAATATCTGTTGGAAGGAAGGCATTAAGGCATCCTCCATCAATCCAGCGCAAGTGTAACCCGCAGGCTAATAATTTGGAAGGAATCGCATGAATAAAGATGAAGTAACCAACCTAAAGCATGTTTCTGGCGTACATAAGATGTGACTAGTGCATGATAGAAACCATTTGAACCAACCAATAATGAAATTTGACACAGAGGTGAGGAATCTACCAATAGGGTAAAATGGAAACCAAGGTACTGCACGAATCTTAATGTGTGATAATGTAAGCTGACATTGAACACAAGGGAAAGCACTCTGTCAAATACCCATGATGTTGATCGATGTTGAGCATATGGTCACCTATAAATTATGGAAATAGGGCTAGGGTGCAGCTCTAGGCCTACTCTCAGAGCAATTTGTCGAATTCGATAAGAGAAAACCTGCCAGAAAGAAGTCATTGGAGACCTTATTAACTAGCATGAGCAAAGGACCAACTAGATGATGTGATAGAACATAACTCTGATAGAACATGTATGGTTGACTGAAAATTTATTTAAGAGAAATTGTAGAATGGCCGACTCAAGTTTACTTCTCTTGAACAAAAACACGACTCATATGTGACTATATGGCAACATATGATAACTTTTGTATAAGTTTTTCATGCATAAGGCATAAACAAACTCTCCACATGATTGGAAGAGATAACCAACTGGGGGAATTCTGACTCAATAACAAGGATATGGTTCTCCTAAGTCAAACTAAAGCCCATACCAATGGAAGAAATACTTGCTTTTGAGTGTTTTTTTAAGTGCAACACAACTAAATTTTTCTTCCATCAATTATGGAAGTAATTTCTCATTCCCGCTCTTTTTGAAATATATAATTTTTTTGTATTTTTCATATTAAAAACTTGAAAAAAATAATAAAATAATGCCAATAGTACAATGGAAAGAACGAGTGTCAAAACATAGATGCGCCAGTTCCTGGGACCGAAACATTCCTATGCTCAATGCAAGGTGATGAAACTGGTCAATGGCACTCAAAGGGATGTTCTTTCCATGGGCATAAGGCGTCAAGTTGCTAAGGTTAAGTGATTGCGGGTCGATTTTACAGAAAAGATATGGTCAAAAAGTGGCTTATACATGAGTCCAAGCGAAGCTGGCTTAAGGTCAAGAGGTAAAAATAGTCAACATGCAATGCAACAGTACAACTCAACAAGTTGGAGCCTTTAGGGTATAAAGACATAAATATAGCAAGGAAGAAGGAGAATCAAGCTTCATCGCAAAGGTCATGGTGGGACTAAAGAGGACTCCCGAGCCTAACAACAAAAGTTCAAAATGGGCTTCAAGTGACAACAAGGTACTATATAGGGCTCCCATGATAAGGTAGGATCCTAACACACAAGTTATGACAATTCTAAGAAAAAAGAAGGTTATCTATCACATCTTGGTGGGGCCAATCCTAAGGCCAAAATGGAAAAGGAAACTGATAATGCACAATGCAGGTGGAGAACCTAACCTATATGCCAGTTTCAATAACCAATACCTGTCAGAGCAGATCAACCATAAAACATACCCAAAGGAAAAAATATTCAAAGTTTTGTAGACATAATCATGAACAATAGGTAAGAAGTTAATACATCCCATATATAAACTTCAGAAAAATCTTGTGTTATAGAATAAAAAACTTGAAAATGTGCACCTTATATATACAATATGGTACAAAGAACTATGCAGCCTTACAACTTAAACATAATAGTTCTTTAGGACAAGCCCCTTGTGGGACTTTGACCAAGGACACCTTTGGTAGCTAAAACTCATGGCTTCAAAAAGTTCCTCCTATGAAGGAAACTCAACATCCAAGAAATCATGAGAACTAAAAGGATCAAAAGAGGGAATCAAGGGGTCCCATACACCCATAGGAGAAATCACTCGATCAACTACTAGGATCAAATCCTGAGAAGGAAAATAATAATTCAAAGGATCCTTCTCAGAAGCAATTGAGGATTGAGGACATAATGCCACATATTTCACCCATGGCAGGGTAGATTCAAATTGAAAACTTGGAACATACGAAGGGGAATTTTGAACTAAGTTGGAATTATGATGGTAATAATCAGGTGCAAGCTGGTCGACAGTGACAATACATCCATTATGAGGAAAATACATCACTGAAAAGAGTGAAGACACCAAAAAATTCATAGCATATAAATAATCACGCCCAAGTAGCATATTAATATCTAAAGAGTGATAAACCACCATAAAATCAATTAATATTGTCTTCCCACATAGAATGATAGGAAATTGAGGAAGAAAACCCATGGATTGACCAATACTTCTATCATAAGTTAGCAATTGACTATCAGTTTCCAACAAATTTGGAGATCCCAAAGCTTTCCAAGTTGAGGAGGATATAATACTTGTAGAGGATCCTTCATATAATTCACATTGATAGAAATTTGTGGAATTAACTTCAACCCTTATTTGGAAAGGTGAAGCAGAAGGAAGATGAGGCTCAACATGTCTATCCCAGTCAAAGGAAACACTCCTAGAACTTGGAGGGGGTATATTTGAAGAGACTGGCATGCCCCCTAAACTAGAAGATTGTGAAATAGGAATCAAGAAGACTCTGTTGTTAGAAACTTCACCCCCCAAAAAAGGAGTGGTATCGTCCATAGATTGCACTGGATTGACCACTTCATGAACTAATGGTTGATATGACTATTGAGAAACAAAATACGTTCAGGAGAAGAAGAAGCTACAGACTTGGACCACAACATTTGTACCACTGAAATATCAGAGAAAAAATGAGTAAGATGATCTCCCTTACAAATATTACAAGGGAACTTAGGTTTAAATATCTTACACCTAGTTTTCTGATAAACATTAATGCCCCCAACATGACTAGCTGTGGCTGGTGAAAAATTACCAGCATGACTTGTAAAAGTTGGTGGAGGATCTCCAACATGAATTATAGAGGTTGGTGGAGGGTCTCCAACATGACTTGTAGAGGTTGGTGGAGGGTCTACAACATGACTTGCAGAGGTTGGTGAATCTTTCCCACGAGATATATGACTTATGCCCCAAGACCAACTCAGAGAAGCATGTGATTAATCATCAGCGTGATTGATAGAGGTACATAAATCATTGCTAGTATGAATTTAAGTGACTAGACTTATGCCCCCAATATGACTTGCAGCGGTTGAAGGCTCATCTCCAACATGAATAGAAGAGGTTGATGATGATGCATGGAGAGAAATTTTCTTCTCCTTTTTCCTCATATTTCTCTTCTTTTTATATTTCTTATTGAAATATGGAGGAGAAAGAGGAAACCCATATTTCTCTAGTGAAGAGGATGAAGAATTAACACCCATATGATGCTCTTGAAATAAATTCATCATATGAGATGCTTCAAAAACATTTGGAACATTCAAAGTGCACCACAACCAAATGGGTAGTCCAATATTTAATCTAGGAATATTCAAAGTGGCCATCAAGGGGGCACCAACATTTCCAAAGAAAGTAAAAACACAAGGATCCCCTTGTGCAGGGGTTCTTTGGTTGGCATCCACAAGAATACGGGCCATACCCAACTAACACACAGATCCTTCCCTTATGGGATAGTTCAAATGACTTTTCAAGGAAGAGAGATGCACAATCAAAACTTCACCCTTAATGAGGCAACTCCACAATTTGAAAAGAAATATCAAGAGCCTTTCAAGACTAGTGGAGTGGTTGGTCAGTCACTGAGAATCTAAGGTCCAAAGTGACAAAAAAAAATCCACCTAAAGCCAACTAAAAACAAATATCAAAGAGCATTCCACTGTAAAGTCCCTAAAGATACAACAAAAAAAGAAAATTCCAGGTATTTCTAGTCTGCGATATTAGGACTGGATACCAAAATACAAGAAATTGAAAATAAGGACCTTCTAAAAATATTCTGGGGTAATTACGCCCCAGGCCTACTAGCGAAGGTAACAGAAACCATTATGATGACCTCCAAAAAAAATCCTTTGTCGGTGAAAGTACCCAAGCTTAACAAGGGCACCCTCCAAAAGTACTAATGCGAGTGATACAATGTTTGTCTCAACTACCACAAGTATTCACCCCACAGTCACCTATGTGGTCCCTAGGAAATCAAATTGAGATCACCAGTTCGTATCAAAAGCTGAGCGAAATATTCTTTGGTCGAGATCCAACAAGTAGGAGAGGGGGTATCTCCCTTCCCTTTTTTCACTCGCCCTCGTGCTTGAATCTCTTGTATGGAGAGCTTTCCCGGACAACTTAACGACATTAGATTTCACTCTTTTAATCAACTTCTAAGTTTAAATTCAGAGTGGCCTTGGAGATTTAACTCTCTAGAAGCCTATTCCAAGGCCTTAATGACCTAAACTATTTGATGTATTTAACGACAAATCAAAAAATTCTAGTTCATTTTAGTTTTTATCGCTTGATTTTAATGGTTGTTCTTAAGTCAAGAGTGATATGGAAGTGCAACTTATGGTGTTATGGGCACGAGAAGAAATCAATAGAAACCCGGCTACATGAAAAATGCAACTTTTTCTTCGATGAAATAGATTTGTACAATGGGAACTACGAAAAAACCAATGAAAGCAATTTTTTTTCTTTTGTCTTTTCAAAATAGACGCTCACACACTCAAAATCTACAAAAGGACTAAAAATACTTACAGTGCAACTATTCTAATGCAAAATACATTTCTTAAAATGCAAGGTCTTATGAATTTCTCTTGAACAAGCAAATGTTTTATTTCAAGAAAACAAAAGCGAAAATTTGGGAATCAAAGAGAAAACAAATACAAAGAATAATATCTCCCAAAGGCAACAAATTTCAACTTTGAGTGAAGATTTGCACACTTGTTTGAAAAACAACAAGAAAACGAAAAACGAAAAATCCAAAGAAAAAGAAAGGCAACAAAAATATGTTTTTTTTTTTATCTTTTCTATTTTTAAGGACACAAAGAGTTCTTGAGAAAACAAAAGCTACCAAAAGACTTCAAGATCAAATTCAAACATAAAGAACCTCAAATTTTGTAAGCCATAGAAATCATTAACATGGAAAGACTTAAATTGGAAAGTGACTATAAACTTAAACAAACTAATTTGAAAAGTAGCATAGAAACTTCAGCAAGCAAGAAAATTTCAAGAAAACCAAGAAAACTCTTCAAGATTGCAAGAAGTAGCTTTCTCAAAAACCAAGAAAAACCAAGAAAGACAACGAAAGAAAAGAAAAGGCGAAGCAATATAAAGGTTGGGTATAAACAAATTAATACTAATTCACTATTCCAAATGCTTAGAACATCAAAGAACTTCAGCAAGAAGCCTTGATCCGAAACCAAAAAAAAATGACTCTTCACCAAAAAGAGAAAACCCTAGATTGACTAGGTTTTTCCACCAATAGAGATAGGAAACTGAAAAATTGCAAGAAGAAAGACTTTCCCAAACCATAAATTACTAAACAGAAGCAATACAAATCAGGAAAAACCCTTTACTAGACTCAGAATTTGAAAAATTCATTTAAAACTAAACATACATGGCTTGGTAGTGACAAACCTACATATATACATGATTGTACTCAAGGAAACACATGTATAAGTGTGTTTATTTGGAAAAAATTGCATGCATACATGACTGTGTGAACTAGAAAATGCATATAGAAAAGCCAACAAATAAAAAATAAAAATTTAGGTCTGATACATAAGATCAGACTTTCTGCCCAGATTGCAAATGAATCAAATATACTGGAAAAGTGAACAAACTAAACAAGAAAGCCTAGATCCAGAGAGAAACAACCCAAAATAGGAATTACAAGAATGTAATCCCTAGTGGAGTCGCCAATTCTATTATGGGATAATACACCCTAGGGCCTGGGTTGGGAACCCCAACAGAGCAAGAGGCATACAACAACAAGAAGCATTCAAATTTGTAGTCCTAATGCTTAAAATAGTGAAATGGGAAGAAGTATTAGTACCCGTAGGTCCTATGTTTGAAGGAAATCCCGCAAGGTTCAAACCCTTTGATTCTCCTAATGCTCCAAAACCTGTGACTCATTCAAGAAAAACACATATACTAGTGATAATTCAAAGCATGTCCAAGATATTAGCATTGGATCATATAAGGATGTAAGAATAAAATGTGAAAACATTCATAATAATATCATATTCATGTATAAAGCATAAATATCATGAATATCAAGAACAAGATAGAGCTTATTTATTGATGAATGTAAATATGTGTGGAGGAATACCACCTGATTCAGCCACGGCTCCAAGCGAAACCGTCCTCTGGATCCGTCAAGCCCAAGACTCAACAATATCCTTCCAAATGAATACACATGGATGGCATACAAGAGGAATGAACATCTTCGTGAGGGAAACAAGGATTTACACAATCTAGGAGTGCAGGAGGCACAAGGATAAATCAAACTTAATCAGGGAAAAATTGGCTATAATATCAATATCCTATCTTTATCCCCCCTTTAGGCCTTCCCATGAGGTGTATTTATACCACCCCAAAACATTTGTTTCAGTTGGGATACAATTAGGCCATGGGTTGTTGTCGGTAGGATTCCAGTGTAACCCAAAAAACCCCGCCCAAAAATAAGGATTTTTATATTTTTTCATATTTCAAATTATGTACATGGGTTGGGTATAGATGGACCTGTGTGTGAACTTGCTTTTGAGAGGGTAGAGTCGCATATGGAATTCAAATTAATGTTTTTTATATCAAGGACCAAGTCTAAAAGGAAAGTGTTTCCCAAAGCCATAACTCTGAGCATCAAGTATACAAAGGTGAATAATGATGCTATAACAATTATGGGATTCTATTAACTCTTGTCGAATTCCTTCTGATGCACAAAATTTCTTGAACTCATTCGACACATATTCTCCACCATTATCGCTCATGAGAGCCTTCGCTTTCCTGTATGTGTCTTTCTCAACAAGTGCTTTAAATTCACAAAATTTTGAGAACGTTTGGTCTTTCTTTTGCATGAAGAATATCCAACACTTACGTGAGAAATCATTTAAAAATATCATATAATACGTGTGCTTGCTCACAGAGGCTATCAATAACGGTCCCCACACATCTAAGTAAACTCTTACAAGGATTTCTTGTGCTCAACTTTCCTTATCATGAAAGGTGGCTTTGGTGTACTTCCCTAATGTACACCCTTTGCATGTATCACCCTGCTCTAGTGCACCCTTGGGAAGTCCTATATAAATCTGTTGCATGATCTTCAAAGCTCCATGGTGCAAAAAGCCGAGGTTCTTATGCCATAATTCACCGATGTCTTCGCTCTACACCTAATTTGAGTTCGTGCTCAAAGAAGCACAATATTCTACATCCAATTTATAGAGGTTCTTCACCTGAACCCCAATTTGATTCACCTTTCCTATGGCTATGTGATGAAGGAAATCCTTTCCTTTGGTAAATATCACATCGTAGCCATGATCTTCCAACATAAGAACTAAAAATAAATTATTCTTGAGACCTAGAACATACATGAGATATTTCAATGTGACAGGAGAACCAGAATCCTTCAGAAAAGTAACAATACCAATGTCAGTCATTCTTTACCTTCCATCATCTCCCATCTCGATGTTCATCTGGAGGTCCTTCTCCTCCAATTCATTGAATAATTATTTATTTTTGGTTATATCATATATATAACCAGTACCACTATCTAATTACCTTATATGGAATGAGGCTCGACTATCCAGGTACCACACACTGCCTATCACCGATGTCACCATGCATGCGATGATTAAATCCAACTCAAATTGTGAAGAAATAGCTTCACCTGTCACTCCTCCTAAGGGCTTCGTTTCGGCCTTCTTGTGCAGAAACTTCATTGCATAGTGTGCTAGCTCATGACAGTGAAAACATTTAATCTTCAACAAGTCCGTCTTCTTGTCTGCCTGACTAGAATATGATTTGGAATGGGATTTTTTCCCTTTCCTTTTCTTTCTCTTTCCATCCAAGGCACATTTATCTCCATCATCATGCTTGGATGATGATCCATCTCTGGTGATCTGCCTAATCTCTTCCTGCACCAAGTCGTACCTCAAACACTCCCAATCTAGTAGCTTATCCATCCTATTTATCGAATACTGGTAGTTCTTCCAGCTCTTGGGAAGGCACATGAGTTTTAGGTTGACCATATCATCTTCAATAACTATTACACCAACACTCCCAAGCTCATCCTGACATTGGGTGAACTTGGGAAATTACTTTGGTATTATTTCGCCCTTTTCCATCTTGATTTTTCAAATATTTTCCTTCAGTGTCAGCTTCTTGTGTTTATTTTTGTTCGGAAATAAGCATGCCAATACCTTCCACACTGCATATGGAGTTTCCTTCTTGTGGAGGTTTGATACAATATAATCTCGAACTCCTTCTAAGGGGATCCTTCTCGCCTTTTCCACACATTTCTTCCAGACCACCATATCTTTAGCATCAGTTGTTGTAGGCTTAGGAATATCATAGTCTATGAATTCCTTCAGCCCGTTATATTCCAACAATGCCTCCATCCTGTCCTTCCAAGATATGCAATTTTATTTTCCCTGAAGGGAGTACTCAAGTCTCAATCCATAGAACGACATCCTACTGACCTTGAAAAATGATAGTGCAAATTCAATTCACCTACAAAGACAAACTTGTATTATTCTCTTCTATAGTGATTTCATCTTTGATACCATGTAGAAATTCCTTGTAGATTCAAACTGCGAATTGTAAATTTCTAAAAAAACAGACTTGAATCTACTCTACCAATTGCGGAAACCAATTTAGACGATCGTGAAAACATGAAGAATACAAGAGAAATAATTCAACCAACACACTACACAATGATTTCCTGTGGAAATCCACAACTAAATACCCTGCTATCTGTATATTTAATTAGTCAAAAAGTATGAGAATATTACAATGCTTTTCTCATGCCTAAGCAACCTTTGCATTATCTCTATCTGTCTCACTGCTTCCTAGACAAGCCTAGGCCAATACTTAACCAAATTTTTGGTTTCCCAGGTCCCTATTTCCTTGTGTTTTTTCCTTGGTAATTATCCCCCTATTAATTAGGGAAATCCCCATCCAATACTACACAATTCATCATAGGCATTCCTCTGACTACATGCACCACCTGTACAATTTGGATGATTATACAATTGATATTACACTTCCTTGAACTCTAATCTCATCTAGGTAACTCTCAGTTCACACATGCATGAGCTATTTATGGCATATTTATCGGTTATCTAGTTGATCACTGAGTGTGGTTCATGTTCCACTTCCACACTTTGACCTTCCATGTTAGGTCCCTATAATACTAGTGTATCCCCTTATTTTTGTTAGTGTAGCCCCCTTATTGTTATTATTGTACCCCTGCAACCCCCATATTGTTATTATTGTGCCCTTACATTATTATTGTTAGGTTGGCTAGGATTATATTGTGACCCCATAGACTCCTATATATAGAAAGGAGGTTTTGTCATTTGTATCATCGAAGAACTATTTATTTATGTAATGTAAAGGAGGTTACCCCCTCGAAGCGGATTATTCCTAAGGCATTGATCTCTCTTTTCTTCTATTTTTGGAGTTGGTTTCATAACATTTGGTATTAGAGCCTTGGATTCTAGGGTTTCGCTGCTCCAAACAGGTCATCGTGTCATTTTCGCTATTATGTTTTTTCTACGAAGGTTCAAAAGCTGAAATTTTTACAAATCGAATCTGAAACCCCAAGGAACATCATGTAAAAATTTCAGATCTTGGTTCGCCATATTTGCAGAGATATGATCTATGGAAGTTAGGGTTTTTTCAGGCTCCCGAATTTCACCTAAACAAGTCATCGTGGAATTTTAGCTATACAATTTTTTCTACGAGGGTTCAAAAGCTGAAATTTTTACAGAGCGAAGTCGAAATCTTGAGGAACATCGTGTAAAAATTTCAAATATGGGTTCACAAAATTTTTAGATAAATGATCTGTGGAAGTTAAGGTTTTTTCAAGCTCCCGAATTTCATCTCAAAGAGGTGACTGTGGGAAAATCATCATAACTCTCTCTCTCTCTGATCATCGTATTGGAACTATGTAAAAAGTGGTCGCAAGTACACGGACTTTAGTTTCCTGTGTATCAATTTGAGAGCCCAAGGAGGAAACAGCGACATGTGGCACACCGTACAAGTTCGCTCTACTGAACCAATCCATAATTAGGTAATTGTGGGAGAATGGGGCATAAATTTGCGTTGAAGAATCCAAATCAGGTCAGACCTATGGCATTCGAAAGAATATCCATAGGGCTGCTACAGGAACGAATTTTAGATATTGACAATCCTAAATCACAGAGATAATTTACTTTCAATATCGAGCTCCTCAAAAGGAAGAAAAAAGTGTGTATTTGTTTTTTAAAATTGCATAATGTTTTTTTGAAAAAGTAGTTTGAAGTGATTCCAACAGCATATTGAAGAATTTTTATCAGTATTGGGTACTACAATGCCTCCCAAAAATAATTCCACACCCATTAAGCCCTTAGAAAGCTATAATATGATGCATAAAGAGGAAGAATTGTAGTATGAGATATCAAAATTACGGTACCAAGTGAAACAAATTTCGATCTTACAAAGAGAAATCAAAGATGAAAGAGATGGTTTAAAAACAAAAATGGAGGCTAAGTTGGACAGTTTGAAGGATCAAATGAAAGCTAATATGGATGATAGAATAGCGGAAGATCACATCGAGCATCAACAACAAGTTCTCCAACTCACAAAGGGTAACCTAAATTTGGTGCAGAATCGAATAAAACAACAGGAAGATCAACATCGCAGCAAAAGAAAATTTGAAGCAGTCACAAAAACAAGAACTCAAAAAATACCAAATCAATCAATTTCAGAGTATCTCGGCAAGTGGAATAACTTACCCGTTGAATATTCCACATGGGAGGATGAGAATTTTATACAAAAGCATCGAGAAATAATCAAGTGTTTAGGGCAACACTTGTTTGAAGGAGAGGGGCATGTTAGGCCTCTATAATACTAGTGTATCCCCTTATTGTTGTTAGTGTAGCCCCCTTATTTTTATTATTGTACCCCTGTAACCCCCATATTGTTATTATTGTGCCCTTACATTATTATTGTTAAGTCGGATAGAATTATATTGTGACCCCACGGACTCCTATATATAGAAAGGAGGTTTTTCCATTTGTATCATCGAAGAATTATTCATTTATGTAATGTAAAGGAGGTTTCCCCTTCGAAGTGGCTTATTTCTAAGGTGTTGATCTCTCTTTTCTTCTATTTTTGGAGTTGGTTTCATAACATTCCACTAGTTCCTCCAATAGTTGGAACTAGTTAAACTGACTTTAACTCCCCTCGAGCCTCAATTTAAACCAATGAATTTCTTCCTCGCTCCCCTCGAGCCTCAATTTAAGCCAATGAATTTCTTCCTAGCTCCCCTCGAGCCTCAATTTTTCCTTCCTATGAAGAAATTTATCAGTGTTCTTAATATTCTTCCTTTTTAATCTCCTAACAACACCGACTAGAACTAAGCATTCCACGACCAATCTCTCTCTCCCACTAGTACCTCTGGTTTCAGATCACCTTTATCTCCCACAATCTATCTTCCTTTATCCTCCCCCATGTACTTTCTCTCCCATCATATTAGTTCTGGTGCTAGGGAATTCTTTATAAAAATGGAGGATCTCTTTTATTGAATATGAAAATAGTCACTTCAAAACTGTCCTTTCTTGGACTAAAACTAATTCATAATTACTTCTTGACAGTTAGTTCCTGAATACTAATGTGATGGCTCCTATTATATTTCCAAATAAACAAATAAGTCAAATAATATTTTATGCGCATCAATATACTGATATTTACGTCAATCAACTTCATTCTTGGCTCCACAACCAACATTTCCACAATATTTACAACAAATATAAATAATAATATTTCAAAAGAAATTTCACTAGGGTATCAAAACTTCTCAAATAATAATATATAAACATGTTTCTTATATAACCAGTATCATCTATACTTTGTATAATGAAAATAACTTTATATTATTATTAAAATGTGTCTCATCTAAATTCACTTTTATTTTTCTAATTTATGTGAGTCATGACAAGACTGCACTGACACGTGGCTTGAGTCACTGCAACCTAGGGGTAGGGGCATATAAGCTGTTAAAATCACCTAGGGGCATATAAGCTATTAAAATCACCTAGAAATCACACACATCCTCGACCACACGAGCCCTTAGCATGGCTGGATTTCTTTCCCAATGAGTTTTGAACCAGTGACATTTACACCATGGATTGACTTAATAGAACACCCTATCACCCTCTATTCTAAGTCTTATGGGCTTTCATATAAATTTAATTTTATAACACATCATTATATTTATATATATATATATAATTATAATTATAATTTTAATTTTAATATTTTCTAATTTTTAAACATGAAATTATTTTAATTCATAAAATGTTAAAAAGCTCTGAGAGGATGCTATGTTAAGTTATTCTTTATAAATATGAAAAAAGATAGTCATGTTAATGGTTAGTGTGAGTAGACCACATTTAATCCTGTAGTGATTTTGAAAATTTACTTAAATACCAAATATCTTATTTTTAACTTAAAAACTAATCTTATGAGTTACCAACAAACTAGGCCTAAAAGCAATTATTTTACATGGAAATTTGAAACTGAAATAAATTTATAATAATTAAAAAAGACATTATTTTATATGGAAATCTAAAACTAAAAAAAAAAATTAAAAAAAATAGTAATCCAATTTCACCAATAAAAAATAGTTAAGAATAGTTTAACTAAATACTTAAATCTAACACAATCACATTAATATATGTGGTTCATATATCAGGGTGTCATTTTACCCTTCTCAAAATATCATTTGTTTATTATCACATAATTGCTATAGTAATTTCATAATTTGTTTTTATGTTCTTTTGTTACTTTGTAATTAGCTTGAATCTAGGCCTATATAACCTCTCTATTACATGAAAAACAAGCTACAAAAATTAGGTGCTATCACCAAGACTGTGAGAATTTAATTTTCCCAAAATTTCTTTGATCTTCAACATCAAGTCTAAACCTTATGGATCATAATAATTTCATAATTATATTAAGTAAATATGAAATATTAAACATGGATTTAGAGATATAAAATAATTAATATTTAAAATTCATTTATTAAAATAAAACAACTCTATAACTCAAAAAAGACAAAGTTGTATTCATAAAGCTTTAGAATGCATGCCAAACCACCAATCTGAAATTTATACCTTTAAAAAGATTCAATAAACCAAAAACACTCAGTACTTTAAAGTCTCATTAAAAAAATCTTAGATTTTTTTTAGAAAAACAAGAAAAAGGTTCTCTTCTATAGCATAAGTATTTCTATATTCTCCCAGCCGTGTAAACTCTATGCTAAAACGGGACGATGGCAGCAGCTTTTGTTCACCCCGCCGTGTAAACTCTATATAGCAGAATGGAATTATCTACATTTGTTCTCCCAGCCGTGTAAACTCTATACTAAAACGGGACGATGGCAGCAGCTTTTTGTTCACCATGCCGTGTAAACTCTATATAGCAGAATGGAATTATCTACATTTGTTCTCATATTACATTGTCTATTTCTCTGTAAAGATGGTTTCAGAGCTTAACCATTTTTTCATTACTTTATATTCACTACAAATACTTTTAGGCTCATTATTTGTTTCAAGTAAATATTGTGCTTGTTTATGTATATTAACCTCCTATTCAGTGTTTTAACCTTCTTCTTTTTTAATTATTTTATACAATTTTCATTGGTTTTTATCCACTTATAGTCTTTAAGATATATATATAAACATGGACAATTTTTGTACACAAAACAATAGAATACATAACTCTTAGGTTCAAGGTTTCTTAAATTCTATTTTTTTTAAGGATTTTGTTACTTGACAAAGATCACATACTAGTCAAAATCACATATTAGCTAAGAGATAACTTGAGATCCTTTTCTCAGTATTAACACATGATCTTGATAATCTTTTCACATATATTTTATATGTATTTATGTACAACTTGAGACATTTCATAGTTTCAGTATAATATTATTTGAGAATTAGAGAGGCCCCTTTTCCTTCCTTAATATTACTTATTTTTTACTGAGTTAAAAATAACAAAAATTGAACCTTTTTGGGTAAGCAACATTTTACTCTATGAGACCTTTATAGCCATTTCTACCTTTCACATAGAAAAACATAAAAAAATCTTGAAACTAAAATTCTCAACAACACATCACTGGACAACTTAAAGACTTATCTCTATTTCTAAAAATATAATAGGAATAGCAACACTCCACCAATCAATGAATTGCTAGGATTGCTACCTAGTTCACATCTAGCCTCAATTTTTCCTTCCTATCATGAAATTTATCACTATTCTTAATAGTCTTACTCCTTAAGCTCCTAGAATCCCCCTAAAACTAAGCCTTCCACTATTAGTCTCTCTCCCACTAGTACCATTTTAGATCACCTTTCTCTCCCACAATCTATCTCCCTGTTTTCTCCCTCATGAAGAGTCTCTCTCTCCAACTAGTACCTTTTTAGATTACCTTTCTCTCCCACAATCTATCTTCCTTTCTCTCTCATCATATTAGTTCTGGTGGTAGGGAATTCCCACAATCTATCTTCCTTTCATGATAGTTGGGTAGTGACTACTAATGTGATGTATTATATTATACTTCCAAATAAAAAATAAGCCAAATAATATTTTATGCACATAAATATACTGATATTTAGGTCAATCAAACATTTTCACAATATTTACAACAAATATAAATAATAATATTCCAAAAGGAATTACAATAGGGTATCACAACTTCTCAAATATGAAAACCATTTTATATGATTAAAGCTATTTTCACAATATTTACAACAAATATAAATAATAATATTCCAAAAGGAATTACAATAGGGTATCACAACTTCTCAAATATGAAAACCATTTTATATGATTAAAGCTTGTCTCATCTGAATTCAGTTTTAGTTTTCTAGTTTATGTGAGTCCTTAGATGAGCGCACAACTGATTTTTGTTTTGAATCAAGGCGACCCATAAGTAGTTAAGTCGTTAAAATCATGAGATGAGTTAAGTAGTTAAGTCGTTAAAATCCTGATATGAGTGCACAATTGATTTGTGGTTTGAATCACCATGGCTCATAGTGGTTTGAATCACCACGGCCTATAAGTAGTTAAGTCATTAAAATCCTCTGGAGATGCACACATCCTTGACCACACTTTTAGTATGGCTAGATTCTTTTCCCCAAAGAATTTCTAACCAGTAACCTTTACACCATTGATTGACTTAATAGAACACCCTATCACTCTTTATTATATACCATGTGGGCTCTCATCTAAATTTAATTTTATAACATATCATTATGATATTAAATGTTAATTAAATATCAACATAAAAAAATTTATATATATAATTCTGTTTTTTAATATTTTTTAATTTTTAATTTATAAAATGTAAAAAAAAATAAAATGAAAAAAAAAATTTGAGAGGATGTTATGTTAAGTTAAGTTATTCTTTGTAAATATGAAAAAATATAATGGTTAGTGTGACTAGGTCAAATTTAATGATGTAGTGATTAGTGATTTTGACAATTTAATTAAATACCAAAGATCCAACTTCTTAACCAAAAACCAATCCTGTAAGTTACCAACAAACAAGGCGTAAAAGAAATTATTTTATATGGAAATTTGAAGCCAAAATAAATTTATAATAATTAAAACAGAGAAATTTTTTTACATGGAAATCTTAAAAAAAAAAAAAAACAGATGGTAATCCAATCATGCACCTCACTAATAAAGAATAGTTTAACTGAATACTTAAAATAACACAACCTCATTAATATAACACAAGCTACTCAGTATGGGATGTTATCGCCAAGATTGTGGGAGTTTAATCTCTCCAGCGTGAAGTTTGAAAAAATATCATGGATCATACTAATTTTATAATCATATAAGTAGTGAAATATTAAACATGGATTTAAAGCTACAAATAATTAATATTTGAAATTCATTCATTAAAATGACACAACTCTAACCACCTTAAGAGTTTAAGTTGTATTCATAAGTCTCTAGGATGCATGACAAACAACCAATCTAAAGCATAGGCCCTCTAACAAAAACAAAAATTCTATAATCCAAAAAAACTCACTACTTTGGAAACTCCCTACTTAAAGCATATGCCTTTTTAACAAAACAAGAATTCTACTCGCTTAAAAAAAACTCACTACTGTAAGGACTCCTAATGATTCAACATTTGATAAAGGATTAATTAAAACAACAAAAAATTAAAAATCTTATAAAAAAAAATTACAAAAACAAAAAAAAATCTTTCTATATTATATTTCTATATTCTCCCTATCTCATCTAATAATGATGACCTCCATAATAATAATAATATGTTAAGGACTTATGTGAGATATTTAAAAATTAATATACCTTTGATATAATAATATGGATAAATGGATGTATACTGGCTGAAATAATAATATGGATAAAGGGATATATGCTAAAATAAATTACGATGGACGATAAGAAAATCACGGTCACCAATTCGTTTACTCTACAGCATGGTGATTTTCTGGACATCACCTAGACCGTGAAACAGAGGTGCTGAATTGGTCTGGCCGGCGATGGATCTGTAAACGATACATATATCCCTAGGGATATCTCATATCCTCCGATTAACTAAAACACGTGTAACTGCCCGTGATTTTTGTCCCATCCTTATCGTATCAGGCCTTGCGCCAGTTTGCTCGCTGATTATCTATATAAGCTCTGTGACTAGTAGTGCAAACAAGTATCTATATAAGCTCCTTTCTCAACTGGTGGAGACTCTCAACTGCAAGAGGGACGATGGCAGCAGCTCTAGAAAACGAAAACGGGAGTGGTACTAAGACCTCGTTGCCGCAAGAAATTTATCAAAATTTTTGGATGGATTCGAGGTTTATTCCGGGCGTGAAGGCCCTGCAAAAGGAATTCGAGCCCCGGCCCGACGATATTATTTTGGCTTCGCTGACGAAGACGGGAACGACATGGTGTAAAGCGCTTCTTCGCACCATCGTCTCCTTATGCCATGCATGCCCCCCTAATTATCCGCTCCCTGATGAAGATAAGAGTCCCAATGCCTCCGTACCCAACCTGGAACTAGAGCTCTTCAATTCCCTTCAGCAGTACGATGTTTCCATATTCTCCGACCTCCCTTCCCCGCGCGTACTGCACACTCATTTGCCTTTCCACGGACTGCCAGCCTCGGTTAGGTCTTGTTCCTCTGAGTGCAAGATCGTTTATATTACTCGTAACCCCAGAGATACATTTGTTTCCTTCTGCAAATTCTATGAGACACTTGGCAAAGACGGCTTTCCAGTGCCAAAGGAGACGGTGTGGTTTGATGGCTTTTTGTCGGGCTCTGCCATCCATTGCGGCCCTTTTGCTGAGCACGTTCTTGGTTACTGGCGTGAGAGCAAGAGCAATCCCACCAAAGTCATGTTCCTCACTTACGAGGACCTGCAGGCCGATTGCGTCGGGTGGGTGAAGAGGCTCGGGATATTCATCGGCTGCTCTCCTCGTCTCCTGGAGGAGAACGCGGAGAGAGTTGCGCAGATCTGCAGCTTCGATAGCCTGTCGAACATGGAGGGAAATAAAAGTGGGATAGCGTTGGAAAATACGCTCCGATTGCGGAATTCCACTTTGTTCAGGAAGGGCAGAGTGGGTGAGTGGAAGAAGTATTTTACGCCAGCTATGGAAGACCGCATTTACAAAGAGATCGAGCAGAAATTGAACAATGAGGACCTGCATCTCACCTACTGATGTCTTCTCTTGAAAATATATTTCCATTATTTCTGGATAATTGGTGGTGTTCTTTTTTTAAAAATAGGTCGACCATCAAGTATACAATTCTATATTATATGTTTCCAAGTTAATCGAACCAATTCGAAAATGTAAGAAAATGATCTCCAATTTTTTTTTTCATTTATATTCATCAATGAAAGTGTATAATGCATCTTTTAGGTATGAGATAAATCTCTCAAATTAATTCAGTAGTATCAAAAAATACTAGACACAGTGTCTAAAATTCTGAAGAGTGAGAGCTTTAACTCATATTATCAAAAATTTCTACCACAGTTTTCTCATTATCTTATCAAAAATTCCATTTCCATTATTTCTCGATAATTGGTGGTGCTTTTTTTAAGAATAAGCGGACCATCCATTGTAGAAGTATACAGTTATATATTATATGTTTGTTCGGACTCTGTAAGTAATAATTTGTATCTCCATCGGAAGTAAATTATGGTCGAGAGGCCCATTTAACAAAGTCGAATGAGAATGACCCGTGATTTTTATTTTAAATAAAAATAAAATGTATGCTGCATTACAATAATAAGAAGTATATTTAGAGTTTCCGGAGATGGTCGAGTGCCACTGGAACGCTAGTACAAACTAGTCTTGATGTCTACCTCTTTTGTTACTCAACACTGCAGTTTGGGGTGAGAACTTAGAAGTCGAAGTAATCACCTTTCTTTAATGTAGGGTAGACTAATTTTGCAATATTTGAATAAGGATCCTGTCATCTATATTACTTATTAATGATAGAATTTGTGTGTGGTTATGGAATGAATTTATATGAATAATCTTTTAATTCTGGTAGGTGAAAGGTATGATAATTTCACTTTGGTGGTGTGTGGATGTGTTATATTTAGTCCAAGATATAATTATAGAAATTGTTAGAAATACTCCCAATCATCGCTATGAATAAAGAGTGGCAGCAACTCACACTTCAATTGAATTTTTTTTTGCAGGGAATGACACAATCGAGTTTTCAAATCCGAGGTGTTTTCATGCAATTTCTGAAACAGAATGCTTGCAGCCATACTCTGTGTTTAATTTCCTTACCGTCGTTGACTTACCTTTCTTGCCTGTAGCTTCACAGCCCGCAACTTTTTTGGTTTACCTTGTGGCCTTTTCGCTGAATGTTATATTTATGTTGATGCGATATCGGCGGGACTCACCATACCTTTGCCGCATTTGCAATTGGCCACAAACCTTTGCATTTCGCCTTATTCCTTACCTTTCTGCACTTCGCACTCCCCACTGTTTAACCGCCCGCAGTTCGCAACCCGCAAGATTTACCATTTAACTCTTAAGCCCTTCACCGATTGTTATATTTCCACCGATGCAATTTGGCGGGACCCACCAACCATTTCTGCATTTGCAAACCCACACAAACCTTTGTTGTTTGCTTTATTCCTTACCTTTTCTTCATTTTGCACTTACGTGGTTTGCCGCATCGTCGCCTGCACTTTGCAGGGTTTAAGACTTACCTATATAACGCCTGCAAGTTATGTTATTTTGTTTGCGATGCGATGCGCTCGCAATAGCACGTGGCAAGCTCAGGAGGATAGTGCACAAAAACACCCGTAAGCTCAGGAGGATAGCACACAAAAGCGCCCGCAAGCTCAGGAGGGTAGTGCCTGCAAACTAAACAATTTAAGTTGTGATGCAATATGTGTCATCGCACATCGCAATCGCAATTTCTTATGTTTTTTAGTATCGTGCAAATGTTAAAAGTTAAGATCATTGGTATGCGATTTGCGATGGAGGTATGGACGCAATGTGTTTTTAGAGTCGGAACGCATAAAATTTCAAGTCCATTGTTTTATGTTTTTGTACATTTTTTTCATATAGAAACAACAGAACAGAACGGAGGAATATTTTTTTGTTTTAAGTCCAACCCAACATTGAATAGCATTAAAACCTCAAGATTCGGCCATTTTTTATAAACCAATGTAATCTCATATGTTTTTAGTGTGAGAGTTGAATCGAATATAGAGAAGAGTTGAATAAATTGAAAAAATATTCCTCTCCTCTGTTTTCACGCTCTGCGTGTCTATGTATGATTTTATTTCCGCATTGCATTCTCTGTGTTGTTGAGGGGGAAAACACATCCCTATGTGTTTTTATTTATAATTTTCAACATGGTATTAGAGCAAGTCTAGGCTCTCAGTGAAAGAAATAGCAGCTCTTTACTGAAGAAGCTGAAAGATTGTTTTGAGAAGATGATTCTCCAACAGTCAGAAGATTTTGGTTACACAGTTAAGATGGAAGCAGCAGGCACAAGCCTGACTAATCCCCAACTACCACAATTCAATGGAAAGAATTATGATTACTGGGCCATTACAATGAAGGCCTTGTTCTCCTCACAAGATATTTGGGAGCTAGTGGAAAATGGTTTCCAAGAACCAACAGATGCAGCATCATATAATGCTTTGAAACAAGCAGAAAGAGATTTTTTGAGGGATAATAAGAAGAAGGACTCCAAAGCCCTCTTATATATTTTCCAAGCAGTACATGGGATTATTTTCCCAAGGATTTTAGCAGCAATGAAGTCCAAGGAGGCATAGGATACCCTCTAGATAGCCTATCAAGGCATGGAAAATGTGAAGACAACAAAAATTCAAATGCTGAGAAAAGATTTTGAAACTCTTTGTATGAAAGAGTTTGATAACATAGACTCATTCTTCACACATGTGATTGGGTTGGTTACCCAAATCAGGTCTCATGGAGAGACACTTGAAGAAAGGAGAATAGTTGAGAAAGTCTTAAGAAGCATACCATCAAGGTTTGATGCCATAGTTGTGGCCATAGAAGAGACAAAGAATCTCTCACAGTTTTTAGTGGATGAGCATAGACTGAACATAGCAAAAAACTCCTCATTAGAGAATGCATTTAAGACACAAATTCCTTTTGGTCAAGGTAGAGGTCGAGGAAGATCGAACTACCGAGGAAGAGGAAGAAGCCCACACAGAGGTGGAAGAAGCATCCCTGCAAGCACAGGTGGAAGGGGCAACAATCAGATTCCAAGCCAAGGCTCAATCCAGAGTCAAGCACAAGGATAGAGGTATGATAAATCTCAAGTCTGATGACATTATTGCAAAAAGTATGGTCATTATGCAAATGAATGTAGAAAGAAGCAAAATGACATGGGTAGTAAACCTACTGTAAATTTTGCAAACGAAAATCAGAACCATGGGAATGTGCTTTTAGCTTGTAATGTAGCACAAGGAAAACAAGAAGATGTATGGTTCTTAGATTTAGGGTGTAGTAACCATATGACTGGAAACATAGCCATGTTTTCCAATCTAGATGAAAGTGTAAAATCTGAAGTGACAACGGGGACTGATAGCAAAGTCTCTGTCATGAGGAAAGGAAGAGTAAACATACTGACAAAGAAGGGAGAGAATAAGTTTGTGTTAAATGTCTATTATGTCCCTGGCCTGAAATGTAACCTTTTAAGAATTGGACAGCTCATGCAAAAGGGCTACAATGTATTTTTTAAGAATGATGTGTGCACAATCATGGATATACCTCCAAGTAGACAGCTCATCGCAAAAGTGCATATGACAAGAAATAGAATGTTTCCTCTCAAGATCATATCAGACTTGAAGGAAGCCGCTGTTACACAAGAATTCTTTCAAGAAGAAGTGAAAGATGAGATTTGTTTATGGAATTTGAGATTTGGTCATCTCAATTTCTGAGGTTTGAACTTGTTGCATAGAAAAGGCATGGTAAAGGGATTGCCACTCATAGAGAAACCAGACAGCCTATGTAAAGGCTACATCTTGAGAAAACAACACAGAGAATCATTTCCAGTAAGAAAGACTATAAGGACAAAGACACCCTTGGATATTCTCCACTCAGATTTATGTGGACCAATGCAAACGACATCATTAGCTGGCAGTCACTATATTTTGAAATTTATAGATGATTACACAAGGAAGACATGGGTCTATTTTCTAAAACAGAAAAGTGAAGTGTTTGAATAGTTTTACAACTACAAAGCTCTTGTTGAGAAGCAAAGTGGACACTACATAAAAGTGTTGAGAATCGACAGAGGTGGAGAATATATCTCCATGGACTTTCTAAATTTCTACAGGGAGCATGGGATTCACAAGAAGTTTACCACAAGGTATACACCTTAGCAAAATGGTGTTGTAGAAAGAAATAATAGAACCATCACGGACATGGTAAGAATTATGTTGAAGGGAAAGAATTTGCCAAATGAGTATTGGGCAGAAGCTATCAATTGTGCAGCATATATTTTAAATAGATGTCCAACCAAAATTGTTATGAATAGAGTTCGAGAAGAAGCATGGAGTGGAACAAATAAATTTGTCACTCACATGATGTTTGGATGTGTAGCATATGCACATGTCCCAGATTAGTTAAGGAAGAAGTTAGACAACAAGGGGGAGAAATGTATATTTCTTGGATAGAGTGATGAATCCAAGGCTTACAAGTTCTATAATCCATTAACCAAGAAATTAATCATCAGCAGATATGTTCAGTTCATAGAAGAATAAGCTTGGGATAGAAATTTAGAGAAGACAGCCAATGTGAAGACATGTATTTCACATGAAGACAAAGAGGAATTGATTGCAAAAATTAATTCCTCAACGGTGGCTCCTCATCCACCTACACAAGCTCAACAGAGAACACCACAAGCAAGAAATAGAACAACATTGAGAAACCAAGGAAGTGCTTCTCCAATCAAACCAAACGGATCAAAAACTCCCTCGAGTTTAAGTGCAACTCCAAGCACATCTTCAAAAAATACAAGAAGACCAAGATTCAAAAATTTAAGTGAAATTTATGAGCAAGAAGAAGTTGATAATAATGCTAGTATGAATTATTTATTTTCATTATTTTTTCATGTTGATGACCCAATCCATTTTGAAGATGCAGTCAAATAGGAGAAGTGGATTGAAGCAATGAATGAAGAGATAGGAGCAATAGAAATGAATGACACATGGGAGTTAGCGGACCTCCCACAAGGAAAATAAGATATTGTAGTAAAATTGGTCTATAAGACCAAGAGAAACATTGAAGGCAAGATAGAAAGGCACAAAGAAAGGCTAGTTGTCAAAGGCTACAAGCAACAGCAAGGAAGAGACTATGAAGAAACCTTTGCACTAGTTGCAAGGATGCAAACAGTGCGAATAGTATTTTCTATAGCAGCATAATAAAAGTGGAAAGTTTATCAAATGGATGTGAAGACAACATTCTTGAATGGAGTGTTGAAAGAGGAGCTATGTTGAAGAATCTCCTGGCTATGAAATAGAAGGCCAAGAAGGCAAGGTGTGTAAGTTGAATAAAACTCTTTATGGGTTGAAGCAATCACCACGAGCATAGTACACCAAGATTGATGCTTACCTGATGGACAATGGGTTTGACAAGTGTGATGGTGAACCCACACTACATCAAAGAAAATGACGATAAGATACTTATTGTTGTTTTATACGTAGATGATTTGATTTTTACGGCCAATGATGTTTCTCTCATTGTCGATTTCAAAGCAGTCATGAAAAGTGAGTTTGAAATGACTGACTTGAGTTTGTTAAGATACTTTTTGGGCATAGAAGTAAAACAAACAGAAAAGGGGATTTTTATCTCCCAAGAAAAGTATGTTGCAGAAGTTTTAAAGAGGTTCAATATGCAGAACAAAAAGCCATCATCAACTCCAACTGTCATGGGGTTGAAGTTTAGCAAGGAAGCTTGCAGCAAGAATGTCAATCTGACATTGTACAAAAGCATGGTTGGAATTCTAATGTATTTGACTGCAACTAGGCCTAATATAGTGTATGCAGTAAGTTTGATATCTAGATTCATGGAGACACTCAAGGAGACAAATTGGCAAGCAGCCAAGAGAATTTTGAGGTATGTAAATGGAACAAAGGAGTATAGTATTCTATACTCTAAAACTGATGATTTAAAGTCGATTGGTTACACTGACAGTGATTTGGATGGAATTGTTTATGACATAAAGAGCACATGAGGGTATGTTTTTCATTTGGAATCAGGAGCCATTTCATGGGCTTCCAAGAAGAAGCCAATAGTTTCATTATCAACAACAAAAGTTGAATATGTAGTGTTAGTGTCTCGTGATTTGGCTGATTGGCAAGCCAAGTGACAGGGTAACATCAAACCAATTTTTGGAGCCCAAGGACCTAGCCTTCCTCGACTCAGAGAGGGCTCTCTCTATTTGTGTAAAGGATATATGTGTGTTTGCTTCTTGTGTTTCTGATTTTAGGCTAGTTATGAAGTAGGTTTTTGGTTTTGTTTTTAGGTTTTTGAGGGATTAACTGATCAAAGACTAAGATAGATAAAAATATTGTTAGATTAACTGGGCTATGGGCTCGAAAAGGTCAAGAAATATTTTAGATGGTGATACAAGGTTTTTGAAGGGCCGATTTGATCAAGTTAAAATGGAGTGATATGGACACTAAATTTGTGAAGAACAAAGGATTTAAAACATAAACAGCTTAATAGCTGACATAAACATGGTAGGGCTAACCATTAATCATGAGAAATATAGCTATAAATTGATCAATGCATAGAAATAAACATTCAAGCAATACATAGAGATATATGACTCTCTAACTTTAGAAAATTTCTATCAGACTTTGGGGAAATACAATTAAGACAAACAAACAACTCAAATCACTATGAGGAAATGCCTAAGCATAGTATTTCAAGCTATTGGGCACTTTGAAGCAAGATTGCATAGTTTTAGGCAAAGGGCAAGATCAGTACAAGACCTCCTTGGTTCAACAAATGACAATCTAATCAATCAAAGAAAGGTTTTAGAGGTGGAGCTATGACTAGCCATGAGTAAGTAGGGCATACCGTGAATCATACTTAGCATGCATAAAACCATAAATGAAACAAGCAAACAATATTCTTCAGTTATCAAAGAGAAATCAAGGATTCTTTGATATGACTAAGAAGGAAGAAAACATAGAAGCTATAAAGAAACAGGAAATTTGAGGTGCCTCCAAGGGCATGTCTCAAATCTATTCTCTACTTTCTTATAGCAAGAAAGAACATGGAATATGAATGAAAACTAAGAAACATAACAGAGAGGGACACTATACCATTTTACCAAGTCAAGGAATCCAACAACAGTCCTCTTTCATCATCCAAAAACATTCAAGAAACTATCCAATGCATGAGACAAGTGTTTCTTCCAAGCTTGTATAACCATATATTTCTCTATATCATCAAGTTTAGCCTTATTTACAATGAAGTCTCTTGGAATATATAGGCCAAGATGAGGGAAAACCTCCTAGTGCAACTTGCAATCTCATTGGCCTATCAAAAATATCTGATTTTTTCATTGAGGCTTTGCAAAGCCCAAGGCACAAAATATCTAATAAAATATCTCAAAAATGCTAAAAAAGGAAAATATATTGACTTTTCCTAACTAACCATGCCCAAAAATAGCTAAACGCACATGACGAAAAGTCACTTTAGAAAATTACATTTTTCACAAAAATACTTAAGAAATATATCAGCAGAAAGTCCTCTATCTTGCGGGCAACTTTTGGATGCCTTCCCAATGTCAAAACGAGACCCGTGATGGCTCGTTGGAAAGATATGAATGTCTATTTTATGAAAATTCTTAGTTTTCTCCAAATTAATCACTAGAAGTCTATCAAAAGCTGACCTGTGTGTAAAAACCTAAAAAATAGACTTTGCTGATAAACGGGGCAGAGTGTGGAAAAAGTGAGTGTTTTTCGCCATTTTGGGGGAGAAAATCATCTTCAATTGATCTGAAAATCGCTAAGTAGATGCCCCTGAAATTATGGCATCCAATGATACCATTTTCATCATTTGAGGATGTCCCAAACAGAAATGGTGATGCCCATGATTTTTAGCCAAAAGCCCAAAAATGACAAAAAACTAAACTGTTGAATTTCGCCCAATTTTGGCGAGCATGACCCTCAAGGGTTTTTAGAAACATGCTGAGAAGCTGAGGCCAAAATTTGGAGCTTGGAGGTGTCTTTCTTCATTTTTGGTGCCGGACGCCTCCTTTGAGCTTCCTTGAGTTTTTCCTGTGTGGCCTTCAATTTCCGTTGGACGAACTGATTGAGCTTCTTATAGTGCCCGGTCATCCTCCTTTGAAGGTCCAAATCTCTATTGGCATTTTCCAACTTCTTTTCCAAGTGAAAATTTACCCTCTCAAGCCATGCTTCTCGATTTTTCTCTATCTCTCGGGTGAACAAAGTAGTGAGAGGAAAATATTGGAGAAGGGAAACTTCTTCCTCCTTTTGTTTCTCAAGGGCTCTTCTATGTCCCATGGTCCTTGGCCTCTTTCTCCTTGGCTGATCTTCATCTTCGCTATCATTGAACTTGTGCATGAGTTCTTCCAATTTAACTTGTGCCTTGGAGGCCTCCTTTTTATATTTGATGGCCCGTGTTTCATATACTGCCATGTGGACACTCATCTATTTATTTTGTGTTTGCAAAAAGTGAATGAAGTTTCTAGACCTCTCTAGATCTGCCCTCAAAGCATCAATTTTTTCTTCTTTATTGATCAAGAGAGACTCTAAGATTCGGGCCTCATTGTCGTTATCATCACTTTGGATCTGAATTATGTCAAAGTCCCTCTCCTTCTCATGGCTTCTTTATTCTTTCTCCTTTCCCTTGTTGTGGGTGGTCTTCTTGGTCTTCCTCCTCTTGGGTAATTCGACAACGGGTTGCTTGGGAAATTTCCCCTTGCTTCGGAGGGCCCTAGTAACATTTGGAGTTATAGTTTGAGGCACCCTTTTCCTTGATGTCCGGGGCTTGGTCACTTTTGGAGAAGAAAGCATGGCCCCTTGCCTAAGAGAGGCAGATAGCACATGCTCTATTGGCTCTTTGCCCTTGTTACTTCCCTCATCATCCTTGCCACTGATTTTAGTTTCTTCATGAATGCTTTGACTGTCCTCTTGCATGTATTTTTGAGGGCTGCCCTCTTTACTCTTGTCCTTTCTTTCTTTATGACTTTGAGGCTCTGTCTCTTCAATGTTTTGGGCTTCATCTTCATCTTTTTTGCTGCTATGAGGGCTACCAATATCCTCATAAAACTGTTCAATTTCCTCATCATTTCCCTCCTCACTGTTTTTCTCTTTTTCATGGCACTACTCTTCATCACTGTGCTGCATATCATCACTGTGTTTTTCTTCACTTTGCTGCTGCTCTTCTTCATCATGCTACTCTTCCTCTTCATCATGCTGCTCTTCATCATGTTGCTGCTCTTCATCATCATGCTCTTCTTCTTCACTAATTATGGGAAATTTTAGCTTCTTGGGAATGGGCTTAATTGAAGAAGGCGAAAGATGTTGAGTGGAAGGTGAAGGAGATGCATGGGATGAAGGTACAGTGGCGAAATCTGGATGTGCAATGAAAATGTCCCAAGAGATTTCCTTCTTCTCAAGCTGATGAAGAATGACAATCTTCATGAGGGAATGATGGAAAAGGCAAGCTGACTGCTGAGAAGGAGGTCTTTTCTGAACAGTGGAGGCCATATTTTCAATACTTCTATGGAGGAAGAAGGGGAGATTTAACAATTTGGCTCTTGTGAAATGTATGAGCAACTGGACATGGTAAGCATAGACCCAGGAGAACCTTCCCTCGCATGTGAAATATTTCATGATTATCTTCATGAGGGGAGCATAGCTAGTCAACAAATATGAGAAAGGAAAGATGAATGGGCATGTATCTCTATGCTCCGGTTTCAAAAAGGGTTTGTATTGTTCTGAGTCTTGGTGGCTCTGTTTAAACCATTTCTCTCCGACATAAGGGATTTTGGTGGCTTTGGAAATGGATCTAGGAGAAAACTTGAAATCCAAGCCTGCCAGCTGAAAGTGTTTCCCTTGAAAGCTCAAAGCACAAATATGTGTCAAGGGGACATAGCTTTTCACCTCCTGCACCCTTTGAAAAAAATCTATACATCCAACTTCATGAAAGTTAAACAGGACTGATGGATGAGCATTTACCTCTTCAGTTGAAACAGGTTCAAACCTCTTGTGAAGGCCACTTCTGCTGTCTTGCCTGGGAGGAATTTTTGTTTTGGATACTCTTTGCTAACTGACAAAAACAAGCTGTCTCAAATGGTTTCCCAACACCACCCTTTGTTCTCCTTATAAGTCATTGTTTTATCCTCTTTGATGCCAATCAACAAGTGCTTGTCAAATGAAAAACAAAAATTCAATTTATCATTGTGCTTGGGAAAAGGTCTTGAAAAGATGTGTTTGTGGTTTCTTGGTGAAGAAAGAACTCTTGTGTTTTGACAAAAACAAAAACACCTTTCCCCCAAACAATGTTCTTTTGCTATTCATTGTTCTTTTACAAAGTAAACAAGACACCCTCAGCTGATTTCAAAATACTTTCAACACACTCTGTTTTTGGAACTCTGGTGGCTGCACAAAGTTCACTATTTCATAACACAGAGAGGACACTTTACATGACCAAGCCTTCACCTTCTAACACTGTTTCCTTCTGAGTTTTTGTAGACAAGGTTTGCTCTCTGCTTAACACTGTTAGAACACCTTCCAGCCAACTTGAGACCTCTACAACTCTGTATTTTTGTCTTGTAATTTGTTTATGGTTTTCACTATTCTTAAAGGCATTCAAGGCCCTTTAATACTGATAAAAACACCCCACCTATCACTGTACTAATCCTTAGCAATCACAACAACAAAAATATTTAATTTTTGACCAAAGCCCCACCCTCTTTAACACTATTTGTTCCTTTGGAGAAAACGGCATAAATACCCCTTTAAGATTTCAAAAACCATGAAGAAGCAAAAGATAATACCTTAAATAACGCTTGTGGACCTTGGTTGATTGATTGAGCAGCTCCAAAGGCATTTTTTGAGGGCTTTTGGGTGAGCGACACGTTCACAGAAAAGAGCGTCGCGCAGTGAGGGGTGTCGGGTTGATGTTCGGGCGGTGAGTGAACGGGCGCTACAGGTGCACCGCGCAACAATTTGAACCCTGTGTATTTGCGCTTACAGTCGCACCGCACAGGCTTGGAAGCCTGAAAACTCTGAAAAAATTGCCGAAATCACTTGTTTTCTCCTGCGAGTAGCTAATGGACGCTTGTCTCGTGGTTTTGAAAATGCATAATGGGCTTTTAATCGGTATTCCCACCTCTTTTTAAAAGTCAAAAATCTAAAACATCTTCGTAGTTTCTTTTGTGAGGGTTTGGATTTTGAAAAAGACCCTTTTGTCATATAAGAACTCAAGTCACCTTCAAAACATTATAGGGACCCATATTCGATCAATATTTGTAACAAAATGCTGTGGCCAACCTTTTTTAAAGACATCAAAGACAGGACCCCCTTTTTGAAGTGAAGAAACTTCTTTAAAAGAAAATCTTTTCACTGTTTCTTCATTAAGGCGAAACTCTATCACTGTTTGTCTATTTCTGACCTTTAAAGGAGCAATGTTTAAGAGTCATATTCAAGATTTTTGATGCATCCTTTGCCATATCTTGGAAGGAGATATTTCACAATTCTAAAACTTACTTTGAAAATTTTAACTCTATTGGTGTTTGATGATGATTATGCCCATGGTGAAGTTGATCAAAACTGCGAGGTGCCCTTGGATATTTTCCTTTAATTGTGGATGAAGAACCTTATTTGCATTCACCCATGGCTTGATTCATATCTGTTGATCCAGGAGAAAAACCTTTGGAAACTCTTAATTCAAATACATACAACAGCAGGGTTTGTTCATATGTACATAAAGAGGTCTTTGTCTGTTATAGTGATATGGCTTGATTCTTTGATTATTGTTTTGAATTTGAGACATTTTTTCATATCCTTTCTTCACACATACTGTCTCTGTGTTTTTTATTTGCAAAGGTATTATTCAGAAGCAAGGCTAGTCTATCTTCTTGTCAATTTGATGAGGTTTTGAAAAAGACCTTTATGGACAGGAAAAGCAAAGCTTCCTTGAATCATCATAGTACCATTGATTTCCCTCTGTTTTTAAGACCATTTTTCTATTCATAAGCCTTCAATTTATTTCTATTGATTTCAACTCTGTCTTTCAAATAGTGAAACCATGTAATCACCTCTTGAAATACCACTGTTGTATCAATGGTTTCATCCATTGGAGAAAATGGGGTAACAAGTTTTCAATCCATTTGAAGCATTGTTATCCTTGTGCTCTTTGAATGAGATTATACCTCTGTTGCTGAACCTCTTCTTGTTAAATGAAGGAGGTCTTTATTATGTTCCTAACCATCTTCTCTTGCATGGAGGATGTTTTACACAGTCACCCAACCATCTGCTCATGTTTGGAGGAGGTTAACAACAAGTGACATTTCATCCCTTTCTCAAACTGTGTCATCTTTCCTTGTAATGTCTATCTCTGCTTGGTATATCACGGTAAGTAATAAGGTGCAAATTTAGCAATATGCTATGAGAGGCATTCTCTGAGATATGTATCCCGTGGACAGAATGCCCTTGTAAATCTTTTGACCCCAGGAGCAACCTGACTTGTATCTGCAGAGTATTACTTACTTGTTCTTTATTACTAACCCTTTTTTACTGTGGTTGCAGAAGTTTATTGAATTACTTCTCTGACTAGTACTTGTATCCCAGGCTCAAAACAACATGAGAAGTAGTTGTCTTCTCATGTTTTTCTTGACAATGTCTTTTGGAATACCTTAACATCTCTGCTTTTGAAAAAGACATTGAAACACTGTAAATCCACCTAATATCAGTTTGGATTTTGGTATATGCACTGCTGAGACATCAAGGCTTTTTAGTGGCACGACCTAAGGGTGTATCAAGCTTTGTTTGCAGAATAGGAGGGCCATCTATGACTGGTTGGTTTTAGATAGAAGTTCTTTTGGCTTAGGATAGTTTGTTAAGGGGGGATTTCCTAAAGCGCCACTACCTAACTTAGGGGATATTTTTGACAGATTTGGAGTATTCTCTTTGGTATGATCAGATCTCAAGATGAGATATGACCAGAGGTAGGGTAGCTGACATTCTTATCAATCATTTGGTTAATGAATGAATTGGGGATGAGGGTGAATGACAGCAGATGGACAAGTTTGTATGACTGAGACTAGATAGGGCTTGACAATTAGGTTTTTTCTCATCATAGGCTGATTGAAAAGGTAGGAGGGTAAAATGTTTAGCGGTGTTTTCTAGCTGACAAATTTGACAAATTGGAGATCAACTGCTAGAAAACTTGACTTTAAAAACTAGTCATCATCAACAGGTGAAAAATACTAATGACTAACATGTAGCAACAACAACAACATCATGCCAAGCAGTTTGGATGAGAAGGATGCTAAGAGATTTATGTCATGAACAAGACAAAGGAACCACAATTTTTTGTGATAATAGCTCAAAAATTGCATTGTCAAAGATTTTTTTTTTTCCACAAGAGAACAAAGCATATCGATTCCAAATACCATTTCATAAGATAACCAGTTAACATTGGTGAAATTTTTTTGCAACATTGCAGGGCAGAGGAAAAATTTGTTGAAATCCTCATAAAGCCTTTGGGACAGAAAAGTTTTGTTTATCTCAGACAGTGTCTGGGAATGATTGATGGTGACAGTTGTGATTAAGGGGGAGTGTTGGAAATACTCCCAACCACCACCATGAATAAACAGTGGCAGCAACCCACACCTCAATTGAATTTTTGTTGTAGGGAAGGAAAAAACCCAGTTTTCAAATCCGAGGCATTTTCACACAATATCTGAAACAGAGTACCTGCAACCATACTCTGTGTTTAATTTCCTTACCATCGTTGACTTACATTTCTTGCCTGCAGCTTCGCAGCCCATAACTTTTTTGGTTTACCTTTAAGCCTTTTCGCTCAATGTTATGTTTTTGTCGATCCGATATTGATGGGACCCACCATACCTTTGCCACATTTGAAATCTATCGTAAACCTTTTCATTTTCCCTTATTCCTTACCTTTCCGCACTTCACACTCCCTGCTGTTTAACTGCCCACAGTTCGCAGCCCGCAAGATTTACCATTTAACTATTAAGCCCTTCACTGAATGTTATATTTCCGTCGATGCGATCTGGCAGGGCCCACCAACCATTGCTACATTTGAAAACCCACACAAGCCTTTGTTATTTTCTTTATTCCTTGCCTTTTCTGCATTTCGCACTTACCGTGGTTTACCACATCACTAGCTTCACTTCGCAAAGTTTAAGACTTACCTATTTAGCACCCTCAAGTTATGTTATTTTGTTTGTGATGCGATACGCTCGCAATAGCATGTGGCAAGCTTAGGAGGATAGCGCATAAAAGCGCCCACAAACTAAAAAATCTAATTTGCGATGTGAAATGTGCCATCGCACATCGCAATTTCAAATTCTTAATTTTTTTTAGTATCATGCAACTATTAAAAGTTAATATCGCCGATATGCGATTTGCGATGGAGGCATGGATGTGATGTGTTTTCAGAGCTAGAATGCATAAAATTTCAAGTCCGTTGTTTTGTGTTTTTTTATGTTGTTTTTGTGTGGAAACAAAAGAACAGAGAGGAGGATGATTTGGTTGTTTTAAGTCTGATCTAGCATTGAACATATTTAAAACCTCGGGCTTCGACAATTTTGTATGAACCAATGTAATCACATATTTTTTCAGTGTGAGAGTTGAATCGAATATAGAAAGGAGTTGAATAAATTGAAAAAGTATTCATCTCCTATGTTTTCACGCTCTGCCTTTCTATGTATGATTTTTATTTCCGCATTGAATTCTCTGTGTTGTCGGGGGAAAACGCATCCCTCTGTGTGTTTATTTATAATTTTCAACAGAAATGAACAATCGGTATCTAGTGAATGCACGACATTCTATATAATTATAAATTCTTGAAAATATATTGTGTATAATAAGTTATAAGTGATAAAATGGTTTCATCCAAACCCTTGCTCTGAGTAACTTGTGAATTAAATAGCTTACATATAAACATGTAGTAGTTTTTCCGAAATTAATGTTGTTTAGCGGTGTACTCTGTCGGTGGAAAGAATCTCGTGGAGGCTTAAGATATTCCAAGTTTGACCCCCTAATAGATTGAAACAGTATATAGATAGGTGAATGAAGACTTGAACCAGAGCAAATATTTGACCCGTACAACCATCTCATCTCCATTTTGACATGAGGAATCATAACCCATAATTAACTTATCAAGAAAAAGATTGAATAAGTAAGTTTCCGTGGAAAATAATTTGAGAAGGTTGAGACCCTTGTTCCGGAGAAACCAAAACCTGGGTCCGATCCTATCTAATGTAGAAAAAATAAATGCATAACTGATTCCGTAACAAAATTGGCCACGTAACAAACCCTCCAAGAGTTATCGTTATAAATACGAGAGAGGTTAACTCTATCACATAACATTTGAATGAGATACATAAATTATCATATCGAAAAGAGAGGTTAACTTTGTCATATAAAATTTTAATAAGATACATAAATTATCATACCAGATAAAGAGGTGAACTCGGTCACATAACATTTTAATAAGATACATATTCTATCATTCTAGCAAGATAAGTTAATGTTGTCGAATTAAAATTTTAACAAAATACATAAGTTATCATTCCAGAAGAGGAGTTGACCTTGTCGAATAACATTTTCACAATTCACATAAGTTACCATTCCAGTAAGGATCTCATCAAAAATCTTATCAGACCAAGAAATCCAACGCTGCAATTGCTAAGAAGCTAACCCAATGTTGCTACTAGTATCCTCATAATACATTATACAAATTATAACCTTAAGAAAATGTTTAAAAAGATAATATGTATTATTTCAGTAGAATACTACTCTATTCTGACACTAATAGTAGGCAAAAAGGGAAGAGACAACAAACTAAAAACCTTTCCTCGAGAGATAAAACAAGCAGTGTTGTATAGCCCTCAAATAATAAGACAACACATAATTCCAATAGGATATGAGACATTCGACTCTGACATAGGAGTTTCTGGTTGGTTCTTGGGAAGCCCTGCAACATGCAGGAGAGGGTTTACCCTTAGCACAACGAAAGAATTATGTGTTCCAAGAAAATATAGTGAGAGTGGCAGTAGACTTGGTAACGGCTGTCAAGTCTAAGATGAGAGGTAGATGATTTGCATCTTCCCTAGCACTAGATAAATTATGGCTCTGCAAACAATAATGTGAAATTAGTCATGTCTATATCAAAAATAAGAAAGAACAGTGCTATCAATTAAGACCTCCTTCATGAGATAGGCTCATATGTTACCTGGTTAATTGTTAGGAGAACCTTTCTTGTAAAACCATTTCCTTCCTGTAGCAAAAATGTTTTGAACACAACAGGTCTCTTCAAGCCCCTATAGACCACCGAGAGAGGTTTCATTAGGTTAGGAGAAATAAAACCTCAGAAGGATTATTAAACCTTATGAAACACAAAGGTAGGGAAATTACCAATTCATGCGATGTTGGTTGAGGATCCGTCAGAGAACAAGCCCGGAATAACTAATTGCAGAGCTCATCAAGAGCAGAGACGGTGTTGAAAGTTGAGTGGATTGGCAGAGGGCCAAGGGCTTCTGTTACCCTAACACTCCGCTTCAGATGGTGGACCGTATCTAGTGGAAATATATACGGTTTGAGCATGTGCCAGATGCCACCACCTGTTACCGTCAGATATCAGTGAGTTGGATCAAGAAGCTTCCATAATGACCAGCGCGACACCATTGGTGCTGGCTCCTTTGACGAGGACCTGGAACTATTGGTTAAGGCGGGAATATGTTGAATCAAATGTATGATCTGAAATATGTAATGAACCCCGAGGTGAAGTACTTACAAAAATTGAAAATTAATGTGATATTAAGATCAAAATAATGATACATAATTCAATTAAGTTGTATGTCCACTTGGCGTATATATTTATATGCAAAGCGTTTCTTTGTTAAATATTAATTTCATAGCAATAGTAATATCCTTTTTACTGATTGACAAAGTAATTTTGTTTTGTTTTGTTTTATGTGACTTGTTACATTAAATCAACCTAGATCCAACGTAACTCTAGATACTAGTCCATATCGATCAAATATATGCAATCCTTTTTACAGTGAAAAGAGATTTGATTAATTTTTATTTATATTTTTAATGTAATTTATTTCAACTTTATTTTTCCTTTTCTTCAAAAATGTAGTAAAACTTATCATACCTCATTTTTTAATGGATAAAAATAATTAGTATTTGTTATTGTTTTTGGCAATGTAAACTAACTCATCACTATTGTTCGGAAAAACCACACCAATTAGAATAATTTACTAATAATTTACAAAAAGCATAATTTCACTTTTAAATGGTCAACTTATCTACTTATTTCCAAAAAACATAGACTCTTAACAAATTAAAACAATTTTGGTTTTTAAACTCCTATGGTGATTGTTTTGTAAGAATATTTCCGGATTATCCACAGTATTGAGGAACATGTGTCAGCAAACACATGTTCCTCAATACTGTGGATAATCTGGAAATCTTCTTACAAAATTAAAACAATTTGAAATTTGTAATACCCTATAAACCACTGGTACATTTCATTTACAATTCTATTAGAGAAGTGATTATCTAATCATCATGTTATAGGAAAATTGTTGGCCACCAAGAAGCCATTGTGAATTAGTATGTACCTAATTCAATGAGTTTCTTGCCATATCAAATAAAAAAAAAGCACAAAATCCATTTATCAGATGATTCAAGGAAGAAACATCACTATAAACATTTTACATAATGAGTTCGATATGCGGAAGGAATACCAGCAGGGTAAGTTGCTCCCCACAAAATTCAAACAATCCTATGTGCAAAAGAGTAGATGGCCTGAGTTATAGCACATAATTGCATAAGCATTATGGGTTTTAGCAATAAAAGGAATATATTCGAGTGATGGGTAGTATCTAGGTAGTTATATAGACAAAACTTGTGCACCAAATAAAATGTGCATGAGTGTAGGTAGGTTTAAAAGAAACTTACTTTCTTTGGAAAGGGTGTTAATTTAAAACTGTTATCACATCCTGTGTGATATTATGGTGTGACTCTTAGGGTTGCCACACCATAGGGTTTTAATTATGAAGAGGCCAAAGACAAAATCAAGTGGAATGTATTCTGCAAACTGCGATAATGCACTTCCATACATGAGGGTGTGAAGAGGTTAGTAAAATAGTTGTCCTTATCTCGAGATGTCAAGATATGCATAATGTCTCATCTCATGGAAATTTTATTCTATAAGTCTGCATGCTTTTAATTGTAGGTTGAATAAATGTAAATAATAAAATCCAATAGTGATGTTGTGATTTTTGTAGCTCTAGAAAACGGAAATGGGAGTGGTACTAAAACTTCGTTTCTACAAGAAATTTATCAAAAATTTTGGATGGATTCGAGGTTTATTCCGGGCGTGAAGGCCCTGCAAAAGGAATTCGAGCCCCGGCCCGACGATATTATTTTGGCTTTGCTGACGAAGACAGGAACAACATGGTGTAAAGCACTTCTTCACACCATCGTCTCCTTATGCCATGCATGCCCCCCTAATTATCTGCTCCCTGATGAAGAAAAGAGTCCCAATGACTTCGTACCCACCCTGGAACTAGAGCTCTTCAATTCCCTTTAGCAGTATAATGTTTCCATATTCTCCGACCTCCCTTCCCCGCACGTGCTACACACTCATTTGCCTTTCTATAGACTGTTGGCCCTGGTTAGGTCTTGTTCCTCTAACTGCAAGATCGTTTATATTACTCGTAACCCCAGAGATACATTTGTTTCCCTCTGCAAATTCTATGAGACACTTGGCAAAGACGTCTTTCCAGTGCCAAAGGAGACGGTGTGGTTTGATGGCTTTTTGTCAAGGTCTGACATCCATTGTGGCCCTTTTGCTGAGCACGTTCTTGGTTACTAGCATGAGAGCAAGAGCAATCCCAGCAAAGTCATGTTTCTCACTTACGAGGACCTGCAGGCCGATTGCGTCGGGTGGGTGAAGAGGCTCGAGATATTCATCGGCTGCTCTCCTCGTCTCCTAGAGGAGAACATGGAGAGAGTTGCGTAGATCTGCACCTTCGATAGGCTCTCAAACATGGAGGGAAATAAAAGTGGGATAGCTTGGAAAATACGCTCTGATTGTGGAATGCCAATTTGTTCAGGAAGGGCAGAGTGGGTGAGTGGAAGAAGTGTTTTACGACAGCTATGGAAGACCACATTTACAAAGAGATCGAGCAGAAATTGAACAATGAGGACTTGCATCTTACCTGCTCATGATGTCTTGAAATATGTCTCTACAAAAGTTGTTTCGTGTGAATCTAATCAATATTTCTCTACAAACGTTTCGTGTGAATCTAATCAATATTTACAAAGGCGTTGTCTACACGTCACAATTTGTAAAAATTTCTATACAAAAGTTTCATTGCACATGAATTATTTACAAAGGTGTTGTCTATAGGTCCTAGTAGTTTTGTATTGGTCCCTTTAGGATGACCAATGCACCGGCCACTTTTATGAGCTTGATGCATGGAATTTTCCATCTATACCTAGACAAATTTGTTTTAATATTTATAGATGATATCTTTATTTATTCCAAGAATGTTAACGAGCACGAAGAGCATCTTAGGATAATTTTGGAAACATTTAGAGAACACTAACTATATGCTAAATTCAGCAAGTGTGACTTCTTTAAGGATCAGATCTAGTATTTGGTTCAGGTGATCTTATAAGAGGGTATACCTGTCGACCTGGAAAAATTCAGCACAATCATGAACTAGTATGTTCCTAAAAATGTTGCTGACATCCGGTCTTTCATGGGGTTGGCAGGTTATTACCTCAGATTTATCGAAGGATTTTCTAGAATTTCTTATCCTATAACATCCTTACAAAATAAAGGGTTAAGATTTAAATGGACTTGTAACCGTCATCATAGTTTTGATCGATTAAAGAATTTGTTAAGCACATCTCCAGTACTAAAAGTTGATGATCTGGAAAAGGAGTTTGTGGTATGCACCGATGCATGTCAAGAGGGAATGGGAGGAGTCCTTATACAGGAAGGCAAGGTGATAGCATATAGATCACATAAAATAAAAGAGCATGAGAAGAAATATTTTGCATATGATCTGGAACTTACAGCCATGGTACATGGCTTAAGATTTTGGCGGCACTACTATATTGGGAAAGAGGTTCTTGTTGTTGACAGACCTTAGCAGTTTAACCACCTTCTTTAAAAAACCCTATTTGAACTGACATCAGGCATGGTGGAGTGTGTTTTTGAGTGAATTCAACTTTGATATAAGGCTTCTAAAGGGAAATGAAAACCATGTAGCCAATGCTTTAAGTAGGAAGGTGCACTATGTATTTGAAATTCAATACTATTATATTGAGTTCAATGTATCAAAAAAACTTAAAGAGTAATCCGGATTTATGTGGGAACACAACAAAATAAAAAAATAGACATAAACATAGAGATGCAACAAAAATAATAATTCATTTCATTAATATCAAATAACATAAATATACTTACAGACATCATGAAAATAAACTAGCTAGGGCGTTGGTAGCTTATCTCTGAGAAGAGATGTGGTGGTTATAGGCCTCTGAATTGTGTTACAATGAGGCTCGAAGGCCTATTTATTGTTGAGAAATAATGGAAAACCCTAAACATCCAAAAACCTAACCCTAGGAGATGAAGCGCCAAAATTGTGGGCCCCGTTTGGGTAAATTGGTACATCAATCTTCCTGGGGACATAACTTTGGCATACGATCTCTGTTTGACGCGCTCAATACCTCGTTAAAAAAATATATCTGAGGACTACAAATTTTGACATGAGAAACATCAAAGAAAATTCCATGTTTTCTCGGTTTTCCCAAAAAACATCGTTTAGGGCCTCAAAATGGCTTCAAAAGTTTAGGACCCAAAAAACTGCTTAAAGTAGTAAGTTGTGTCAAAACTAAAAAACTGATAGAACCGATGGTGGGTGTCCAAATGAAATAGGTGAGTGGCCATTCCTTCCCCCTTAGGAAGAAATGGTCCTCATTACATTGAGTTCCTCCATGGGATGAGGTAAATTCTGTTGAACTTATAATTGGATTTGTCGAAGATGTCATGGACCCGTAGGCGGATGTGTTGGATGCATTCATTAAATTTGGTTTCTTTATTAGCCTCAGATATTACATGTGTGGATTTTTTTTGTGTGGTCGCATGAGGTATGGAAATATCAGGTGGCGGTACGCCTGGGGTTAGATCAATGGAGTGCTTGACCTGACACTATAGAGGAACCTTTGTGGGTGAGGAGAAAATGTCCTCGTATTCCTCTATGTCTTTTTCCATCGCTACTGCCATGTAGTAGAGCCCTGTTTTGAGGTTGTGACCACAATATTCTTCTTTCCTTGTGGGCGAATGGTAATGCAAATAAATTTCCTGGTTTTGGAAACAAGGTTATTGTGTTTTTTGCATTAGTCAAAGAGATGGCAGGAGGTGGTACTACCTCTAGTATCCTGTAAAATTTATTTCCCAAAGTAATAAAAACAACACGAGGCCTAGACTCATACAAAAAATGTTGATTCCACAAGTATGGTTGGCTCAATAATACATCATACACATCAAGAGGAGCAACATCACACAGTACTCATTAGTGAATAGCTTGATGTTGTACGGAAGGCGGCACTGCTAGCGGAAGTGGAGATCTCTTCCTTCATGAAGCCACCCAATGGTATACGGATGCGGGTGTGCTATGGTCAGTAGGCTAAGATGCGTCACGACCTTTGCTTAAATGAGGCTCATTTGGATTCTGCTATCGACAAGGAATTGTAGTGGAGAACCCTTCACCCACATCTGTGAATGGAAGAGGTGCTCCCCCTCCTATGGATCCTCAGGATCCTCCCCCTGGAGCTTGGTGGTGGAAATAATGGCACTGGGATCCACATCAATGATGTTCTTCCCTTTTTCATTTCCCTTGTCTGGTTCTGACTCAGGATCAAAAAATGCATAGCATTTGGGTGCCTTTAGTTTGGCCACAGGCGACTGTTTGGCCCGATACTCATTTTTTCTATGAGTGGGGCTGTTATGAAATTCACACCACTTCCCCGTGTCCTTATTTCGATTAGTGGTGTTGTTCTAAGTCACCCCGCTTTGGCTTTTCCTCTTTTTCTATGGTTCGGGAGTACCTTTCCCTGGCTTCAGATTCACGGATCCAAAGTCTCGCTTCTTCTGCTTAAATTTATGCTCAATCTTGGGGTCATAGAAATATTACATGCCAAGTGAGGTAAAGTTGAGGAACTCCATTTCCTCCTAAATGTATCGGTGCAAACAGTTGCAGTACTTGAGCACCAAATGTCACTTTGAATCTTTAATACCCAAATTTTTGCGCAGGGTATGAAACAGATTCGTCAGTTCGTGCACATCTTGATCCCTCTGTTGACGCAACGTGGTCCATTGGATGTACTTGTCCTCATAGCTCCCCACAGGGTAATGTTGTTCCTTGATGTCATCTCGAAACAAATTCAGGGTGCATCTAAGAACATAGAGGGTTCCCTCTTGTCCTTTTCCTCAAAAAGGTTCCCCACCAGTCCTTGACATGGGGGGCGGCTTTGAGGAGTGAAAAAATAAAATTTCCTCGATTGGAGAAATCATGGACTGAGAAATACTCTTCTAGAAAATTCAACCATCTATCTATAATGTTTGCATCTATTTGGCCTTCAAATACAATAATGTGAAAGTTTAATTGTACCTTGAAAGGAAAGGCACCTCCAGAGTGGTTTTTGGATGTAGATGTGCCATCTGTGGGCAGTCGTTGAAGGATCTGGGAAAATTTATCCATCATCACATTCCTTTCTTTCTCGACCGCCTCCTTGAGAAATATTTTGATAGCATCTCCTGCTCCTTAGTCTTTCTTTTCTTCCACTATGGGAGGTCATCATGGTTTGTGAGGTTGATATTGCAAGGACCAAATCGAGTCCTAACTCCGTATACCCTAACCTCGTTGGGGACATGCAAAACAAAATAGAGAAAGAGCAAACCGTTCTGATACCACTGATCCGGATTTATGCAAGAACACAAAAAAATATATAAATAGACATAAACACATATATGTAACGAAAATAATACTTCATTTCATTAATATCAAATAACATAAATATGCTTGCATAGATAATGAAAATAAATTAGCTAAGGTGTTGGTAACTTATCTCTAAGAAGAGATGTGGCGGCTGCAGGCCTCTGAACTATGTTACAATGAGGCTTGAAGGCCTATTTATTATTGAGAAACAATGGAAAACTCTAAACATCTAAAAATGTAACCCAATGAGATGAAGCGCCAAAAATGTGGGCCCTGTTTGGGTGAATTGGTACATCAATCTACCTGGGGATGTAACTTTGGCATATGATCTCTGTTTTATGTGCTCAATACCTAATTAGAAAATATATATCTAAGGACTACAAATTTTGACGTGAGAAACATCGAAGGAACTTCCATGTTGCTCCCGATTTTCCCAAAAAACGTAGTTTAAGGCGTCAAAATGGCTCAAGAAGTTCGGGACCTGAAAAACTACTAAAAATAGTAAGTTGTGTTGAAACTGAAAAACTGGTAGAACCGATGGTGGGGGTCCAAATGGAATAGGTGGGTGGCCACCAATATCCTCCTGGATCAAAGAGGTTGCTCGTAAAGACCCAAAATATGATTTTTTGTGGCAGCAAGTTAAGCAAACACAGAGTACGAGTAAGAAAACTGAATATGAGATCAATAATAAAGAATTATTAACCTTCATAGGTAGAGTTAATTTTCCTAATCAAGAGTATATTAAACAAATATTTTTGGATTAATTTCATCATAGTTCGTATGTTTCTCATCCTAGGTACCATTAGTTATTTTTGGAAATTAAGAAAGTTTACTTTTGACTTGGCATGACAAAGGATATAACTGAATATTTTACTAAGTGTATGGAGTGTCAATTAGTTAAGGTAGAGCACCAACACCCTATTGGCTTACTTGAACCTCTACCTATCCTTGAGTGGAAATGGGAAACGATTACTTTGGACTTCATAACAGGATTACCAAAAACAAAGAAACAACATGATTCTAGCATGGTGGTGGTGGATAAATTGAATAATTCTTCTCATTTTATTCTTGTCAAAACTACTTATAAAGTTGTGGATGTTGCAAATGTATTCATGAGAGAGATATTTTGACTGCATGGCATGCCGAAGGTAGTGATCTTAGACAAAGACATGAAATTTACCTCTGTATTTTGGAATGACCTATTCGTTGAATTGGGTACCCAGATTCAGTTCAATACCCCCTGTCACCCTCAAACTGACGAGCAGATGAAACGAGTAAATCAAGTGCTAGAAGATATGTTGCATACTTATGAAATGCAGTGGCCAACTTAATGGGAAGAGTATCTTCACCTAGTTGAATTCGCTTACAACAACTACTACCATGAATAATTAAAGATGATCCCTTATGAGGTGTTGTATGGCAGAAGGTGTTGAACACCTACTAACTAGAGTGGTCTAAAGGACAAGGTGATACTAGGACCAGATAGGTTGGCAGAAATGGAGCAGGAAGTCAAGAGGATCTGGTAGAATTTAAAGGTTGCCCAAGACAAAAAAAAAAATGTATGGAGATAGGAAAATAAATTTTAAGGAATTTCAGGTGGGAGATCATGTCTATATGCGAATTAAACCTAAAAGAAGTACCTTGTGGTGGGGTGGGTGTGCTAATTTAGCACCCCGCTATTGTGGGCCTTTCCAGGTGTTGGAAATAATAGGCCATGTAGCTTATCAACTTGCTTTTCCCACCCACATAAAATTCCATAATGTCTTTCATGTTTTCCTATTAAATAAATATGTGTATGATTCAAAGCATCTAATTAATTGGCAAGAAATCCAAGTAAGTATGGATAGTATAGATGGGAATGCAAAAAATATTTGTTGAGTTTCTAAACTATAATAGGTAAACTAATATAATTCAATGTTGATTGACAGGTCGAACCAGACGAGGAATTACTGGTAGAGCCTTTGTGCATACTCGACTTGAGAGGAACAATGTTGTGGAAACGAGCTATCATTCAAGTTAAGGTGCAGTGGAAGAACTTTAACTCGGAAGAGGGCACATGGGAATAAGAATATTTCATGAGACAAACCTATCCAGAATTATTTCAAGGACAATACTAAACATTAAGGATGGTATTTTTCTTCGAGGGGGAAGATGTAACACTCCAAGATAAGATCTAGTTGTGGAAATTTATCCTTAATGTGTACAACCCGAATCAATCAACATTATTAACTTTTTTTTCTTGATATATCCTTCTATCTTGAGATTTTTAGGAGTGGTAATTCCTACCAATACATTATAGATATGGTTGGATTCATATATTCCTTCTATGGGGTTGGTTATTGGTGTATATCCTCCTCTTTTGATGTTTCTTCTTCCTTTTCTTCCTCCTCTTCACAACCTATGTAAAATAATTTCTTCTCAACACACTTTTGAACTTTAGTATATTTTATATAACAACTATAGCAAAGCCCTTTTCCTCTTTTTTCCTCCAATTATTGTAGTGTCAATATTGTATGTTGTGGATGGCAAGGAGCAACAACATTTCCATATTTATAGTTTTGGTTGGTAGACTTCCTTGTTGCCATAACTTTTCTTTCAACTTTTCTTGCCACCCTAAATGTCTTTTCCAATGAATCAGGTTTCCAAAGGCTAACCTATTGTTGCACGCTATCCTTTAAATTCCCTATGAAGACATCAATCCTATGTTACTCTATAATATTATTTACCTTTATATTCAATTTTTGGAAGTCCTCAATGTGCTCCATCATTGAACCCTTTTGTTTGAGATTTATCAATTGGCTAAATAAGGTGTTTTTATTTGTATCCTCATAATGTGCTATCATTTCCTCCATAAAAATCGACCAAGTGACAAGTAGTTTACAAGAACAAAGCCATCGATACCATACAATTTTATTTTGTTCTAAATATAAAGTTGCAATGCGTACCTTTTGTGTCAGTTGCACATTATGAAGCTCAAATTATTGATCCATTTGCAATATCCATGTTATTAGATCCTTACCATCAAAATTCCTCATATCGATCTTTGGAATATGGTGGTTCTTAAATCCAACATTAGAGTCTATTAAATCATGATTAACGTTTTTTTTTCTCATCATGAACTTCATGTATTACCATTTCTCCATTAGGAATCATTCTTGTAGCAACTTTGTCAAACCTTCCATCAAACCTTCCATGTCTTCTTTTAGACCATTCTTCATGTCTTCCATATTTCCTTTCAATTTTTCTTCTATACCATCAATCTTAGCTTCCATGTCATTCTTTAAACCATACATCTTAGTTTCCATGCCTTTATTCAAACCATCCATCTTAGCTTCCATTTCATTTTTGGATACTTTTTGTGAGAACAACATTTGTTTCACTTGGTATTGTAATTTTAATATATCATGTTGCACTTCTTCCTCTTCATGCATCATTGTAGAGCTTTATGAGGGCTTAATAGGTGTGCAATTATTTTTGGGAGGCATTATAGAAACCAATACTGATATCAATGTTTCAATATACCCTTTGGAATCGTTTAAAGCTAATTTTTTTAAACAAAAGTTTTACAATTTATAAAAAAAATTACACACACACACACACCTTTTTCTTGATTTTGGGGAGCTCGATATTGAAACTAATATATCTCTATGATATCAGGTAATATCCCTTTGAGTCTTCTTTCCAATGCCAAAGGTTAGACCTAATTTTGATTCTTCAAGGAAAATTTATGTCTGATCTCCCACAATGACCTAATTATGGACTAGTTCAGTAGAGTGAACTTATATGCATCCCACGTGTCCCTGTTTCAAACTTCACCCCTGAAATTTATACAAAATAAACTACACTCCATGCACTTTCAACTACTTTTTACATAATGCTAATCTGATGCCGGAAACGAAATTTATGACGATTTTCCCTTGGTCACCTATTTGAGATGAAATTCTGGAGCCTGCAAAAACCCTAACTTCCATAGATCATATCTCCAAAAATATTGTAAACCAAGGTCTAAAATTTTTACACAAAGTTCATCAAGATTGCGGCTCCACGTGGTAAAAATTTCAGCTTTTTAAGCCTCGTAGAAAAATAGTTATATAAAAATTATAAGATGATATGTTTGAAGAAGAAAAACCTTAGAATCGCAAGCTCTGATACCAAATTTTATGCAACTAGCACTCAGAATAGAAGAAAATAGAGATCAACAACTTCGAAATTAGTCTCTTCGAGGGGGAAACCTATTTTACATTACATAAATGAACAATTATTAGATTATTCAAATGATAAAATCCTACTTTCTATATATAGGAGTCTAAGGGGTCCCAATATAATGAGAGCTTACATAATAGTAATAATATATGGGCACAACAATAACAATAATGGGCTTCTATGGGGCACAGTGATAACACTCTGGGGACTACATGGGCACAACAATAACAATAAAGGGGCCACACTAATAATAACAATAAGGGGATACACTAGTATTATAGGGACCTAACATACTCACACTCTACCAACCAATGAATTGCTTCCTAGCTCCCCTCGAGCCTCAAGTTGTTCTCCCTGTCAATAAATTTACCAGTATTTTTAATATTCTTCCTCCTTAAGCTCCTAACAGCACCCACTAGAACTAAGCATTCCATGACTAGTCTCTCTCTCCCACTAGTACCTTTGGTTTCAGATCACCTTTTTCTCCCACAATCTATCTTCTTTTTTTCTCCCCCATGACCTTTCTCTCCCAACATATTAGTTATGGTGGTACATAATTCTTTCTAAAATTGGAGGATCTATTTTCTTGACTATGAAAATTGTCACTTCAAAATTGTCCTTTCTTGGACTAAAACTAATTCATAATTGCTTCCTGACAATTGGTTCATGACTACTAATGTGATGACTCCTATTACATTTCTAAATAAAAAAATAAGTCAAATAATATTTTATGCACATCAATATACTACGTCAATCAACTTCATTCTTGGCCCCACAACCAACACTTCCACAATATTTACAAAAAATATAAATAATAATATTTCAAAATCAATTGCACTAGGGTATCACAACTTCTGAAATAATAATATATTGACATGTTTCTTAAATAACGAGTATGATGTATACTTTGTATAATGAAAACACTTTTATATGATTAAAGTGTGTCTCATCTAAATTCAGTTTTATTTTTCTAGTTTATGTGAGTCATGGCATGACTACACAACTGACATGTAGCTTGAGTCACCACAACCCAGGGGCATATAACTAGTTAAAATAACCTAGAGATCGTAGACATCCTCAGCCACACAAGCCCTTAGCATGGCTAGATTTTTTTCCCAAAGAGTTTCGAAACTGTGACATTTACACCATGGATTGACTTAATAGAATACCCTATCACACTCTATTATGTCTTATGGGCTTTCATCTAAATTTAATTTTATAAAACAAGCACACACACATATATATGTTTCTATTATTTCTTAATTTTTTAACATGAAATTATTTCAATTCATAAAATGTTAAAAAATTGTGAGAGGATGCTCTATTAAGCTATTCTTTGTAAATATGAAAAAAAGTAGTCATGTTAATATTTAGTGTGAGTAGACCAAATTTGATCCATTAGTGATTTTTACAATTTACTTAAATACCAAAGATCCAATTTTTTAACTAAAAACTAATCCTATGAGTTACTAACAAACTAGGCCTAAAATAAATTATTTTACATTAACTAAAATAAATTTATAATAATTGAAAAATGCATTATTTTATATGGAAATCTAAAACTAAAAAAAATAAAAAATAAAACACCTTGTAATCTGATTTCTAAATCAAAATCCAAACATGCTAAACATGCAACTCACGAATAAAGAATAGTTTAAGTGAATACTTAAATATAACACAACCTTATTAATATATGTGGTTGATATATCACGATGTCATTTTACTCTTTTCAAAATATCATTTGTTTATTATCACAAATTTGGTACTACGGTAATTTCATATTTTTTTTTTTTGTTACTTTGCAATTAGCTTGAATCTAGTCTTATATAACCCCTCTATTGCATGAAAACAAACTACTTAAGTTGGATGCTATCAACAAGATTGTGGGAGTTTAATTTTCTCAAAACTGCTTTGATCCTCAACATACAAATCTAAACTTCATGAATCATAATAATTTCATAATTATATTAAGTAAATGTCAAATATTAAACATAGATTTAGAAATATAAACTAATTAATATTTAAAATTCACTCATTAAAATGAAACAACTCTATAGACCAAAAAAAGGGTCAAATTTATATTAATAAGGCTTTATAATGCATAAAAACAACCAATTTGAAATTTATGCCCTTAAATAGATTCAGTAAACCAAAAAAACTCGCACTTTAAAAGACTCCACTCACTACTTTAGGAGACTCCCAACTTATTCAAAATAAAAGTTTTTCAAAAGAACAAAGCATTAAAAATTCTTCGAAAAACAAGAAAAATGGTCTCTTCTATAGCATAAATATTTCTATATTCTCCCCGCCGTGTAAACTCTAAACTAAAATGGGACGATGGCAGCAGCTCCGTGTAAACTCTCTATCGTAGAATGGAATTATCTACATTTGTTCTCATATTACATTATCTATTTCTATGTAAAGATTGTTTCAGAGATTAAGAGTTTTCTCACTACTTTATATACAATACTTTTGGGTTCATTATTCGTTTCAAGTAAATAGTGTACATGTTTAAGTATTTTAGCTTACTATTCAGTGTCCTAACACTTTTTCTCTAAATTGTTATATATATATATATGTTAATTCATTAATTAATTAATTAGTGGTTATGACAATAGAAAAATAAAATACATGACTCTTGGGTTCAGGATAACTTGAGATCATTTTCATATAATTTCTTCTGGTTTATATATATATATATATATATATATATATATATATATATATATATGTATATGTTAATTAATTAATTAATTAGTTAGTTAGTTAGTTAGTTAGTGGTTATGACAATCCTTATACACAGAAAAATAAAATACATGACTCTTGGGTTCAGGATAACTTGAGATCATTTTCTAAGTGTTAACACATGATCTTGCTCACATTGTTACATATTTTATATATATTTATATGTATAATTTAGGTGGAGACATTTTTATTTCTTTTATTTAACTTGACTCATAGTTTCACTATAACATTATTTCAGAATTAGAGAGGCTTCTTTTCATTTGTTAACCTTACTTATTTTTTACAGACTTAAAAATAACAGGAATTGAATCTTTTTGGGTAAGCAATATTTTATTCTATGAGAACGACAATTCTTGAAACTGAAATTCTCAACACATAACTAGACAACTTAAAGACTTATCTCTATTTCTAGAAATATATTAGGAATTGTCACACTCCACCAACCAATGAATTGTTGGAATTGCTACCTAGCTCCCGTATAGCCTCAAGTTCTCCTTCCTATCAAGAAATTTATCAGTATTCTTAATAGTCTTCCTCTTTAAACTCCTAACAACATCCTCGTAGAAATGAGTCTTACTAGTACCTTTTTAGATCACCTTTCTCTCCTAAAATCTATCTTCCCATTTTCTCTCATGTCCCGTCATACTAGTTGGGTGGTAGGGAATTCTTTCTAAAAATGGAGGATCTTTTTTCTTCATTGTGAAAATGGTCACTTCAAAATTGTCTTTTTTTATACTACAACTAATTCATAACTTCTTCAAGACTTCAAATTTGTCTTTTTCATACTACAACTAATTCATAACTGCTTCATGACATTTGGGTCATGACTACTAATGTGATGTCTCTATTATATTTCAAAATAAAAAATAAGTCAAATAATATTTTATGCACATGAATACACTGATATGTCAATCAACTTCATTTTTGGCCCCACCATTTTTACAATATTTACAGCAAATATGAATAATAATATTCCAAAACAAATTACAGTAGGGTATCACAATTTCTCAAACAAGAATATGAAAATGATTTTATATGATTAAAGTGTGTATAATAACCCTGACCCAAGGGAATATAAGCCCCCCTTAAAATCTCCTGGAGATTGCACACAGCCTTCACCACACGAGCCCTTAGTATGGCTAGATTTTTTCCCAAAAAGTTTCAAACTAGTAACCTTTACACCATAAATTGACTTAATAGAATGCCCTATCACCCTCTATTATATGCCCCGATGACTCTCATCTAAATTTAATTTTATAACATATCATTATGATATTAAATGCTAATTAAATATCAATATAAAAAAAAAAATTTATATATATATAATTCTATCCTTTTAATATTTTTTAATTTTTAAACATGAAATTATTTTAATTTATAAAATGTAAAAAAATAAAATGAAAAAAAATTGTGAGAGAATATTATGTTATGTTAAGTTATTCTTTGTAAATATGAAAACATATAGTCATGGTAATGGTTAGTGTGATTAGATCACATTTAATGATGTAGTGATGTAGTGATTTTGACAATGTATTTTTCTTGTTTGAGAATTAGAGAGGACCCTTTTTCTTTCTTAACATTACTTATTTTTTACAGAGTTAAAAATAACAAGAATTGAACCCTTTTGGGTAAGAAGTATTTTATTCTATGAGACCTTTATAGCCATTCCTGTCTTTAACATAGAAAAACATAAAAAATTCTTGAAATTGAAATTCTCAGCAACACATCACTGGACAACTTAAAGACTTATCTCTATTTCTAAAAATATATTAGAAATAGTCACACTCCACCAACCAATGAATTGCTAGAATTTCTACCTAGTTCCCATATAGCCTCAAGTTGTCCTTCCTATCAAGAAAGTTATCGATATTCTTAATAGTATTACGCCTTAAGCTCCTAGCATCATCCCGCTAAAACCTGGTCTCTCTCTCCCACTAGTACCTTTTTATATCACCTTTTTCTCCCACAATATTTCATGTTTTCTCCCTCGTGACTAGTCTCTCTCTCCAACTAGTACTTTTTTAGATCACCTTTCTCTCCCACAATCTATCTTCCTTTCTCTCTCGTCATATTAGTTCTGGTGGTAGGGAATTCCCACAATCTATCTTCCTTTCTCTCCGATCATATTAGTTCTAGTGGTAGGGAATTCTTTCTAAAAATGGAGGATCTCTTTTCTTTAATGTGAAAATGGTCATTTTTTGGATTACAACTAATTCATAACTGCTTCATGACAGTTGGGTAATGAATACTAATGTGATGTCTTCTATTATATTTATAAATAAAAAAGTAAGTTAAATAATATTTTATGCACATGAATATACTGATATTTACATTTCAAAATTGTCTTTTTTTGGATTACAACTAATTCATAATTGCTTCATGGTAGTTGGGTAATGACTACTAATGTGATGTCTTCTATTATATTTCCAATAAAAAAATAAGTCAAATAATATTTGATGCACATGAATACACTGATGTTTAAGTCAATCAAACATTTCCACAATATTTACAACAAATATAAATAATGATATTCCAAAAGGAATTACAATAGGGTATCACAACTTCTCAAATAAGAATATATAAACGTGTTTTTTTATACAATGAGTGTCATGTATAGTTTGTATAAGGAAAATGATTTTATATGATTAAATTTTGTCTCATCTAAATTCAGTTTTATTTTTTTAGTTTATGTGAGTCCTGATATGAGTGCACAATTGATCAACTGATTTGTGATTTGAATCAGGGCGGCTCATAAGTAGTTATGTCGTTAAAACCCTGAGATGATTTCACAACTAATTTGTGGGTTGAATCACCATAGTTAAGTCATTAAAAAAACCCTGGAGATCGCACACATCCTTGACCACACCAGCCTTTAGTATGGTTGGATTTTTTTCCCAAAGAGTTTCATACTAGTAACCCTTACACCATGAATTGACTTAATAGAACACCCTATCACCCTCTATTATATGCCGTGTGGACTCTCATCTAAATTTAATTTTATAACATATCATTATGATATTAAATGTTAGTTAAATATCAATATAAAAAAAATTATATATAGTTCTATTTTTTTATATTTTAAAATTTTTAAACATGAAATTATTTTAATTCGTAAAATGTAAAAGAAAAATGAAAAAAAAATGTGAGAGGATATTATGTTAAGTTAAGTTATTCTTTGTAAATATGAAAAAATATATAGTCATAGTAATGGTTAATGTGACTAGGTCACATTTAATGATGTAAACATTAGTGATTTTGACAATTTACTTAAATACCAAAGATCCAATTTCTTAACCAAAAACCAATCCTATAAGTTACCAACAAACTAGGCCTAAAAGAAATTATTTTACATGGGAATTTTAAACTAAAATAATTTTATAATAATTAAAACAAACAAATTATTTTACATGGAAATCTAAAACTAAAAAAAAAAAATAACCTCATTAATAGCATGGAAAACAAGCTACTGAGTGTGGGATGCTATCACCACTATTTTGGGAGTTTAATTTTCCCAAAAATGCTTGGATCCTCAACCTCTCCATAGTGAAGTTTGAAAAAACCTCATAGATCATAATAATTTTATAATCATATTAAGTAAATGTGAAATATAAAACGTGGATTCAGAACTATAAAATAATTAATATTTTAAATTCATTCGTGAAAATAAGACAACTCTATCCACTCTAAAAGGTTTAAATTATATTTATAAGACTTTATAATACATGACAAAAAACCAATCTAAAGCATATGCTCTCTAACAAAACAAAAATTCTATAACCCAAAAAAACTCACTACTTTGAAAGACTCCCTACTTATTCAACATGGAGAGAAATCAAAGGGAGATGGCGTTGGAAAATACACTCTGATTGCAGAATGCCCATTTGTTCAAGAAGGGTAGAGTGGGTGAGTGCAAAAAGTATTTTACGCCACCTATGGAAGGCCGCATTTACAAAGAGATTGAGCAGAAATTGAACAACGAGGACTTGCATCTTACCTACTGAAATATTTCTCTAAAAAAGTTTCATGTGAATCTAATCAATATTTCTCTACAAAACTTTCGTGTGAATCTAATCAATATTTACAAAGGTGTTTTGTACACGTCACAATTTGTAAAAATTTCTTTACAAAAGTTTCATTGTGCGTGAATGATTTACAAAGGCGTTGTCTACAAGCTACAACATTTTTCTGATAGGAATTTTGTAAAATAAAATAAAATAAAATAAAATATTGGAATGTTTGAATAGTTTTTTGGAAAGAAATTCAGTACAATAAAAAAATCTTAGACACCGTGTCTAAGATTCTGAAGAGTGACAGCTTTAAGTCATATTATAAAAAATTTATACCAATTTTTCTCATAATCTTACCAAAAAATTGTTGGAAATTACTCCCAACTGCAATCTGAATGAGCAGGACAAAAACATAAATTTTTGATTTGAAATTAAAGGACAGCAACAACAGGAAATTTTCTAAGTCTTTGCACTCAACCTATGCATTCAATTTTGTTTTGAACCACATGCAAAAGCCAGACCATCGCAGTCCTTCCTAATATGCGAAATCACATTTGAACCACGCAAACCCCCATGCCATAAAATTGTGCACCTACCACAGTTATTAACACACCATCATTTGAATTCAAAACCTTACCACATCATTTTGTGGACCCCACCACTGCCCTGTCAAACCCTCTCCGACCAATCAAATGTCATCCCATGAACTCCTCGCTTACATCATCCCTCCGCAATCATGTGATAGCGCGACCTCGCCACCGTACTAACTCAATCTTTCTCAGCTAATAGCGCTTCGTCGCACTGTCTAATTGCCCAGTCAATGGGCACATTTTTTGATGCTATAATCTATCGCAATTTCTTCGCAATTATTTTTTTGCACCATCCGGTGCTGACGTCAGGGGACATGACTCCCCATGCGATAAACATATCGCGTTTGATATTTGTAATGTTTTTTTGTCATATGGCTTGTAATGCCACAATGACAAAATTTTCATTTTCACATAGTTTTTAGCTTGGGTTAATTTTTATTTGTATTATGGCTACAACCTGTATTGTAAACACACACACACAATATATATATATATATAATACAAAGATATAAGCATATGTTGTGCGTGAAAGTAGTAAACAGTGAGAGCGTAATAGTTGTGCAGTGGAGCAAAGAAAAGGAGAAACCAGAACAGCAGTTCTGAAGATTGTAATAGCTAATAGATAAATGAATGAAAGACATTTTTTGTGTTGCTCTCCATGGTGTATGTTTAGTTTTAATGCTCCATCTACAAATTTCTTAATAATTTCTCTGTGTTAAAGAGGAAAAGAAATTCCTCACTGTGTGTTAGGATTCATCAGAAAATCCGACATGGTATCGGAGCTAGTCCAGGATCTCAGCAGTTGCTGAAGAAGCTGAAGGAAGAAGAAGACTGTTGAAGCACTTCTCCAACAGAGTGAAAGGTTTTCAGCAAGTCAGGTATTTGCACAGTAGCGTTATCGTTCATTTAAAAATATACAAAGATCTAAAAATAAGTGTTAAGAATCATATTTTACCTCTCCAACAGTAAGAAAGTTTATTTAAGTCACACATTCAAGCTTTATAGTTCTGCACAGTACATAATGGCAGGAACTAGCACAAGCACGAGTATGGGAAATACTCAGCTCCCAAAATTCAATGGGAAGAACTATGATTATTGGGCAATCACAATGAGGGCCCTGTTTGCATCTCAATATTTATGGGAACTGGTTGAATATGGATTTGAAGAACCAACTGATGAAAATGAGTATAATTCCTTAACACAGGTAGAAAAGGATTTGCTAAAGAGTAATAAGAAGAAGGACTCAAAAGCCCTCTTCTATCTCTATCAAGCAGTGCATGAAAGTATATTTCCAAGAATTGCAGCAGCAAATAAGTCCAAGGAGGCATGGGATACCCTCCAAACAACAAATCTTCAAGTAATGAGAAGAGAGTTTGAAGTTATTTGCATGAAAGACTCTGATAGCTTAGACTCATTCTTCACATAGTTGATTGGGTTGGTTACCAAATTTAGATCTCATGGAGAGAGAAAAATAGTGGAGAAAATATTGAGAAGTTTACCCTTAATATTCAATGTGATAGTCACTACTATTTAAGAGACAAAGGATCTCTCAAGATTTACAGTTGATGAGCTTCATGCATCTTTGATGACACATAATGAAAGGTTGAACATAACATCAATCTCATATTTATAGCATGATTTTAAGACCAAAATGTCCTTTGGAAGAGGAAGAGGTCAAGGTAGATCAAACTACCGAGGAAGAGGTAGAGGCAAAAGCCAGAACATAGGAGGAATAAAAAACCCTGCAAGTACAAGTGGAAGGGGAAGCAACCAAATTCAGAAACAAAGCCAAGGCAGTAGCCAACAAGGTGGAAAAAATCAAGCACATGGACAAAGGTATGATAAATCCCAAGTCCAATGTCATTACTCTAAGAATTATGGACACTATGTCAATGAAAGTAGAAATAAAAAGAGTGACATGGGTAATAGACCCAGTGCTAACTTTACTAAAGAAACTCGGAGTCAATAAAATTTGTTTTTAGCATGTAATATGGCTGAAAAGAAGAATAAAGCTATATGGTTTCTAGATTCAGGATGTAGCAACCATATGACTAGATACATCTCTATTTTTTCCATGTTGGATGAAAATTTGAAGTCTCAAGTAACATTGGGAATAGACAGCATAGTCTCTATCATGGGGAAAGGAATAGTAAGTGTTTTTACAAGAAAAGGAGAAAGGAAATCCATACAAAATGTATACTATGTACCTGGTATGAAGTGTAACCTTTTGAGCATTGGACAACTCATTCAGAAACTCGCTATAATGTATTCTTTGAAGATGATGTATGCACCATCATGGACATACCACCAAGCAATCAAAGGATTGCACAAGTGAAGTTGATAAGAAACAAAATGTTTCCTCTCAAGATGAGAGCATATTTGAAGAAAGGAGTTGCAATGGAAGTTGTAACTAAAGAGACATTCCAGAAGGAGGCTAAAGATGAAAACTGGCTATGGAATTTGAGATTTGGACATCTCAAATTTGGAGGCCTAAATTTGTTGCACAAAAAAGGTATGAAAAAGGGATTACTATTGATTGAGAAACTAGACAGCCTATGTGAAGACTGCATCTTTGGAAAACAACACAGAGAAATATTTCCATCAGGAAAGAGCATAAGGGCAAAAGCACCCTTAGAAATAGTCCATTCAGATTTATGTGGACCAATGAAAAAACCTTCTTTATGAGGCAACCACTATATGTTTACTTTTATTGATGATTACACAAGAAAAGCATGGGTGTATTTCTTAAAGTTGAAGAGTGAAGTATTTGAGAAATTTTGCCACTTTAAAGCTCTTGTTGAGAATCAAAGTGGGAAGCACATAAAATTTTTGAGGACTGACAGAGGAGGAGAATATATCTCCAAATATTTTCTGTGTTTTTTCAAAGAAAATGGGATTCATAAGCAATTTACAGCAAGGCATACACCACAACAAAACGGAGTTGCTGAAAGGAAAAACAGGATCATCATGGATATGGTAAGGAGCATGTTGAAGGAAAAACATTTTCCAAATGAATATTGGGTTGAAGCTGTACATTGTGTAGCTTATGTGCTGAATAGATGCAGTGAGAGCAGTGTTGTCTATTCCAGCACAACATAAGTGGAAAGTTTACCAAATGGATGTGAAATCAACATTCCTAATTGGAGTATTGATGGAAGAGGTTTACATTGAACAACCTCCGGGCTATGAGAAAGAAGGCCAAGAGCACAAAGTATGAAAATTGAAGAAAGCTCTATATGGGTTGAAACAAGCACCAAGGACATGGTACAGTAGAATAGATGCCTATCTACTGGAAAATGGGTTTGAGAAATGTGAAACAGAACCCACATTATACATCAAATAAAATGATGGTAAGATGCTCATAAAGTTTTTATTTCTCAAGCAAAATATGTGAAAGAAGTTTTGGAAATATTTAACATGCACGATTGCAAGGCAGCAATAACTCCTAAAGTGATGGGATTGAAATTAAGCAAGGAAGACAACAACAAGGATGTAGATATGAGTTTATATAAGAGCATAGTTTGCAACCTTATGTATTTGACTGCAACTAGGCCTGATATTATGCATGATGTAAGTTTAATTTCTAAATTTATGGAAAGGCCAAAGGAGACACATTGGTAAGCAGCAAAGAGAATTCTAAGGTATGTGAAAGGAACGAAGGGTTATGGTATTTTATACACCTCTTTAGAAAATTTTGAGTTAATTGGATATACTTACAGTGATTGGGCTGGAAGGGCTGGAAGTATAGATGACAGGAAAAATACCTCTAGATTTGTTTTTCATTTAGGATCAGGAGCCATTTCATGGGCTTTTAAGAAACAGCCAATTATGGCTTTATCAACAGCAAAGGCAGAGTATGTGGCAACTACAACAACAGCATGTCAAGCAGTATGGATGAGAAGAATGTTAAGAGATTTGTGCCATGAATAGGTAAAAGGCAAAACAATTTATTGTGATAATAGCTCAGCAATAGCATTATCAAATAATTCAGTGTTTCGTAAAAGAACAAAACACATTGATGAAAAGTATCATTATATCAGAGAATTGGTGAACAATGGAGAAATTTTTCTGAAGCATTGCAAAACATAAGAACAATTTGCGTATATTTTGACAAAAACATTGGGGCAAAAAAGTTTTAATTATCTTAAAAAATGTCTAGGAATGCAAGATAGCAGCAGTTGTGATTAAGGGGGAGTGTTGGAAATTACTCCCAATTGCAATCTGAATTAGAAGGACAAAAACATCAAATTTTTATTTGAAATTAAAGGATGACAACAAAAAAATATTTTCTAAGTCTTTGCACTCAACCTATGCATACAATTTTGTTTTGAACCACCTACAAATAACCAAACCATCGTAGTCCTTCCTGAAATGTGAAATCGCGTTTGAACCACGCAAACCCCCACGCTATAAACTTATGCACCTACCCCAGTTATTAATGCGACATCGTTTGAATTCAAAACCTTACCACATCGTTTTGTGGATCCCGCCACTGCCATGCCAAACCCTCTACGACCAATCAAATGTCATCGCATGAAATCCTTACTTAAATCATCCCTCCTTTACAATCATGCGACAGCGTGACCCCACCATCGTGCCAGCTCAATCTTTCTCAGCTAATAGCGCTTCGTTGCACTGTTTAATTGCCCAGTCAGCGGGCACATTTTTGATGTGATAAACCATTGCAATTTATTCAGAGTTCATTTTTCCCACCATCCGGTGCTAACGTTAGGGGACACGACTCGCCATGCGATAAATGTATCGTGTTCGATATTTGTAATTTTTTGTTGTGATATGGCTTGTAATGTCAACGACAAAATTTCTCATTTTCGCATAGTTTTTAACTTAGATTAATTTTTCTTTTTATTATGGCTACAACCTGTATTGTATATATATCTGTGTGTGTGTGTGTGTGTATGTTTACAATAGAAAGATATAAGCATATTCTGTGTGTGAAAGTAGTAAACAATGAGAGTGTAATAGTTGTGAAGTGGAGCAAAGAAAAGGAGAAACCAGAATAAAAGTTCTGAAGATTGTAATAGGTGATAAATAAATGAATGAAAGACATTTTTTGTGTTGCTCTCCATGGTGTATGTTTAGTTTTAATGCTCCATCTGTAGATTTCTTAATAATTTCTCTGTGTTAAAGAGGAAAAGAAATTCCTCACTGTGTGTTAAGGATTTATCAGAAAATCTGACAAAAATTCCATTTCCATTATTTTTGGATAACTGGTGGTGTTTTTTTAAGAATACGCAGACCATCCATTGTCGAAGTATACAGATATATATTATATGTTTATTCAGACTCTGTAAGTAATAATTTGTATCTCCATCTGAAGTTTGTTTGTTAGGACTCTGTAAGTAATAATTTATATCTCCATCCAAAGTTAAATTATGGTCAAGATCCCCATTCAACAAAGTCGAATGAGAATGACTAGTGATTTTTTTTCAAATAAAAATAAAATGTTTTTAAATAAAATAAAATGTATACCACATTACAATAATAATGAGTATGTATGTTTAAATAATTTTACTTAAAAGTAACTTAAGATAATAAGAAGTACAGTAAGAATTTGGAGATATGGTCCGGTGTAACTGAAACTCAATTTTAGACTCAAAGGTTTGGTTGGACAATAGTCTTGATGTCTACCTCTTTTTTTACCTAATACTATGGTTTGTTGCTCAGTGAGGAGCTGGAGGGTGAGAAGAAGACGTAATTGCCCTTCTTTAAGGTTGGGTGGACCATACCAGTTTTGCAATATTTGAGATAAGTATCATATCTCATCTGTATCAGTTATTCACGATAGAATTTGTATGTGGCTATGGAATGAATTTATATGAATAATATTTTAATTCTTTTAGGTGAAAGGTTTGATAATTTCACTTTGGTAGTTAAATAGAAAACATAACGCCATAGTGGTGTGTGTGATTTTGTTATATTCAGTCTAAGATACAATCATAGAAAAGAAAAATCTGTATATAGTGAATGCACGATATCCTATATAATTAGAAATTCTTGAAAATATATTGTGTATAATAAGTTATAGGTGAGAAAATTGTTTCATCTAAACCATTGTTGTGAGTAACTAGTGAATAAAATAACTTACATATAAACATCTAGGATTTATTCTGAAATTAATCTTGTTGAGCGGTGTACTCTCCTAGGGGCAAGAATCTCATGGAGGCTTAAGATATTCTAGGTGTGACCCTTTATTAGACTGAATCAGTATAAATATAGGTGAATGAAGAACTAAACCAGAGTAAACAATTGCCCTATACAACCATCCTGTCTCCATTCTGACACGAGGAATCATAACCCAGAATTAAGCGAGACAGATGTTATCAAGAAAAATATTGAATAGGTAAGTTTCTATGTAATAAAATTTCAAAAGGTTGAGACCCTGGTTCTGGAGAGACCATAACCTCAGTTTGGTTCTATCTCATGAATAACGACTAAACACATCATTGATTCTGTAAAAATATTGTCCATGTAGCCAACCGTCCAAGAGTTATCAATATTATAAATACGAGAGAGGTTAACTCTATCACATAACATCTCAATAAGATACATAATCTATCATACCAGAAAGAGAGGTTAACTCTGTCACATAAAATTTTAATAAGATACATAATATATCATTCCAGCAAGATAATTTAACATTTTAAAATTAACATTTTAACAAAATACATAAGTTATGAATCCAGAAGAGGAGTTGACTCTGTCGAATAATAGTTTAACAATAAACATAACTTACCATTCCAGTAAGGATCTCATCAAAACTCTTATCGGTCAAATAAATCCAAGGTTGTAATTTTTAAGCAACTAACCCTCTGTCACTACCATTTTTCCCAGAAATACATTATACAAACTGTAACCTTAAGCGAATGTTTTAAAATACAGTATGTATTATTTCCATAGAATACTGCTATGGTCTGACACTAATACAAGGCAAAAAGGGAAGAGGCAATGAACTAAAAACGTTTCCTTGAGAGATAAAGCAAAAAATGTTTTATATCCCTGAAATCGTAAGGCAACAGGAAATTCCAGTAGGATAGGAGACATCCGACTCCACGAGAGGAGTTTATGGTTGGTTCTTAGAAAGCCCTACAACATATAGGAGAGGGTTTACCTTCAACATAATGAAATAATTGTGCGTGTTCCAAGAAGATACAGTGAGAGTTGCAGCATACCTGGTAACGGTTGTCAAGATTGAGATGAGAGGTAGATGATTTGTATCCTCCATAGCACTAGAGAAATTATGGCCCTGCAAACAAAAAAATTACATCAGTCATGGCTACAACAAAAATAATAAAGAACAACAATATAAATTAAGACCTCCTTAAATAGATAGGCTCATATTTTACCTAGTTAATCGTTAGGAGAACCTTTCTTGTAAAACCATTTTCTTCTTGTAGAAAAATTGTTGTGAACACAACAAGTCTCTTAAAACCCCTCTAGACCACCGACAGAGGTTTCATTAGGTCAAAGACAAATAAAACCTCAGAAGGCATATTAAACCATCGGAAACATAAAGGTGGGGAAATTACAAATTTTATGTTATTTTAAGGTCTATCGGAGAACAGCTCGAAATAATTGTTTGCAGAGCTCGTCCAGAGTAGAGTCAGTGTCGAATTTCGAGTGGATTGGCAGATGGGCAAGGTTTTACATTACCCTAATGTTCCACTTCAGATGGTGGACCATTCGATTTATAGTGGAAATATCTATGTTTTGAGTGTGTGCCATATGCCACCACTTGTTACCGTTATATGCTGGTGAATTGGATCACAAAGATTCCATAATGGCCAGGCGCAACACCAGTGGTGTAGATTCCTTTGATAAGGACCTAGAACTATCGGTTAAGGTAGGAATCCATCGCATCTAATATATGATGTGAAATATGTAATGAACCCCGAGGTGAACTACTTACAAACATTGAAAATTAATGTGATATTAAGATCGAAATAATGATACATAATTCAATTAAGTCATATGTCGACTTGCCGTATATATATATATATATATATATATATATATATATATTGTTTCTTTGTTAAATATTAATTTCATAGCAATGTTAATCTCCCTTTTACTAATTGATAAAGTTAAGTTAATTTTTTTTTTTGTTTTGTATGACCTATTACAAGTGGTATCATAGCAACAAGTTTCTACACTATGGCTTGATTAGGCACTAACGTTTCTGATAGAGCATGCTAAATTGTGCACAGTGAGAGCATAGAGGTAAATAATCAATCAGTTAGAATGAGAAGGGGAGTCGGAGGACAATTTCCCACGAGATCGTCTCAATACATGAAAAATTTGGAAGCACATCTGGAGATGTGGGTATAGCTAGGTGCGAAACAACAACACCAGAAAAATAGATTACTCCATACTCTACAACAGTTGCAAGAAAAAATGGGACGACTAAGGAAAGATAATGAAATATTGATGCGTGAGAAGGAAATAATCCTAAAGGGTCTCTCAGAAACGCAGAGTTATAGATCTTATCAACCTAGTCCCGAGCATCGAACTCATATTAGAGGGGAACAATGAAAATTTACGGTGGATCACCGAGAAGGAATCCATACACATAGAAGTAATAGAGAAAAGGGCGATAATGAAGAAGAATCTGGATATGCCTCAGAGCAACAAAATTCCAAGAAACAGAAAATGGAGCTGCAGGGGGGGTTTAGAAAAATAAAGCCTCCATTTTATTATAGAGAAGCAGAGGAAGCTACAGAGGCCTGGGTTATTAATATGAATAAGTATTTCCAGGTATATGAATACAATAGTAACCTCAAGGAAATATTATCATTTATCATCTTCAAGGAAAAGTGACCTTATGGTGGTAGGAGATCAAATGAATACATGGAATAGAAGAGTTGAATGGTACCTGGGATGAATTTCAGAAGCACTTCAGAAATAAGTACCTGATGGAGCAATTTTAAGATGAGAAGGCTAAAGAAATTCATGACTAGAGACTCAGGAAATTGGCTATGGATGAATACATAACCAAATTTACTTATTTATTACGATATGTACCTTACCTTTGGGAGGAAAAAGCCAAAGTACAATGCATTCTGAGTAGTCTACCAATGTTCATGAAGGAGAGGATAGAGTTTGATAGTCCAAAAACTATGACAAAGAATTCTGAAAGGCACAAATGTGTTACCTCGGATTGATGATATTTTTGACTAAGTCAAGGGTGCTACCTTTTTCTCTAAGATCAATTTGCAATCTGGTTATCATAAAATCGGAGTGAAGGACGAGAATATCTATAAAACAACTTTTGGAACACTCTACAGACATTATGAATTTTTTTTGTTACCGTTTGTGATGACCAATACACTAACCACTTTTATGATCCCGGTGTGTGGATTTTTCCATCCATACCTAGAGAAATTTGTTTTAATATTTATAGATGATATCCTTATTTATTCCAAGAATGTTAAGGAGAATATAGAGCATCTTAGGATAGTGTTGCAAATGTTGAGGGAAGAAAAAAATGTATGCTAAATTCATCAAGTGGGACTTCTTTAAGGATCAGATCCAGTATTTGGGTCATGTGATCTCATCTGAGCGTATAGTTTTCGCCTCGAAAAAAATCAGCACAATCATGAACTGGTTTGTTCCTAAACATGTTGCCGACATTCGATCTTTCATGGGGTTGGCAGGTTATTACTTCAGATTTATGAAAGGATATTCCAACTTTTCTTATCCCATAAAATCCTTACAAAAGAAAGGGTGAAGCTTTAAATGGACCTTGGACTATCAGCATAGTTTCAATCGATTAAAGAATTTTCTAACCACATCTCTGGTACTAAAATTTGTCGATTCGGAAAAGGATTTTGTGGTATGCATTGATGCATGTCAAGAGGGAGAGGGAGGATTCCTTACATAGGAAGGCAAGGTGATAGCATACGAATCACATAAATTAAAAGAGCAGGAGTAGAAATATTTTTCATATGATATGGAACTTACAGTTGTGGTACATGCCTTAAAAATTTGGCGACACTATATATTTGGAAAGAGGTTGTTGTTGTTGACGGACCATAGCAATTTAACCAACTTCTTTAAACAAACCTTTTTGAATGCACGTCAGGCAAGGTGCTCTACATCTTTAACTGAAGTCAACTTTGATATAAGGCTAATGAAGGGAAAGGAAAACCGTGTATCCAATTCTTTGAGTAGCAACGTGCACTATGTATATGAAATTCAATACTATCATATTCATTTTGATGTATCATAACAACTACACTTGTGGCCCCACAACAAACACTTCCACAACATTTACAAAAAATATAAATAATAATATTTCAAAATAAATCTCACTAGGGTATCACAACTTCTCAAATAAGAATATATAAACATGTTTCTTATATAACGAGTATGATGTATACTTTGTATAATGAAAATAATTTTATATGATTAAAGTGTGTCTCATCTAAATTTAGTTTTATTTTTCTAGTTTATGTGAGTTATGACATGACTACACCACTCACATGTGGCTTGAGTCACCACAACTCAGGGGCATATAAGCAGTTAAAATCACCTAGATATTGCACACATCCTCGGCCACACAAACCCTTAGCATGATGGATTTTTTTCCCAAAGAGTTTTGAACTAGTGACATTTACACCATGGATTGACTTAATAGAACACCCTACCACCCTCTATTCTATGTCGTATGGGCTTTCATCTAAATTTAATTTTATAACACATCATTATGATATATATATATATATATATATATATTATTCTTTGTAAATATGAAAAAGGTTAGTCATGTTAATAGTTAGGGTGAGTAGGCCACATTTAATGTATTAGTGATTTTGACAATTTATTTAAATACCTAAGATCCAAAGGCCTAAAAAGAAATTATTTTACATGGAAATTTAAAACTAAAATAAATTTATAATAATTAAAAAAAGCATTATTTTATATGGAAATCTAAAAAAAAAAAAACTTGTAATCTCATTTCTAAATCAAAATCCAAGCATGTACCTCACCAATAAAGAATAGTTTAACTGAATACTTAAATATAATACAACCTTATTAATATATGTGGTTGATATATCATGGTGTCATTTTACCCTTCTCAAAATATCATTTGTTTATTATCATATAATTGGTATGGTAATTTCATAAAAAAAAATTGTTACTTTGTAATTAGCTTGAATCTAGTCCTTTATAATCTGTCTATTGCATGAAAAACAAGCTACTCAAGTTGGATATTATCACCAAAATTGTGGAAATTTAATTTTCTCAAAATTACTTTGATCTTCAACATAAGTCTAAACTTTATAGGTCATAATAATTTCATAATTATATTAAGTAAATATGAAATATTAAACATAAATATAAAATATAAAATAATTAATATTTGAAATTCATTCATTAAAATAAGACAACTCTATAGACGAAAAAAATCAAATTTATATTGATAAGACTTTGAAATAGATGGAAAACAACCAATCTAAAATTTATGCCCTTTAGAAAGAATGCAGTAAATAAAAAAAGCCTCACTACTTTAACACTCCACTCACTACTTTAGGAGACTCCCAACTTATTCAGAATAAAAGTTTTTCAGAAGAACAAAACAATAAAAAGTCTTAGAAAAAAAAAATTAAAAAAACAAGAAAAATATTCTCTTCTATGGCATAAGTATTTCTATATTCTCCCTCCCGTGTAAACTCTATACTAAAATGGGACGATGGCAGCAGCGCCGTGTAAACTCTCTATCGCAAAATGGAATTATCTACATTTGTTTTCATATTACATTATCTAATTCTTTGTAAATATTGTTTCGGAGCTTAAGAGTTTTCTCATTACCTTATATACAATACTTTTGGCCTTGTGTGATAGCTTCCTATTCTGTGTTCTAACATTTCTTCTCTAAATTGTTTTACATAATTTCCTCTGGTTTTTGACTCAATTATAGTCTTTACTCTCTATATATAACTGTCAGTAGTCATGGATAATTCTTATACATAAAAAAAATAGAATATATGACTCTTCGGTTCAGGGTTTCTTGAATTCTACTTTTCTAAAGGATTTTGTTACTTGAAACGACAGCATTATAGCTAAGGGAGAACCTGAGATCATTTTCTCGCTGTTAATAGATGACCTTGCTAACATTGTCACATATTTTATATATATTTATATGTACAACTTAGCCGGAGACATTTTTATTTCTTTTATTTAACTTGACTCATAGTTTCACTACAACATTATTTCAGAATTAGAGAGGTCCCTTTTGGTTGGTTAACATTACTTATTTTTTACAGAGTTAAAAATAACAAGAATTAAACTTTTTTGAGTAAGTAGTATTTTACTCTATGAGAACTTTATATCTATTCGTGCCTTTCACAAAGGAAGAACTTCAACAATTCTTGAAATTGAAATTCTCAACAACTCAGTATTTTATCACTGTTTCTAGAAATATATCAGGAATAGTCACACTCCACCAACTAATGAATTGCTAGAATTGCTACTAGCACCCCTCGAGCCTCAAGTTGTCTTTCCTATCAAGAAATTTATGAGTATTCTTAATATTCTTCCTCCTTAAACACCTAGCAACGTCCTACTAGAACTGAGTCTTACACTACAAATCTCTCTCTCCCACTATCTCTCTCCCACTAGTAACTTTTTAGATCACCCCTCTCTCCCATAATCTATCTTCCAGTTTTTTCCCAGTCCCATCATATTAGTTATTGTGGTAGGGAATTCTTTCTAAAAATGGAGGATCTCTTTTCTTGATTGTGAAAATGGTCACTTCAAAATTATCTTTTTTTTATGCTACAACTAATTCATAAGTGCTTCATGCCATTTCTGTGGTGACTACTAATGTGATGTCTCGTATTATATTTTGAAAAAAAAAAAAGTCAAATAATATTTTATGTACATGAATACACTGATGTTTAAGTCAATCAAATTCATTATTGGCCCATAGCCACCATTTCCACAATATTTACAACAAATATGAATCATAATATTCCAAAATGAATTACACTAGGGTATCACAACTTCTCAAATAAGAATATATAAACATTTTTTTTATATACTCAGTATCATGTATAGTTTGTATAATGTAAATGATTTGATTTTATATGATTAAAGTGTGTCTCATCTAAATTTAGTTTTAGTTTTCTAGTTTATGTGAGTCTTGAGATGACTGCATAACTGACCTGTGGTGGCTTGAATCACCCTGACCCGAGGCATATAAGCCCTTAAAATGCCATGGAGATCGCACACATCCTTGACCACACCAGCGCTTAGTATGGATGGATATTTTTCCCAAAGAGTTTCGAACTAGTAACCTTTACACCATGGATTGACTTAATAGAACACCCTATCACCCTCTATTATATGCCCTATTTTAAGGCCCACACTTCATTGGGCGCGTTCACCACAACAGGCACGTCCACAGAGGCGTTTGACGAGTTTGGGCATCGTGCATCATAACAGGCGCGGGCGCGGGCGTGTGGCAACGGTCATGTGGACGTGCGTTATAGCGGGCAGGTCGCACTAGCCGACGTGTTGGACGTTATAGCGACCGATGTATTGAGGGCATCTCCGACGCACACCATGGGCGAACGAGTTGAGAGGAGGGCGTCGAGTGGGTCAACTCGGGTCCACTAAGTGACCCACGACACCCCCACGCCACACTTTGTACGCATATTAATAAGAGCATGCAGATGGTGGAAAACAAAACAATGAACATCCAACGATCAAAGGAGAACCATTGGACTTCATGAACTAGCCAACAGCTCATTGGTGGAGAAGCACGGCAAACGGTGAAGGAGGACGAATGGCAGGGCGTTTCACATGAACTGAACTTCAGTTCGGAAGCCATTCCGGGAGCGTCGGAGGTCAGAATTGAGTGCCGTAAATTTTAGAATGTACGTATTAACGGGCCGCATCTAACCATATATTTGGGGAGTGGATTCGACACACAGGGAACTCGTGGGATGGTTTGAACTGATTTGCAGTGTCGATTCGAGTGACCCAAGTGACTCGGCAGCACTCAGGCATTTTTGTGCAGGATATTCCCAAGGTGAAAAATCAATGTTGTAAATGATTTTTGAAGACTATTTTGATGATTGACAAACCTTAGAGCTCGGTAAAAAGGATAACTTGCCTTGCCAAGGAGTAGAAGTGGCTTCTGCTGGATTGGAACTTATAATTTCATATTTATGAAACATATTATTGGGCAGACTCATATTAAGGGAGTTTCCCCTCCTTTGTATGTATGGGTGTACTTGTGGATTGATAATGATGTTTATGTTTATTTCCACATATTGAAAGAAAATTTGGTTAATAATTAACAAGTGTTGCTAAAGGCATAGTCTACATACTTGAGTATTTGGAAAAAGAAAAAGTACGGTAGTGCCACACCCATCTATAGCGTGGTTGAAAGAAACCAAGGGTATAGGGGCGTGAAATTTGGTATCAGAGCTACCATCGTTTAGGGATTTATACTAAATCAAGCAAGGACAACTTAGAGGTTGAAGCTGAAGCTTGATTAAAGAAAGTAGGGACACAGTTGTAGGGTTGCAGGTGGTGTTGAAGCTGAACTTGTACATTGGGTTTCTTTTAAGACCTTAGCTGAAGCAACACATCTGTCAAGGCTAAAGCTATAAAAGAAGAAATGCCAACTTTGGAAGAATTCGGGGAGAAATTCCTTGAAGCTTTACAATGGATAAAGCACATGAGGGAGCACTTGCGGATTCAAGACAATCTTGGAGTCTTGGAGAAAGAAGATGACTTCTTTTCTAACACCATGGATGAATTCTCCTTGGTTGCCTATGATGAGACCTTTTACATTGGAGGAACAAGGAACATGGGATGTTACAAACCTTGATGGGGCAATTTGTGACTGTACACTTGATGGTTCAAATGCCCTGGACAAGGGTGGAACTTGATGGCCTTTGTGATGGAAAGGGTCATGCTTAGCCACATAGAATGGAAAATGCCCGACATGACCGATAGACTACCTTGGTGGTAGGGCACATTGGTGGAGTGGACTTCTTCATGGCTTAAATAAAGATGGACCTCTTAGCAGACCTTTAGTGGGGGAGTAGCCTTGAAGGAAGTACTCATAGATGGATGAAGGTAGGAGTGATCGAGAGCACTTCACCTCGACATATGTATGGACATGATGATGATGAGAGTTCAGTTGAGTTCACTTAGATGAAAACATGGGTAGCCAAAGTCATGGACATGGACTACATGGAGATATTTTATAGATGGACTAATGGGACATTGTTCACCATGAGCAACTTGGACATTGGTTGGATGAGCAGCCTATGAGACATTCATATGATTTGCAGGGTGAGAACTTGTGATGGCACTGATGGCCAATACAAGTAGGCTTGCCAATGCTTTGGATATGATGAGGCATGGGAGTTCATGATGAGTTGCATTCATTGGAGGCTTCATACTATGGTTATCTTGGAGTATCTGATCCATTGAGGAGTTGAGGTCACGATTGGTCTTGATTTTGATGCATTATGGGATGCATACCTTGGAGCACATTTATGGGGTGTGTTCAAGAGGAGCCACTTGATGGGAATGATCGAGCTAGGAAACTTTGGAGTTTGATGGAGATGCAGCGATGGAGATGCCTTGGTGGTACACACTTGGGCATGGGCTTGAGTCTACTTGACTTAGCCACACTTCTTACTTTTGATGATGCTTGGAGGATGAGACTACTTTGCATACAAGTAGCACATGGATTAGCATCATGGACAACATGTTGTGGATGACATGGGGAACACTTCATGGACCTGAACATGGCACACTTAGATGAGATTGATTCTTGATTGAATTAATGATGTGACAGGATGCTAGAGAAACTTACCAATGGTGGCATGAGAAGGAGTATTCTCATTGTTTTATACGTTATGGTTGGATTATCTACCTGACTAGTTCGAGCTATGGGGGCATGCAGTACACCGAGCTATGTCTGATAGATGTATCATGGCAAGGACGAGATATGTTGTGTTGGGATGGAGTACCATGGTAGATATTCACACGATATTGACGATATATGATGGGTTGACACGATATATGTTGCAATAGCACGTGACCTTGTTGAGGAGACTGAATTCCCACTAGGGTAAAGCATGTGGTGATTGTAGCAGATGTGTTGGTGATCATGGATTGAGAAGATATCTCATGGATATGTTAGACATGAACCTTGCTGGTTTATGTGACGATATTGTGCGATGAGACTTTGCGACAAAAGTTGCGGTGATATGATGCGACAATGGTAGCACTATCAGGGACGATAGTCATATTTTAAGTGGGGGAGTATGTAAGGCCCACACTTCATTGCACACGTTGACCACAACAGGCGCGTCCACCGGGGTGTTTGACAAGTTCGGGCGTCGTGCACCATAACAGGCGCGGGCACGGTGTGTGGCGACGGGCGTGTGGGTGCGCGTTATAGCGGGTGTGTCGCACTAGCCGACGAGTTGGATGTTATAGTGGCCAACGTATTGAGGGCGCGGCCGACACACGCCATGGGCGAATGAGTTGAGCAGAGGGCGTTGGGTGGGTCGGCTCGGGTCCACTAAGTGACCCATGACACCCCCATGCCACACTTAGTACTTGTATTAATAAAAGTGTGAAGATGGTGGGAAACACAACAACGAACATCTAACGATCAAAGGAGAAGAATTGGAGTCCACAAAATAGCATACTAGCAAACGGCAAAGGAGGACGAACGACAGGGTGTTTCCGCACGAACTGAACTTCAGTTCAGAAGCCATTCCAGGAGGGTCAGAGGTCGGAATTGAGTGCTGTAAATTGCAGAATGTGTGTATTTACAGGACACATCTAACCATACATTTGGGGAGCAGATTTGACACACATGGAACTCATGGGATGGTCTAAACTAATTTTCATTGCTGATTCGAGTGACCCCAGTGACCCGGCAGCACTTGGGAAGTTTTGTGCAGGATATTCCCAAGGTGAAAAATCAATGTTGTAAATGATTGTTGAAGGCTAGTCTGATGATTGACAAGCCTTAGAGCTTGGTCAAAAGGCTAACTTTCCTTTCCAAGCAGTAGAAGTGGCTTCTGCTGTATTAGAACTTATAATTTCATATTTATGAAACATATTATCGGGCAAACTCATTATTAAGGGAGTTGCCCCTCCCTTGTATGTATGGGTGTACTTGTGGATTGATAATGATGTTTATGTTTGTTTCTACATATTGAAATAACATTTGGTTAATAATTAACGAGTGTTGCTAAAGGCGTAGTCTACATACTTGAGTATTTGGAAAAAGAAAAAGTACGGTAGTGCCGCACCCGTCTATAGCATGGTTGAAAGACACCACGAGTATAGGGGCGCGACACCTATGGAATCTCATCTAAATTTATTTTTATAACATATCATTATGATATTAAATGTTAATTAAATATCAATATATAAAAAATTATATATATAATTCTATTTTTTTAATATTTTTAATTTTTAAACATAAAATTATTTCAATTCATAAAATTTAAGAAAATAAAATGAAAAAAAATTGTGAGAGAATGTTATGTTAAGTTGATTTATTATTTATAAATATGAAAAAATATAGTCATGGTAATGGTTAGTGTGACTAGGTCACATTTAATGATGTATTGATGTAGTGATTTTGACAATGCCCTTTTCTTAGTGTTAACACATGACCTTGCTAACCTTGTTACATATTATATATATATATATATATATATATATATATATATATATATATATATATATATATATATATATATATATATTTATATGTACAATTTAGCCGAGACATTTTTTTCTTTTTTTGACTCATAGTTTCAGTACAACATTATTTCAGAATTAATGAGGCACCTTTTCTTTCTTAATATTACTTGTTTTTTACAGAGTTAAAATTAACATGAATTAACCCTTTTGGGTAAGCAGTATTTTACTCCATGAGACCTTTATAGCCATTCCTACCTTTCACATAAAAAAACATAAACAATTCTTGAAACTGAAATTCTCAACAACGCATCACTGGACAACTTAAAGATTTATCTCTATTTCTAAATATGTATTAGAAATAGTCACAATCCATCAACCAATGAATTGCTAGAATTTATACCTAGTTCCCCTCTAACCTCAAGTTGTCCTTCCTATCAAGAAATTTATCAGTATTCTTAATAGTCTTACTCTTTAAGCTCCTAGAAACATCCAGCTAGAACTGAGCCTTCCATGACCAGTCTCTCTCCCACTAGTACCTTTTTAGATCACCTTTCTCTCACATAACCTATCTTCATGTTTTCTCCCTAGTGACGAGTCTTTCTCTCCTGCTAGTACCCATCACCTTTCTCTCCCACAATCTATTTTCCTTTCTCTCCTGTCATATTAATTATGGTGGTAGAAAATTCCCACAATCTATCCTTTCTCTCCCATCATATTAATTTTAGTGGTAGGAAATTCTTTATAAAAATGGAAGATCTCTTTTTACTGTGAAAATGGTCACTTCAAAATTGTCATTTTTTAGACTACAACTAATTCATAAATAATTCATAACAATTGGGTAGTGACTACTAATGATTTTTTTTTAAAGAAAAACAAAAAAAATGTTCTCTTCTATAGCATAAGTATTTTTATATTCTCCTAGCAGTGTAAACTCTATACTATAAAATCTGTACTAAAATGGGATGATAGCAGCAGCTTTTGTTCACCCCGCCGTGTAAACTCTATATAGCAGAATGGAATTATCTACATTTGTTCTTGCAACTGTGTAAACTCTATACTAAAACGGGACAATGGCAGCAGCTTTTGTTCACCCTGCAATGTAAACTCTATATAGCAGAATGGAATTATCTACATTTGTTCTCAAATTACATTGTCTATTTCTATGTAAATATTGTTTCATACCTTAAAAAAAATTTCATTACTTTATATACACTACAAATACTTTTAGGTCATTATTTGTTTCAAGTAAATATTGTGCATGTTTATATATTTTAACCTCTTATTCAGTGTTCTAACATTTCTTTTCTAAATTATTTTACATAATTTCCACTGGTTTTTGATCCACTTATAGTCTTTAAGTTAGATATATATCAGTAGTCATGGACAATTTTTGTACACAGAACAATAGAATACATGACTCTTGGGTTCAAGGTTTCTTGAATTCTAATATTTTTTTTTTAAGGATTTTGTTACTTGACAAGGATCACATAATAGCTAAGGGATAACATTATATCTTTTTCTCAGTGTTAATACATGACCTTGATAATCTTGTCATATATATTTTATATATATTTATATGTATAACTTAGCAAGAGACATTTCATAGTTTCAGTACAACATTATTTGAGAATTAGAGAGGCCTCTTTTTCTTTCTTAACATTACTTTTTTTTTACAAAGTTAAAAATAACAAGAATTGAACCCTTTTAGGTAAGCAGTATTTTACTCTATGAGACCTTTATAGCCATTCTTACCTTTCACATAGAAAAACTTAATAATTTCTTGAAACTGAAATTCTCAACAACACATCACTGGACAACTTAAATACTTATCTCTATTTCTAAAAATATATTAGGAATATTCACACACTACCAACCAATGAATTTCTAGGATTGCTACCTAGTTCACATCTAGCCTCAAGTTGTCCTTCCTATCAAGAAATTTATCAGTATTCTTAATAGTCTTACTCCTTAAGCTGCTAGCACCCCCTTAAAACTGAGCCTTAAACTAAGCCTTCCACTACGAGTCTCTCTCTCCCACTAATATCTTTTTAGATCACCTTTCTCTCCCACAATGTACCTTTTTAGATCACCTTTGTCTCCCACAATCTATCTTCATGTTTTGTCCCTCATGACTAGTCTCTATGTCCAACTAGTACATTTTTAGATCACCTTTCTCTCCCACAATCTATCTTCCTTTCTCTATCGTCATATTAGTTCTGGTGGTAGGGAATTCCCAAAATCTATCTTCTTTTCATGAGGGTTGGGTAGTGACTACTAATGTGATTTCTTCTATTATATTTCCAAATAAAAAAATAAATCAAATAATATTTTATGCACATGAATATACTGACATTTATGTCAATCAAAAATTTCCACAATATTTACAACAAATATAAATAATAATATTCCAAAAGGAATTACACTAGGGTATCACAACTTCTAAAATAAGAATATATAGACATGTTTTTTATACAATGAATATCATGTATATTTCGTATAATGAAAACTATTTTATATGATTAAAGCCTATCTCATTTAAATTCAACTTTATTTTTCTAGTTTATGTGAGTCCTGAGATGAGTGCACAACTGATTTGTGATTTGAATCACAACGACCTATAAGTAGTTAAGTCATTAAAATCCCGAGATGAGTGCACACCCGATTTGTGGTTTGAATCACTATGGCCCATAAGTAGTTAAGTCGTTAAAATCCCTTGGAGATTGCACACATCCAAAATCCTTGACGACACCAGCCCTTAGTATGGCTGAAGTTTTTTCCCAAAGAGTTTCTAACCAGTAACCTTTACACCATGGATTGACTTAATAGAACACCCTATCACCATCTATTATATTCCATATAGACTCTCATATAAATTTAATTTTATAACATATTACTATGATATTAAATGTTAATTAAATGTCAATATAAAAAAATTATATATATAATAGATAAAAATCACGTTGAATTGAAAAACAAGGAGTTGCAGCTCACAGGTGAGTACTGCACCTGGAGACTGCATTCAAATAGAGATATCACTCTACATCCATTAATCAGAAAGATACATCTTTAAGTACATAGCAAATAAGTAGGAGGTTGTAACCAGACTCTTATATTCTAGGAACTAATCCCAAACTAAGGAGGTACATTACAACAATGTAACCATTTCTCCATTAATATACAAATAATATTAATTATTTCCAACTCTCCTACTTAATGGAGAAAATATTACCCTGAACTCCTAGCATCCCTCTAAACAATTCAAACTTTATACGTCCAAGAGGCTTAGTAAAAATGTCAGCCATATTGTCACAAGTTTTACAATATTCAACAAATATCTCCTTTGACTGAAGTTTCTCTCGAACAAAATGGAACTGAGTATCAATGTGTTTGGTATTTTTATGAAATACTGGATTGTATGCTAGCTTGATGGTACTCTGTTTTTCACTTTTAATGGTAGTTGATTCTTTCTGTTTTTCTCCAACATCATTGAGAAGTATTCTCAACCAGATAGCTTCCCATGTGGCTGCACACAATGCTTGGTACTCAACTTCACATGAAGATAAAGCTACAGTACTTTTCTTTTTGCTGCTCCATGCTATGACCCCGGATCCAATGCTGAATGCGTAACATGTGATAGACCTTCGATCATCCAGGTTACCTGCCCAACCTGAATCTAAAAATCCTGCTAGAGTAACATCAGATGTGTCAGTGTATAAAATACCATAATTACTAGTACCACTAAGATACCTTAACATGATTTTTGCTACGACCCAATGACTTTCGAGTGGTTTAGACATATACTGGCTCAACATACTAACAGAGTATGCCAAATCTGGTCTAGTTGTAGTAAGATATATCATACTCCCAACTAGTTGTCTATACATAATGGCATCCACCTCTTTAGTGCCATCTTCACTGCACAACTTTAGATTATGTTGCAATGGTATTGTTGCTGATCTACACTGCTCCATTCTGAAATTTTCTAGTAGACTTCTGGCATACTTCCCTTGAGTAAGAAAAGTCTATCCAAAATCTCTCCATACTTCCAATCCCAAACAATAATGGATATTTCCGAGATCTTTCATTTCAAACACTTATGACATCTGCCGTTTGATTTCTTTGATCAGATTATCAGCACTCCCTATTATAATCATATCATCCACATACAAAGAAATCAAAATAATTTGCCTCTATTTATTAAACTTGGTATACAAATTTGGATCATTCATGCTCCTATGAAAACCATGTTGTACAAAGAATGAATCGATCTTCTCATACCACGACCTGGGTGCTTGTTTTAAACCATATAGTGCCTTTTTCAATCTACAAAAAAGATGTTCCTACCCCTTTTTAGCAAACCCTTCAAGCTGAACTAAATAAATTTATTCTTTCAACTCACCATTCAGAAATGCAGACTTAACATCTAGCTGGTGTAGCTCCCAGTTATGTTTTGTAGCTAAAGAAATTAGCATTCTAATGGTTTCTAATTTATCTACAAGAGAAAAGGTGTCATCGAAATCTATTCCCTCTTGCTGTGAGTAACCCTTTGCTACCAGTCTAGCTTTAAGCTTTTCTATACTCCGATCTGCATTTATTTTGGGTTTATACAACCATTTAGATCCTATGGGTGTTTTACCTTCAGGCAGTTCAACTAAATCCAAAGTGTGGTTTCTAATAATCGATTCAATTTCCTCATGCATTGCAGCCCTCCATGCATCAGATTGACTTGCTTCTTTATAATTTGTGGGTTCTACAATGTTTAAAATATTTGTCATTAAAGCATAGTCTTTCAATCTGGATGGTACTTGAGTCTTCCTACGTGATCTCCTTGGTAGGGGACTTACCTCAAATCTTTCTGCTTCAAACTTATACGGGCTCGCATCATTGACTACATCACTTGTTTCTTATTCTTTTTTCTGCTCCTGCTCTTGATCATCCTCGTTGTTTTATTCCATTAATAATGGAATGTGCCAATCATTATTACTGACATCCTTTCCTTCCTCAACCTGTTCATGAAATACCACATCTTGGCTTGCAAATATCTTATGAGTCACAAGATTAAATAACTTATATGCTTTAAACTCAGTGCCATATCCAACAAAGATACATTTCATGGCTTTAGGATCTAACTTCTTTCTATCCACCTTGGGTATATGGGAAAAATATTTTGACCCAAATACTCTTAAATGACTCACTGCTGGTTTGAATCCAAATAATGCTTCAAAAGGGGTTTTGAAGCCAAGACATTTAGTAGGACTCCTATTCTTTAAATAGACAGCAGTGTTAATGACTTCCACCCAAAAACCATTTGATAGACCCTTACCTTGAAGCATGCTCCTTGCGCACTCCACAAGTGTTATGTTCTTTCGTTCTGCCACTCCATTCTGCTGTGGTGTGTGAGGCACTGTAAACTGTTGAACAATCCCATGATATCTACAAAAATTCATGAACTCTCCCAACCTGTATTCTCCCCCTTGATCTGAGCGGAGAATTTTTATGCATTTTCCTATCTTCCTTTCTACCATAGATTTAAACTCTTTAAAATACTGAAATGTTTGACTCTTTTTACTCAAAAAATATATCCAAGAGAATCTAGTGAAATCATCAATAAACAAAAGGAAATAATATGCACCACCTAGTGACCTGGTCTGCATAGGTCTGCATATGTCTGTATGCACCAGCTCTAGAATATCTCTTTCCTTTCTATTAACATGCAAAGGAAATTCTTCTCTATGCATTTTCCCTAATGCACATCCATCACAATCCAACTGAACACGATGGAAAACAGGGAGTCCATCGACCATACCTTTTCTCTAAAGTAGAATGAGGTCTTGCAGAATAAGATGATCGAATCTCTGGTGCCAGAGATTTTCGGCTGTCGATCCTGTTGCAACCATGGCCTGTTGTGGCATGCTTTTCACATCTAGTCTGTACAGGCTCCCCACACGCACTCCTGTTGCAACAGTCTCCATCTTGCTATCCTTTATGACACAATGATTCTTGAAGAATTGAACTTTCATGTCCTGATCATTTATCATAGATGCAGAGATCATTTTTTTCTTAATTCCAGGCACATACAATACATTCTTAAGATGTCTAATTTCACCGCTAGGTAACTTTATCGGAATATCACCATACCCTTCAATCTCATATCCGATATCATCTCCTAGATAATTTTTCGACCCACATGAAGTTTCTTCAAGAAATTCAAACCATTCCTTCTTACCTGTCATATGTGAGGATGCACCAAAATCGACATACCATATGTCGTCCTCATCTCCGTAGAAGCTGAAAGGGCACAGTCGGCTGTAAATAGTCGAAGTTCGTGGCTATGGTCTTCATCTTCCTCAAAAAAGTAACCTTTGTGATTTCTCTGTTTATTCCTCGTTTCATCTGTTTGCCTCTTATAACAATCTTTAATTTGATGGCCATTTTTTCCACAGTAAAAACATCTCTTATTGGGAAAATTGTTAACAAACATACCTTTAAATGGTATTTTTTGAAACGTGTTGGCTCCTCTCTGCTACTGTTGTTGTTGTGGTTGTTGTTGTTGTTGTGGCTTCTTCCCTCTATACTGTCTACTTTTCGCCATCAGAGCAATATCATTGCTCTGTGGTTTCAAATTCTATCGCTGCTCTTCTTCTTGTAGCAAAATCCATGTCAATTCTTCAAATGCATTGGCTTTCTCCCTTGCTTCCAATCCTGTGATGAACATCTAATATTCATCTTTCATTCCATTCAACGTGATCATGACCAGATCAGAATTAGACACTTTTTCTCTGATATCTCCCAATCTGTCCTTCAGGTCTTTAACTCTAGCAATGAATCCAACAGAGGACTCATTTTCCTCCATCTTCATCGCAAACAACTTGCCTTTGAGTGACAAACACGATTTGTATTCTGTGTCTGGTATAGATTCTTGATCATCATCCAAATCTCAGTGGACGATTTGCCATTTCTAATATGTGGGATAATGTTGTCCTTAACGGAAATCTTCAGTATGAATTTTGATTTTTTCTCCCTTTTATCCCAGTCTTGTTCTTCTGTAGATGTTCCTATCACCAAATTTGGTCTCTGCTCATTTCCTATGACAATCAACCACGCATTTGCGCCTTCAAGTAATGTCTGTATCTTGAATTTCCAATTGGTGAAATTAGATCCATCGATTTTTCCAGACTCGTGGAGATACGATTCTATACTATTATTCATACTAGACTGATAAACTTTCAGATCTTCCGATGAATAATTCTACCCAACTGAATAATTGCAGGATACACTAAAAAAAAAAAATACATACCAGATCCTGACCACTAATCTACCACCAATCCTGGAAAATCCGTAACTTCAATGTGCCACCACTGGGCAAGTCCGATTTTCCACCACCGGGCAAGTCCGATCTGCTACCACTGGGAAAATCTGGAACTTCAATGCGCCACCACCGGGCAAGTCTGATCTTCCACCACTGGGAAAATCTGGAACTTCAATGCACCACCACCAGGCAAGTTCGATCTGCCACCACCGGGCAAATCTGGAACTTCAATGTGCCACCACTGGGAAAATCCGGAACCTCAATGTGCCACCACCGGGCAAATCCGGAACTTCAATGTGCCACCACTCGGCAAGTCCGATCTGCCACCATCGGGCAAATTCGCAACTTCAATGTGCCACCACCGGGCAAGTCCAATCTGGAAAAGTTGCAGATCTTTCCAAAGAGAAAGAGGTTGGCACTTTTTCGAGGCTAAAAATCTATGCCCAAATCAAAATTGATGTGTCTCCCCAAATTGGTGCGGGTATGGCCTTCACATACTCGCCAATGGCGTATTTCGGCGCACTGACACGAGTATGGCCCTCACAGTTGTGCCAATTGTGCTTATCAGCGCAACTGGAAGCGAAAAAAGCGCGCTAACCCCCTCTTCTACTCAGAGATGATCAGTCATCTGAGACCTATGAGTCAGGCGTTGTTGCAGTCCACTTGCTCCCATGAACACGAAGCTCCTGTAAGCACAAAGCTCCGATGTATACCTCAGCCACTAAGGCTCTATAGTCAATAAAGCTTTAATAAAAGAAAAAATCAGGCTCCCCCTACTCTGTGCTCTAATCCCAAGATAAAAATCACACTGAATTGAATCTCAGTGTTAATACATAACCTTGCTAACATTGTCACATATTATATATATATTTATATGTACAACTTAGTCAGAAACATTTTTATTTCTTTTATTTAACGTGACTCATAGTTTCACTACAACATTATACATTGTCACATATTATATATATATTTATATGTACAACTTAGTCAAAAACATTTTTATTTCTTTTATTTAACGTGACTCATAGTTTCACTACAACATTATTTCAGAATTAGAAAGATCCCTTTTCATTTATTAATATTACTTATTTTTTACAGAGTTAAAATAACAGGAATTTAACCTTTTTGGGTAAGTAGTATTTTACTCTATAAAAACGTATATTTCATATTTGTACCTTTCACAGAAGAAGAACTTAAACAATTCTTGAAATTGAAATTTTCAACAACTCAATATTTTATACTATGAGAACTTTATATCTATTCTTACCTTTCATAAAGGAAGAACTTCAACAATTCTTTAAACTGAAATTCTCAACAACACATAACTGGATAACTTAAAGACTTGTCTTTATTTCTAGAAATATATTAGGAATAGTCACACTCCACCAACAAATGAATTGTTGGAATTGCTACTAGCTACTTTGGAGACTTAAGTTGTCCTTCCTATCAAATTTATGATTATTCTTAATAGTGTTCCTCTTTAAGCTCTTAGCAACATCTTGCTAAAACTGAGTCTTACACTACCAGTCTTTCTCTCCCACTATCTCTCTCTCCCACTATGTCTCTCTCCCACTTGTACCTTTTTAGATCACCCTTCTCTCCCATAATCTATCTTCCAGTTTTCTCCCCAGTCCCATCATATTAATTTCTGTGGTAGGGAATTCTTTTTAAAAATGGAAGATCTCTTTTCTGGATTGTGAAAATGGTGACTTCAAAATTATCTTTTTTTTATACTACAACTAATTCATGACTGCTTCTGCCAATTCTGTCGTGACTACTAATGTGATGTCTTGTATTATATTTCCAAATAAAAATAAAGTCAAACAATATTTTATGCATATGAATACACTGATATTATGTCAGTCAAATTCATAATTGGCCTCATAGCTACCATTTCCACAATATTTACAACAAATATGAATCATAATATTCCAAAATGAATTACACTAGGGTATCACAACTTGTCAAATAAAAATATATAAAAATTTCTTTTATATACTCAGTATCATGTATAGTTTGTATAACAAAAATGATTTTATATGATTAAAGTGTGTCTCATCTAAATTCAGTTTTAGTTTTCTAGTTTATGTGAGTTTTGAGATGACTGCATAGGTGGCTTGAATCACCCTAACCCAGGGGCATATAAGCTCTTAAAATCTCCTGGAGATCGCACACATCCTTGACCACACCAACACTTAGTATGGATGGATTTTTTTCCTAAAGAGTTTTGAACTAGTAACCTTTACACCATGAATTGACTTAATAAAACACCCTATCACTCTCTATTATATGCCCTGTGGACTCTCATTTAAATTTAATTTTATAACATATCATTATGATATTAAATGTTAATTAAATCTCAATATAAAAAAAATTATATATATAATTCTATTTTTTTAATATTTTTTAATTTTTAAACATGAAATTATTTAAATTCATAAAATGTAAAAAAATAAAATGAAAAAAAAATTGTGAGAGGATGTTATGTTAAGTTATTCTTTATGAACAGGAGTAACTTGAAAGAGGCAAATTTTTGAGGAGAGAAAATGGAGCGCGCGGGAGACGTTCTAGGTTTACAGGCCCCCATCGCCGCCGCTGGCTGGAGATCTCTGCACAGGCGGTGCCTCCAGGGCATGCGACTTAGCATTCCCTGTGCTGTTCCTCACGATTTCTTTTGGGCTGAAAAACCATCTGCGTTTAAGGGTTTTTATTTATCGGAAGAGACAGAGTCTTGGAATACCTGCAGCCCCAACAGAAAGGGGCAAAGGCGCCTGTCTGGGCTAACTAATACCATTGCAAAGTATGATATCAAACACTGCGAGCACCGTGGGTTCCTGGATGGCCTCGGTGTTGAACCAGAGCCAAAATTTGTGCTCTGCTGCACCTCACATGGTGCCAGTGAGCACACTCTGTTATTTCTATCGATTACCCACGCTGGGCGCCCATTTTTTCTCGTCTTTTGGGAGAGGAACCTGTTCGATTTCTCCACTCACACTCTGGACTACACAACCACGCCCTGGACCTCGATGATGGGCGGACATTGGGCATCGGACCTGCGCTCTTGGGGATCCTCTGTTTTGCGGTTTCCACAGCTGCATATTTATCAGAGGCTGCATGTGCCCACTTGCTACTCCAAATATGTTGTCACAAGACCTGTCGACCTAAAGCGGTCTCTGAGGTTGCATTCGGTACCCCTGGGCCAGGCACAGGCCCACGATGAGATGCAACCAGACAAAGAACGCAGCCAGCGTATCTCCTACATTGACTCTCAGGTAGGCCCGACTCCATTCCAAGTGTTTATTAAGCCTCCTGTAGGTAACTGTTTTATTATATGGATTAGAACAGTGGACTCAATACTACACCTGAAGGAAGCAATACAGTCAAAGGCAGGGTACCCTGTACATTTACAGTCTCTAATTTTTGGGGGGGAAGCACTTGCTAACCATTGCTCGGCAAATGACTATACCATGGTCTCTGGGTCTTCCATCTGCCTCAATCTCAGACTGAGGGGTGGAATGATGGGCCATAACAGGGCACATGGACCCCCCACGGGTGCTGGTCCATCCAAAACAGTACCCACCAAAGGTTCATATAGAAATGTATTACAGGGGGAGAAGAACATTCCCTCAGCTCCTGCTGCCCCTGCTGAAAGTTCCCCCAAGCCATATATTGTAGAACTGCAGGACAGCGTGCCTGAACTAAACATAGACAGTCAAGATATTGACATGCATAGAACTGCCTATGAATCCCAAGCACTCATCGGTAGATTCAACTGCTTCTGGCCCAAACCAATGGAGCTGTTCCATTGGATTTTTACAAATTGGACTATGGACTGTGAAATACACCTTTGCTCAAAGGGGTATTTCATTGTCAAATTTACATCCACTGAGGTCAGAGATGCCATCATCAGCACGGGACCATGGTTCTGGGGCTCCACGGGACTCTTCATTACACCATGGTTCCCAAATTTCGATGCAAACTCCATGGAGGTGACCAATATGCCGGTCTGGGTTCGGCTCTACAACCTCCCGCTACATTTTTGGAATGAAAATGTTCTTGGCTGCATTGGAAATACCCTTGGCAGATACATTAAAACTGACACTCAACGCCTGGAAGAGCGCATATTCACCTTCGCACGAATCTGTGTGGAGGTTGACTTGAGCAAGGGACTCCCTGAGTCCATTATGCTGAACAACAAACAACAGACATGGACACAACATTTAGACTATGAGAATACAGCTTTCAGATGCAGGATATGCAGGTGCACAGGCCACCTACAAAACTCATGTCCGGCAGCAAAAAGGGATAACAGGAAAAAGAAGAAAACAGGCAAAGCGGCAAAAGGGTGGCAATTTCCATCTGAAGAACCTGAACTACAGGAAGAAGAGGTGGAACCAACACCACATGAGAATCAGCAAACAGATACTTCCTTGGGCACACAAGAACAGGAAATGCAAGAGCAGCTCGATGCCACCGCAAAGACTCAGCAGGCTATGGGACCTGGCACACTAGACAGTGGGGGATACAAAAGAACACATACATCAGACACATCTGACTCGGATAAGGACAATGGAGCACCAACAGCAGGAAATCAGCTTGTCCTTATCGAGACCGAGCAAACACTTGGTGCTTGGCGTAAGGTTGAAAAGAAGAAGGGGAGAAAATCATAATTGTATCTCCTTTGTTTTTTATTTTGTGGCATATTGAATGTCTTTGACATATACCAGCTCATACAACATGTAATTTTGTTTACTCATAAATAAAATTACGAACTTTTTCATTGTGAAAAAAAAAAAAGTTATTCTTTATGAATATGAAAAAATATAGTCATGGTAATGGTTAGTGTGACTAGGTCACATTTAATGATGTAGTGATGTAGTCATTTTGACAATGCCTTTTTCTTAGTGTTAACACATGACCTTGCTAACCTTGTCGCATATTTTATATATATTTATATGTACAATTTAGCAGGAGACATTTTTTTCTTTTATTGACTCATAGTTTCAGTACAACATTATTTTAGAATTAGAGAGGCTCCTTTTCTTTCTTAATATTACTTGTTTTTTACAGAGTTAAAAATAACAGGAATTGAACTCTTTTGGGTAAGTAATATTTTACTCCATGAGACCTTTATAGCCATTCCTACCTTTCACATGGAAAAATATAAACAATTCTTGAAACTAAAATTCTCAACAACACATCACTGGACAACTTAAATATTTATCTCTATTTCTAAAAATATATTAGAAATAGTCACACTCCATCAACCAATGAATTGCTAGAATTTCTACCTAGTTCCCCTCTAACTTCAAGTTGTCCTTCCTATCAAGAAAAGAAATTTATCAGTATTCTTAATAGTCTTACTCCTTAAACTCCTAGCAACATCCTGCTAGAATTGGGCCTTCCACGACCAGTGTCTCTCTCGCTAGTACCTTTTTAGATCACCTTTCTCTCCCATGATCTGTCTTCCTTTCTCTTCCGTCATATTTATGGTGATAGGAAATTCTCACAATCTATCTTCCTTTCTCTCCCGTCATATTAATTCTAGTGATAAGAAATTCTTTCTAAAAATGAAAGATCTCTTGTGAAAATGGTCACTTCAAAATATTATATTTTAGAATACAACTAATTCATGACAATTGGGTAGTGACTACTAATGATTTTTTTAAGAAAAACAAGAAAAAGGTTCTCTTCGATAGCATAAGTATTTCTGTATTCTCCCAGCCGTGTAAACTCTATACTAAAACGGGACGATGGCAACAGCTTTTGTTCACCCCGCCCTGTAAACTCTATATAGTAGAATGGAAGTATCTACATTTGTTCTCCCAGCCGTGTAAACTCTATACTGTAATTCTATACTAAAACGGGACGATGGTAGCCGCTTTTGTTCACCCTGCAGTGTAAACTCTATATAGCAGAATGGAATTATCTACATTTGTTCTCGTATTACATTGTCTATTTCTCTGTAAAGATTGTTTCATAGCTTAACAATTTTCTCATTACTATAAATACAAATACTTTTAGGCTCATTATGTGTTTAAGTTAGATATATATCAGTAATTATGGACAATTTTTGTACACAGAACAATAGAATACATGATTCTTGGGTTTAAGGTTTTTTGAATTCTAATTTTTTTAGGATTTTTTTACTTAACAAGGATTACATATTAGCTAAGGGATAACATTATATCTTTTTCTTAGGTGACTTTAATAATCTTGTCATATATATTATATATATATTTATATGTATAACTTAGGAGGAGCCATTTCATAGTTTTAGTACAACATTATTTGAGAATTAGAGAGGCCTTTTTTTCTTTATTAACATTACTTATTTTTTACAGAGTTAAAAATAACAAGAATTGAACCCTTTTAGGTAAGCAATATTTTACTCTATGAAACCTTTATAGCCATTCTTACCTTTCACATAGAAAAACATAAAAAATTCTTAAAACTAAAATTCTCAACAACACATCACTAGACAACTTAAAGACTTATCGCTATTTCTAAAAATATATTAGGAATATTCACACTCTACCAACCAATGAATTGGTAGGATTGCTACCTAGTTCACATCTAGCCTCAAATTGTCCTTCCTATCAAGAAATTTATCACTATTCTTAATATTCTTACTCCTTAAGCTGCTAGCACCCCCCCTAAAACTGAGCCTTCCACTATCAGTCTCTCTCTCCCACTAATACCTTTTTAGATCACCTTTCTCTCCCACAATGTACCTTTTTAGATCACCTTTCTCTCCCAAAATCTATCTTCATGTTTTGTCCATCATGACCAGCCTCTCTCTCCAACTAGTACCTTTTTAAATCACCTTTCTCTCCCACAATCTATCTTCCTTTCTCTCTCGTCATATTAGTTCTGGTGGTAGGGAATTCCCACAATATATCTTCCTTTCATGAGAGTTGGGTAGTGACTACTAATGTGATGTCTTTTATTATATTTCCAAATAAAAAAATAAGTCAAATAATATTTTATGCACATGAATATACTGATATTTATGTCAATCAAACATTTCCACGGTATGTACAACAAATATAAATAATAATATTCCAAAAGGAATTACACTAGGGTATCACAACTTCTGAAATAAGGATATATAAACATGTTTTTTATACAATGAGTATCATGTATAGTTTGTATAATGAAAACTATTTTATATGATTAAAGCATGTCTCATCTGAATTCAGTTTTATTATTCTAGTTTATGTGAGTCTGAGATGAGTGCACAATTGATTTGTGATTTGAATCAGGGCAACCCATAAGTAGTTAAGTCGTTAAAATCCCCTAGAGATCGCACACATCCTAAATCCTTGACCACACCAGCCCTTAGTATGGTTGGATTTTTTTTCCCAAAGAGTTTCTAACTAGTAACCTTTACACCATGGATTGACTTAATAGAACACCCTATCACTATCTATTATATTCCATATAAACTCTAATCTAAATTTAATTTTATAACATATTATTATGATATTAAATGTTAGTTATATATCAATATAAAAAAAAAATTTATATATATATAATTTTATTTTTTTTATTTTTTTAATGTTTAAACATGAAATTATTTTAATTCATAAAATGTAAAAAAAAAAAATGAAAAAAAAAATCATGAGAGGATGTTATGTTAAGTTAAGTTATTCTTTGTAAATATGAAAAAATATATAGTTATGATAATGGTTAGTGTGACTAGGTCACATTTAATGATGTAGTCATTAGTGATTTTGACAATTTACTTAATTACCAAAGATCCAATTTCTTAACCAAAAACTAATTCTATAAGTTAGCAACAAACTAGGCTTAAAAGAAATTATTTTAGATGGAAATTTGAAACTAAAATAAATTTATCATAATTAAAATAGACAAATTTTTAAAAAATCACTACTTTGGGAGACTCTCTAGAACATTTGGTGAAAAATTCTTGTAAAAATAATTAGAAAAACAAGAAAAATATTCTTTCTATAGCATATAGAATGTTTTCCATCATGTCATCTCAATAATAATGGGCACTCCATAATAGAGATTTAAAAATCAATATACCTTTGATATAATAATATGGATAAATGGAATTAATATACCTTTGAAATAATAGTATCGATAAAGGGATATGCATAGCTAAAATAAATAAGAAAATCACCAAAGCTAATTCGTTACGCTACAGCAGCATGGTGATGGTGATTTTCTGGACATCTGCGCTAGGCCATGAAACAGGGTGCTCATGAATTGGTCTGGCCGGCGATGGATCTGTAAACGATACGTATATCCCCCTAAGGGATATCTCATATCCTCCGATTAACTAAAAAAACGTGTAACTGCCCAAGATTTTTGTGCCATCCTTATTGTATCAGGCCTTACGCTAGTTTGCTCATTGATTATATATATAAGCTCTCTGACTAGTGATAAAATTAATGAAATGGCTCTCCAGGTGAGAACCTGGAGAGTGTACAAACACACTCACACAATCTGATACACACAATCAAGAGAACAACCTAGTACATATAGGCTTTCTCATAATCAGGTTGTTTGAACCACTCCCTGAATATTAGGATATGAGATCTAGAATTAGAATCTCAATCCTATCCTAACTTAACTTTCTCCATTAATTTTTAACACTCCCCCTTAATGGATAAAGGGTACAGAACAATAACATATGATAACATACACCTGCTGGTCTAGCCTCAGCTAGGCTTACAATGGTAAAAAGACATTAAAAAATTGGTAACAGGGTTTTCATCTTGGTCTTTATGCTTGTGAGACCATATTTGTTCATTCATGGATGAGGCTTCATCTTCACTTTATTTGTCATGAGATAGTGATGTATCTTTGCCTCATTTCTTCCCTAGTGATGTAAAGCTTGAACGCTTATCCTCGCCCTTTTAAAAATTATGACAGTCTTAATAGGAAACTATTTTCTCTCACCATTTCTAGTGTCACGCGTGTAAATTTCAGCAATGATGTCATCTGCACACACATAAATATTGATGTGATTATCACATTTTAAATTCTCTCCAGCTCTGTCTTCTTCTGCCACGTCTTTGCCATCAGCTTCATGTGGCTCTTCGAATTGATCTTCAACACTTTGTTCCTCTTTACATCCTTCCTGAAGATCAACTGATGACTCTTTAATATCAGGATATTGCACAATAGATTGTGCCTCTTGTTTCTCGTAGTCATCAACAAAACCACATTGTTTTTCTGAAAAAATTCTAGACTTAAAAATACTACTCATGCTAATGCCTCCAAATGCCAACATGAGAATATCATCATCATCATCATCATCAGAATCAAAAATATCTAAAAATATAGACATGTTGTTAAAAGGTCCATCTTATATGGTTTTATCTTGCTTCCAAATTTCGACTCCACTCGGTCCTCTAATGAACTCCAACAACCCCGTTACCACGCAGGCGGGAATCCTCCCTTTGGCAGCTCTTCAATAGTAAAACCTTGTAGACTGTGGCTTCTATGCCACACAGGGCTTAGTGCCCTCATCTCTTGCGATGAGCAACAAATGACCTCTCAAAAAACTGAAAATGATATCAATGTCTAATTCTGATGCATGTAATTAACAATTTCTCATATGAGACAAATATTTCACAGTGAAAAAAAAAAATGAAACCCTTAACAATCCAATTTCTAAAAGACTCCAACATTAAAACGGTGATTAAACTCTAAACCGATATCAAATTTTCCATTTCTTCCAAAATCATTAATCTCGTTTTCTGCATCTTGCAAGGAAGAATGCCACATTTGGCATGAGGCCAGGGTGATCAGTGTAAAAAAAAATCTGCACATGGCAGCACTTTCCCCAACAGCGTCTCGACCATGGATCTTCCCAAAATTGTTAGCAGAAAAAAATGTTAACGACAGGACTACGAAATTGGGAATCATCCAAAACGATAATACTTTTGCGATCAAGCATGCATAATGTCTTTGACAGCAGTGTGAAGCGAATAAATTCACTCTCACAAGACGATGGCTACCTGATTTATGCCTCTTCGTCAATACCTCCACACGGCTCAAGAAGATTTCAACGACCTTTAGTAGTCACCCTAATGATAGATAAATGTGATCCAAAAAAGTTGGCTATGTTGTAGTTGGCTCCCTGAAGTATTATACCCTCGGTGACGACCAACGAAGCATTGAAATTATCAGACAACCATCTATAATATCCATCCTGTGACAATTGCTCCCAATTGAGCATATAATTGCTCCTCCTAACAATCTTAAAAAAAATTCGGACTAGATAAAAACAGCTACTGTCATGCGTGCGAGCTTCGAAATCCTCTATTTTCAGCAATTCAACTCTATTAAAATGACTCTTGACCCTGGAGATTACGCCAGACCTTTGTAATGTGCAACACATCTCGATGACTCAATTTTTATTTGGTCATGAGCTTGGATGCTTCGTTCTTCACAAACACCAAGACAGCGGCAGTTGCAGTGGTTCACGAGAGCCTACGCAAGTCGACTCAGACAACCAGGAAAAAGCATCGCAACAGTTGTAGATTCGCTTTCACGGCCCTCCTCCTCATATCGATCAGATCATCCTCGTTCTGTCCTACACGGCCTTCACGGCTTCACAATGCATAAAGAAATGAGGATGAATAAAAAATGTCAGCGACTATGACAGATAAAGTAGCTCCACTCAGTTTACTTTGTAGATTCTCCCGATCACACCAAAGCTCCACACTTAGATCTCTACACACAGGTCTACTCAGCGATTTGACCTGACGCTCCAATACCATGATAAAATTAATGAAATGGCTCTCCAGGTGAGAACCTGGAGAGTGTACAAACATACTCACACAATCTGATACACACAATCAAGAGAACAACCTATTACATATAGGCTTTCTCACAATCGGGTGGTTTGAACCACTCCCTGTATATTAGGATCTGAGATCTAGAATTAAAATCTCAATCCTATCCTAACTTAACTTTCTCCATTAATTTCTAACAACTAGTCGTGTAAACAAGTATCTATATAAGCTCCTTTCTCAACTGGTGGAGACTCTCAACTGCAAGAGGGATGATGGCAGCATCTCTAGAAAACGAAAACGGGAGTGGTACTAAAACTCTTTCAGCAGCTCTAGAAAACGAAAACAGGAGTGGTACTAAAACTTCGTTGCCGCAAGAAATTTATCAAAATTTTTGGATGGATTCGAGGTTTATTCCGGGCATGAAGGCCCTACAAAATGAATTTGAGCCTCGGCCCGATGATATTATTTTGGCTTCGCTGACGAAGACGCGAACGGCATGGTATAAATCGTTTCTTCACACCATCGTCTCCTTATGCCATGCATGCCCCCTTAATTATCCACTCCCTGATGAAGAAAAGAGTCCCAATGCCTCCGTACCCACCCTGGAACTAGAGCTCTTCGATTCCCTTCAGTAGTACGATGTTTCCATATTCTCTGACCTCCCTTCACTGTGCGTGTTGCACACTCATTTGCCTTTCCAAAAACTACCAACGCTGGTTAGGTCTTGTTCCTCTGACTGCAAGACCATTTATATTACTCGTAACCCCAAAGATACATTTGTTTCCCTCTGCAAATTCTATGAGACACTTGGAAAAGACGGCTTTCTAGTGCCAAAGGAGACGGTGTGTTTTGATGGCTTCTTGTTGGGCTCTGCCATCCATTGCGGCCCTTTTGCTGAGCATGTTCTTGGTTACTGGCGTGAGAGCAAGAGAAATCCCACCAAAGTCATGTTCTTCACTTACGAGGAACCGCAAGCCGATTGCGCCGGGTGGGTGAAGAGGCTCAGGATATTCATCGACTTCTCTCCTCGTCTCCAGGAGGAGAAGGTGGAGAGAGTTGCGCAGATCTACAGCCTCGATAGCCTCTCGAGCATGGAGGGATAGCGTTGGAAAATACGCTCCAATTGTGGAATGCCAATTTGTTCAGGAAGAGCAGAGTGGGCGAGTGGAAGAAGTATTTTACGCTAGCTATGGAAGACTGCATTTACAAGGAGATTGAGCAGAAATTGAACAATGAGGACCCACATCTTACCTACTGATTTCTTCTCTTGAAAATCAATTTCTCTACAAAATTTTCATTTCGTGTGAATGTAATCAATATTTCACTACAAAAAGTTGTTTCGTGTGAATCTAATCAATATATCTCTACAAAGGCATTATCCACACGTCACAATTTGTAAACATTTCTCTACAAAAGTTTCATTTCGTGTGAATTATTTACATAGGTGTTGTCGTTGTTGGCAGTTTTCTGGTAGGAATTTGTAAAAGAATTTAAAAAAATAAAATATTGAAGTGTTTGAATATGTATTTTTTTGGAAATAGACACCGTGTCTAAAATTCTGAAGAGTGACAGCTTTAAGTCATATTATCAAAAACCAAATTTTTCTCATAATTTTACCAGAAATTCCATTTCCATTGTTATTTATGGATAATTGGAATTCCATTTCCATTATTTCTGGACGGCAGTAGAAGAAAATTTTCTAAGTCTTTGCACTCAACCTGTGCATTCAATTTTGTTTTGAACCACCTGCAAATATCCGTACCATCGCAGTCCTTCCTGATATGCGAAAACGCGTTTGAACCACACAAACCCCCGTGCCATAAACTTATGCACCTACCGCAATTATTAACGTGCCATCGTTTGAATTCAAAGCCTTACCACGTCATTTTGTGGACCCACCACTGCCATGTCAAACCCTCTCTGACCAATCAAATGTCATCGTCTGAACTCCTCACTTACGTCATCCCTCCTTCACAATCGCACGACCCCACCACCATGCTAGCTCAATCTCTCTCAGCCAATAGTGCTTCGTCGCATTGTTTAATTACCCAGTCAACGAGCACAGTTTTTGATGCAATAAACCATCGCAATTTCTTCGCAGTTCATTTTTTGCACCATCCAGTGCTGACATTAGGGGACACGACTCCCCATGCGATAAAATTATCGCGTTCGATATTTGTAATGTTTTGTTGTCATATGGCTTGTAATGTCGCAATGACAAAATTTCTCATTTTCGCATAGTTTTTAACTTAGATTAATTTTCCTTTTTATTATTGCTACAACCTGTATTGTAAACACACAGATATATATATATGTGTGTGTGTGTGTGTGTTTATAATACAAATATATAAGCATATGTTGTGTGTGAAAGTAGTAAATAGTGAGAGCGTAATAGTTGTGCAGTGGAGCAAAGAAAAGGGGAAACCAGAACAATAGTTTTGAACATTATAATCACTGACATATAAATGAATGAAAGACATTTTTGTGTTGCTCTCCACGATGTATGTTTAGTTTTAATGCTCCATATGCATATTTCTTAATAATTTCTTTGTGTTAAAGAGGAAAATAAATTCCTCACTGTGTGTTAGGATTCATCAGAAAATATGACATGGTATCAAATCTAGTCTAGGCTCTCAGCAATTGCTGAAGACGCTGAAGGAAGAAGAAGATTATTGAAGCACTTCTCCAACAGAATGGAAGGTTTTCAGCAAGTTAGGTATTTACACAGTCGTGTTATTGTTCATTTAAAAATATACAGAGATCTAAAAATAAGTGTTAAGAGTCAGAGTTGACCTCTCCAGTAGTAAGAAATTTTTATTTAAGTCACACAGTCGAGCTTTATAGTTCTACACAGTAAAGAATGGAAGGAACTAGCACAAGCATGAGTATGGGAAATACTCAGCTCCCACAGTTCAATGGGAAGAACTATGATTATTGTAAAATCACAATGAGAGCCCTATTTTCATCTCAATATTTATGGGAACTGGTTGAAGATGGATTTGAAGAACTAGCTGATGTAAATGAGTATAATGTCTTTTCACAGGCAGAAAATGATTTTTTGAAGAGTAATAAGAAGAAGGACTCAAGAGCCCTCTTTTATCTCTATCATGCATTGCATGAAAGTATATTTCCAAGAATTACAACAGCAAAAAAGTCCAAGGAGGCATGGGATACCCTCCAAACAACCTATCAAGGTATGGAGAAAGTAAAGACAACAAATCTTCAAGTAAGGAGAAGAGAGTTTTAAGTTATTTGCATGAAAGAGTCTTATAGCTTAGACTCATTCTTCACACAATTGATTGGTTTGGTTACCCAATTGATATCTTATGGAGAGACAGTAGGGGAGAAAAAATAGTGGAGAAAATATTGAAAAGTTTACCCTTAAGATTCAATGTGATAGTCACTACTCAAGATTTACAGTTGATGAGCTTCATGCATATTTGATGAAACATGAAGAAAGCCTGAACAGAACATCAAACTCATATTTATATCATGCTTCTAAGGCCCAAATTTCCTTTGGAAGAGGAAGAGGTCAAGGTAGATCAAACTACCGAAGAAGAGGTAGAGGCAGAAGCCAGAACAAAGGAGGAAGAAATAGTCCTGCCAATACAAGTGGAAGGGGAAACAACCAAAGTCAGAATCAAATCCAAGGCAGCAGCCAACAAGGTGGACAAAATCAAGCACAGGGACAAAGGTATGATAAATTCCAAGCCCAATGTCATTACTGTAAGAAGTATGGACACTATGTCAATGAATGTAGAAATAAACAGAGTGACATGGGTAATAGACCCAGTGCTAACTTTACTAAAGAAACTTGAAGTCAAGAAAATTTTTTTTTAGGATGTAATATGGCTGAGGAGAAGAATGAAGATATATGGTTTCTATATTCAGGATGTAGCAACCATGTGACTAGAAACATCTCTATGTTTTCCATGTTGGATGAAAATGTGAAGTCTCAAGTAACATTGGGAACAGAAAACAAAGTCTCTGTCATGGGGAAAGGCAGAGTAAGTGTTTTGACAAGAAAAGGAGAAAGGAAATCCATATCATATGTATACTATGTACCTGGTATGAAGTGTAACCTTTTGAGCATTGGACGACTCGTTCAGAAAGGCTACAATTTATTCTTTGAATATGTTGTATGCACCATCATGGACATACCACCAAGCAATCAAAGGATTGCGCAAATGAAGATGACAAGAAACAAAATGTTTCCTCTCAAGATGAGAGCAGATTATAAGAAAGGAGTTTCAATGGTAGTTGTAACTAAAGAGACATTCTAGAAGGAGGCTAAAGATGAAAACTGGCTATGGCATTTGATATTTGGACATCTCAACTTTGGAGGCCTAAATTTGTTGCACAGAAAAGGTATGGTAAAGGGATTACCATTGATTGAGAAACCAGACAACCTATGTGAAGGCTGCATCTTGGGCAAACAACATAGAGAAATCTTTCCATAAAGAAAGAGCATAAGGGCAAAAGCACCCTTCGAAATAGTCCATTCAGATTTGTGTGGACCAATGCAAACACCTTCTTTAGGAGGCAGCCACTATATGTTAACTTTTATTGATGATTATACAAGAAAAACATGGGTGTATTTCTTAAAGTTGAAGAGTGAAGTATTTGATAAGTTCTGACATTTTAAAGCTCTTGTTGAGAATCAAAGTGGGTAGCACATAAAATTTTTGAGGACTGACAGAGGAGGAGAATATATCTCCAAATATTTTTTGCATTTTTGCAGAGAAAATGGGATTCATAAGCAATTTACAGCAAGGTATACACCACAACAAAATGGAGTTGATGAAGGAAAAACATAACCATCATGGATATGGTAAGGAGCATGTTGAAGGCAAAACATTTGCCAAATGAATATTGGGTTGAAGTTGTACATTGTGCATCATATGTGCTAAATAGATGCCCAACAAAGAGTGTGATGAACAGATTTTCAGAAGAAGCATGCAGTGGCATAAAAAAAATTGTCACCCACATGAGAGTATTTGGATGTGTGGCTTATGCACATATTCTAGATCAGCTAAGGAAGAAGTTGGACAGTAAGGGGGAGAAGTGCATATTTTTTGGATATAGTAATGAATCAAAGGCATACAAATTGTATAACCCATCCACCAGGAATTTTATTGTAAGCAGAGATGTACAGCTCATTGAAGAAGAAGCTTGGGATGGAAGCATTGAGAAAACAATGAATGTAAAAATTTGTTTGTCTCAAGAAGATGATGAGGAAGAAAAGGAAGGAATAAATCCCTCATTAGAAACACCACCTCCACCAACACAGGCACAGCAAGGAGCATCTCAATTAGGTATGAGAACACCACCGAGAAGTGATGAAAGTGCTTCTCCAAGCACAACACAAGGAGTAGATTTGAGTGCTTCCATAAGCACAAGTTCAAGAAGTGCAAGAAGAACTAGATTTAGAAGCTTGAATGAAATCTATGAGCAAGAGGAAAATAATGAAGGTATGAACTCTTTATTTGCATTATATTACCATATAGAAGATCCTATTCATTTTGAAGAAGCAGTGAAAGATAAGAAATGGATAGATGCTATGGATGAAGAGATTAATGCAATAGAGAATAACAATGCATGGGAATTAGTTTATCTCCCAAAAGGTAAATAAGTGATTGGAGTAAAATGGGTTTATAAGACCAAAGGAAATTTTGAAGGTAATATTGAAAGGCACAAGCCCAGACTTGTTGTCAAAGGCTAAAAGCAGCAACAAGGAAGAGATTATGAAGAAACCTTTGCACCAGTAGCAAGAATGGAAACAGTGAGAGCAGTGATGTCAATTGCAGCACAAAATAAGTGGAAATTTTACCAAATGGATGTGAAATTAGCATTCCTAAATGGAGTATTGATGGAAGAGGTTTATGTTGAAAAACCTCTGGGCTATGATAAAGAAGGCCAAGAGCACAAAGTATGCAAATTGAAGAAAGCACTATATGGGTTGAAACAAGCACCAAGAGCATGGTACAGTAGAATAGATGCTTATCTACTGGAAAATGGGTTTGAGAAATGTGAAAGAGAAACCACATTATACATCAAATAAAAGGATGGTAAGATTCTCATTATTTTTTTATATGTTTATGATGTGATATTCACAGGTAATGATGCTTACCTCATTGAAAATTTTAAAACAGTATTGAAAGAAGAATTTGAGATTACTGATATGGGATTATTGAGATACTTCTTAGGGATTGAAATTAAGCAAGGAAGACAACAATGAGGATGTAGATCCAAGTTTATATAAGAGCATAGTTGGCAACCTTATGTATTTGACTGCAACTAGGCCTAATATTATGCATGTGTAAGTTTAATTTCTAGATTTATGGAAAGGCCAAAGGAGACACATTGGCAAGCAGCAAAGAGAATTCTAAGGTATGTGAAAGGAACGAAGGGGTATGGTATTTTATACACCTCTTTAGAAAATTTTGAGTTAATTGGATATACTGATAATGATTGGGCTGGAAGTATAGATGACAGGAAAAGTACATCTGGATATGTTTTTCATTTAGGATCGGGAGCTATTTCATGGGCTTCTAAGAAATAGCCAATTTTGGCTTTATCAACAGCAGAGCTAGAGTATGTGTCAGCTACAGCAGCAACATGTCAAGCAGTATGGATGAGAATAATGTTAAGAGATTTGTGCCATGAACACGTAAAAAGCACAACAATTTATTATGATAATAGCTCAGCAATAGCATTATCAAATAATTCAATGTTTCATAAAAGAACAAAACACATTGATGCAAAGTATCATTATATCAGAGAATTTGTGAACAATGGAGAAGTTGTTCTGAAGCATTGAAGAACAAAAGAATAGTTTGTAGATATTTTGACAAAACCATTAGGGAAGAAAAGTTTTAATTATCTGAGAAAATGTTTGGGAATGCAAGATAGCAGCAGTTGTGATTAAGGGGGAGTGTTGGAAATTACTCCCAACTACAACCTGAATCAGCAGGGCAAAAACATCAATTTTTTATTTGAAATTAAAGGAAGACAACATCAGCAAATTTTCTAAGTCTTTGCACTCAACCTATGCATACAATTTTGTTTTGAACCACCTGCAAATAGTCGGACCATCGTAATCCTTCCTGATATGTGAAATCGCATTTGAACCACACAAACCCCCGCATCATAAAATCATGCACCTACCACAGTTATTAACGCGCCATCGTTTGAATTCAAAACCTTACCACATCATTTTGTGGACCCCACCACTGCCATGTGAAACCCTCTATGACCAATCAAATGTCATCACATTAACTCCTCGCTTACGTCATCCCTCCTTCGCAATCACGTGATAGCGCGACCCCACCACCATGCCAGCTCAATCTCCGTCAGCCAATAGCGCTTCGTTGCATTGTTTAATTGTCCAGTCAACGAGCACATTTTTTGATGCGATTAACCATCGCAATTTCTTCGCAATTCATTTTTCACACCATCCGATGCTGACATCAGGGGACACGACTTCCCATGCGATAAACGTATCGCATTCGATATTTGTAATTTTTTGTTGTCATATGGCTTGTAATGCTGCAATGAAAAAATTTCTCATTTTCACATAGTTTAACTTAGGTTAATTTTTATTTTTATTATGGCTACAACCTATATATATATATATATATAAGCATATTATATGTGTGAAAGTAGTAAACAATGAGAGTGTAATAGTTGTGCAGTGGAGCAAAGAAAAGAAGAAACCAGAACAACAGTTCTGAAGATTGTAATAGCTGACAGATAAATGAATGAAACACATTTTTTGTGTTGCTCCCCACAATGTATGTTTAGTTTTAATGCTCCATCTGCAGATTTCTTAATAATTTCTCTGTGTTAAAGAGGAAAATAAATTCCTCACTGTGCGTTAAGGATTTATCAAAAAATATGACAAAAATTCCATTTCCATTATTTTTGGATAGCTGGTCCTCTTTTTTTAAGAATATGCGGACCGTCAATTGTCAAAGTATACAATTATATATTATATGTTTGTTCGGACTCTGTAAGTAATAATTTGTATCTCCATCTGAAGTTAAATTATGGTCAAGAGCCCCATTCAACAAATTCGAATGAGAATGACCGGTGATTTTATTTCAAATAAAAATAAAATGTTTTAAATAAAATAAAATGTATACCAAATTACAATAATAATGAGTATATATGTTTAAATAATTTTAATTAAAAGTATCTTAATCTAGTAAGAAGTACACTAAGAGTTTGTGGATATGGTCTGGTGTAAGTGGAACTCAATTATAGACTCAGAGGTTTGGTTGGACAATAGTCTTGATGTCTACCTCTTTTGTTACCTAAGATTGTGGTTTGTTGCTCGGTGAGGAGCTAGAGGGTGAGAAGAAGACGTAATTTCCCTTCTTTAAGGTTGGGTGGACCATACTAGTTTTGCAATATTTGAGATAAGTATCATATCTCATCTATATCAGTTATTCATGATAGAATTTGTATGTGGTTATGGAATGAGTTTAAATGAATAATATTTTAATTCTTTTAGGTGAAAGGTTTGATAATTTCACTTTGGTAGCTAAATAGACAACATAACATGATAGTGGTGTGTGTGAATGTGTTATATTCAGTCTAAGATACAATCATAGGAAAGAAAAATATGTATATAGTGAATGCACGATATTCTGTATAATTAGAAATTCTTGAAAATACACTGTGTATAATAAGTTATAGGTGAGAAAATTGTTTCATCTAAACCATTATTGTGAGTAACTGGTGAATAAAATAACTTACATATAAACATTTAGGAGTTATTTTGAAATTAATCTTTTTGAGCGGTGTACTCTCCCGGGGGCAAGAATCTTGTGGAGGCTTAAGATATTCTAGGTGTGACCCTTTATTAGATTGAATTCGTATAAATATAGGTGAATGAAGACCTGAACCCAAGTAAAGAATCACCCCATACAACTATCCTATCTCCATTCTGACATGAGGAATCATAACCCAGAATTAAGAGAGATAGATGTTATCAAGAAAAGGATTGAATAGGTAAGTTTCTGTGTAATATAATTTCAAAAGTTTGAGACCCTGGCTCTAGAGAGACCATATGTTGGGAAAAATACTGAGAGGGGGGGTGAATCAGTATTTAAGACTTTATCAAACTTTTTACTTTTTCACTCTCTAAAACCCATACGCTACTTTGATGAAGCCAACTAGCGTATACACGTGGATATACTTCATAAAACTCGCGTATACACAGAGATCTAATTATGCCATTAATTCTTCACTTATGTCATTCCATAATTCATTCATTAGATGTTCTATAAACATTAAACATGTGCAGTAAGAACAAAATAAACCATCACACATAATCATCACACATGAACACCAGGATTTTAGGTGGAAACCCAAGTTGAGAGAAAACCACCGCTGCAGTTGCTCAGCCTTCAATATTTTATTATAGAGAAAACATCTTACAACATATGTGCTGGTGCAGACTCCTACTAGCACGCAGGCACCCACCTGCGCTCGTTTACCAGCCTCTCCTGGAAGGGAGCTACGACCCCCTGCTCTTGTTTACCAGCCTCTCCTGGAAGGGAGCTACGACCCCCTGCTCTCATTTACCAACCTCACCTGGAAGGGAGCTACGACCCCCTGACTGAAGGCTACAACCCTCAGCACCTCTATGGACCACGTTTCATCAATTTTTACACTGGATCCAAAGCTTCCTTTAGAACACCACTTGCAGGCCACGTTTCATCATATTTTCAGACTGGACCCACTCCATACTTTTAAGCTCAAACATACATCACCAACAGATATTTGTCAATTCAGATAACCCAGACAGATAGCGGTAACACATCAGAACAGATCAGACATTTCATACTCATACTTCAGCAAACTCTAGTTTTGCATACGTGCTTTCCTTTCACTGATATCGCGTATACACGCGCTTCCATTCACATCAACCAGCATATACATCTGTTTATACTTCAGGGCAGATATGCGCTTTCACTTTTCCAAACCCGCGTATATACGCGCTTCCGCTGTTTCGAACTAGCGTATACATCTTCAGTCATTATAGAGCAGCATACTTCTTCAGATCATATTTTCAGTTCAGATTTAACCCTTTTACTTCAGACAGATGTTCGCCTCATCTCAGATCTAATCATTCCATAAACACATCTAGCAAATACAAATACATTCCAGATATAGATTCCCTTCTTCATCATTTCTTCATAGGTGCATCATGCTTTCATATCTATCATTCAACTGTTACCCTTTCCATTCAGATATACTTCAGAGAGAAGTATTCATTCAAGCTCAGACATCTTGCACCCACACTCATGATTTGCACAATGAATTTCTTCTCTTTATATAAGTTTACCCTTTTTCAATACCATGAGCCAAAACCACATTACTTCCGATGGTATTCCTGGACGGGGTCACATAGACGAATCATTACTCAATACAATGGGTCAATACCATGGTGGTTACCCCTGGTTTTGCACTTTATGAGCGCTTTTTCCCATACGCGACTTGGAACTTATTTTTCCGCGTGCATACGTGACTTATCCTAGACAAATCTGCGTATGCCTTGAGACATACTCTTTTCATCATAGATCTAGCACATACTGAATTTCTTTCTTCATTACCTTCTGTACTCACTGTAGATACATCAGATTTACATCATTTAACAAGTTTATCAAGACATATTCTATCAAGCACAACTTCTTCAAGTAGGTTTCCATCATCTTCATCAAGTGGGTTTCCATTCAAGGACAACACTCAGCATCATATTGCTAACAAACATCATATTACATCATTTACCAAGTCCATCAAGTCAGGAATAACTTCATCAGGTGGATTGCCATCAAGGACAACACATGCCAACAATCTCATGTCTTCATCTTCATTCAGTGGGTTGCAATCAAGGACAACACTCTGCATCATATTGCCAACAATCTCCCCCTTTGGACTTGATGGCAACCACGATGGTGTTTGATCACCACAACAGATAGGTATATTAAGAATACAATGACACCATGTCACTCTCACTCTCCCCATTCTTTGACACCATTATTTCTCTTCATTCAAAAACCATGTAACTCTCCCCCCTTGACATCAAGGGAAAAGGGCAGATCAAAACCAACACACTCTCCCCCTTTTCTCCTCATGTAGAAGAAGCGTTCTGCAGATCTGATGTATACTGAAGTGACCAAGCTCCCCCTGAGTTCATGCTAAATCTTCAAACATATTTTTCAATGAAGTACATGACTCTATGAACTTCCTATCACAAAAGACTCATACTTACATCAAAGATCCAACCAAGTGGATTTACATATGAGACTCAAATACCCAACCAAGTGGGCTTACACATTTCAATTCAACTACCCAACCAAGTGGGTTTACAAATTTGACTCATCTACCCAACCAAGTGGGTTTACAAATTTGAAAAGTCCTTACATGACTGAATATTACAATTTTACATCATGGGTCTCAACAAGAACTTTTCATCAAATTAAAAATATGAATTTTATGACCAATACCAGAAAGAATTCAAGAAAAAGAACATATTTCAGAACCATCATAATGCCAACAATGCATTATACTCAGCAAGGCTAATGCTCCCCCTGAATCTGTGCATCCAAGCATCCTTTTCATATGACTAAGGCTCCCCCTTAGTTTATGCATCTTGAACACTTTCAACCAATCATCAAGGCATCTTTATCAAAACATCAGAGATCAAAACAATATTATAAGAACTGGAACACCACCAGAGGTACCACCAGAGGTACCAGAGATACCAAATAGTACTGCAACTATGCTGAAGAAAGCTGATCCCAAACATAAATTTGTCAGCAATCAGACATACGCGGTTTTATGTGCATGAAATCGCGTATATACGCGACTGTGTTTCAGGAAATCCGCGTATCCAATACCATCTTCTATATTTTAACCAGATCTGATCCTCTGTGAGGCAAAGACAGTGTTCAGCTTCTTTCTGAGATATTTGAATGCTTCCCTGGAATACAGATAGATAGAACAGTGTAGTTGTGTCTTCAAGCGTCATCCAACGGTTGTAGGATAGGCACATTAGTAACCAAGCCTTCAGATTCTTTGCAGCATCAATACATTCTTGCCAAGAGAAATTATCAAACCAGAACAACATCTTCAAATATGTTTCAAGCAATCATCCATGTGGTCCAATGTCACCATGATCTTTAAGATTTAACATGAAGTAACATATGTAGGGAGAAGATCTCAACCATAGTAACAAACTCTGCATGATCTATTCTTATTTCTGAATCAAACGAATTCCAATTCATCCATGTGTGAGCACAAAAGATACTTTTCAGCAAACAGGGCTCAAAATATCATCATAATAAACCATGTACCAAGTCATCATCATTTGAGCATGAGTATCACAATAACCAAAGAATAAGCAGTCATAGTGCCAACAATGCAATCATTAGTATTCAACCTGCTGCTCTCCTTAATTTGTGCAACCTGAACACCTTCATCAGCAAGTCATCAGCAACAATCTCTGCATGATCTGTCCTTATCTCTGAATTATAAGACTTTCATCTCAGCAACGAATGCTCTTTATCAAAAAGCAAACAGGACTCATCCATAATATTCAACATAAGAAACCATGTATCATTTCATTAGTATGAGTATAACCAGAATAATGCTTAACAATACAATCATTAGCAGTCAGACTGATGCTCCTCCTGAACCTCTGCTCTTGATCTTCAGCTGTCATCCCAATTCTCTTATCATTAATGCATACGCGACTGTGTCTGCTGTAACTCGCGTGTATACGCGCCTTTTGTTCATCAAACACGCGTATGGAAAGTGAAGCATAGAAATTTTCACATTCCTTCATCTCCCCCTGAACTTGAACTTCCTGTACCTGTCTTCTTCATATCAGAAGCTCTGTCATAAATACATATAACCAGAATGATCAAATCAACCATGAGAGTCATCATACATTGCTCCCCCTGTGACGATACATTACTAAATCTCATAATGTATCCCACATCATTCCTGTAGTCAATAAGAGAAGTAAGCTTCAGAAGAGGATGACTGCAGTAGGGTCAGAATTCCCTACGTTTCTGATTGGTCCTCCTTCTTTTTCCAAATTTGCTTGAACTTCCTAACTATGTGCTGAAAATTGTCCACTTTCTCAGATCTGTTCAACCTGCATTCCTTTTCTACATGTCCATACTTGTTACAAGAATAACATCTCATGTGTCCAGAGAAATAAGCATAAGAATCATAATGAGTATTTCTAATATTCCTCCTTTTACAATCAGCTGCTTTATGTCCAAACTTGTTACATGAAAAACAATATCCCTTGAAGAAACCAGAGTACCTTTCCATGTAGGATCTGTTAGTTTGTGGCTGAAATATTCTGCTTCTGCAATTTGCTGCAACATGCCCATAATTATGACATTTAAAACATTCAACATTCTTGAATGATATCCTTTGAGAATTGATGATCGTTGGTTGACCTTTTGTTTCTTTCAACTCTTCAGGTTTTGCATTGACTTCCTTTGAATCTTTAGCACTTCCTTGTGAACTAGATTCTCCTTTAACAGTTTCATGAAAACCAAGACCAAGTTTGATAGCAGGAGATCTTTGATTACTCAGAATATTGTCCAAAATCTTAGTACTATCTTGAAACCTCAAAAGTTTAACCTTTTCTTCTAGTTTACCTTTGAGAATGTTTACCTCAACCTCCAAGGCTTGACATTGCTTCGTCATGCTTTCTTCTTTCCTTCTTCCATATTCTACTTGATCATTCAGATTTAGAATCTCTTCTTTCAACCCATTTCCTTGTTCTTCAAATGTTTTTAAGAGTTCTTCATTCTTCTTCTTCGATGCTTCAAGATTTACTTTCAGAGATATGATTTCTTCTTCAAGTCCTGCATTCTTCTTATTTGTTTTATTCAGATTTTCTTTGAGGGAAATGATTTCTGCTTCGAGTTCTTCATTATTCTTATTTGATTTTTCCAAATCTGTTTTTAGAGAAATGTTTTCTGCTTCAAGTCCTGCAATCTTCTTCTTTGATATTTTCGGATCTTCCCTAAGAGAGATGATTTCAGCTTCAAGTCTTTCATTCTTCTTATTTGATTTTTCCAGATCTGCTTCAAGTCCTTTACTTCGATTGGATACATCATCGAACATCGTTTTCAGTCTAGAGATCAAATCTTTGGAGGCAGATTCCTTCTCATTAAATATTCTTTGTTGATATTTGATAACCTCTTCTAGGTCCATAGCATAATTTTCACTATCTTCACCATTGTTTGCACAAAGAAGATTATCACAAGAGCCCCAATCACTTCCTGATTCATCTTCTTCAATTTCTGCTATACAGGTTTTCTGAGACATCTCCTTGCTTCGAGTAGCCTTCTTATTTTGCTTCTTTCCCATTGCGACGGATCTCCTTCAAGCGATCAAGCTTCTGCAGAAGGACCTGCTCTGATACCAATTGTTGGGAAAAATACTGAGAGGGGGGGTGAATCAGTATTTAGGGAAAACTAAAAATTTTTACTTTTTCATGCTCTAAAACCCATACGCTACTTTGCTGAAGCCAACTAGCGTATACACGCGGATATCCTTCATAAAACTCACGTATACACAGAGATCTAATTATGCCATTAGTTCTTCACTTATATCATTCCATCATTCATTCATTAGATGTTCTATAAATAGTAAACATGTGCAGTAAGAACAGAATAAACCATCACACATAAGCATCACACATGAACACCAGGATTTTAGGTGGAAACCCAAGTCGGGAGAAAACCACCATTGCAGTTGCTCAGCCTTCAATATTTTATTATAGAGAAAACATCTTACAACATATGTGCTGGTGCAGACTCCTACCAGCACGCAGGCACCCACCTGCGCTCGTTTACCAGCCTCTCCTGGAAGGGAGCTCCAACCCCCTGACTCGTTTACCAGCCTCTCCTGGAAGGGAGCTACGACCCCCTGATCTCGTTTACCAGCCTCACCTGGAAGGGAGCTACAACCCCCTGACTAAAGGCTACAACCCTCAGCACCTCTATGGACCACGTTTCATCAATTTTCACACTGGATCCAAAGATTCCTTTAGAAAACAACTTGCAGGCCACGTTTCATCATATTTTCAGACTGGACCCACTCCATACTTTTAAGCTCAAACATACATCATCAACAGATACTTGTCAATTCAGATAACCCAGACAGATAGCAGTAACACAACAGAACAGATTAGACATTTCATACTCATACTTCAGCAAACCCTAGTTTTGCATACGCGCTTTCCTTTCACTAATACCGCGTATATACGCGCCTTAGACCATACAAACCCGCGTATACTTCTGTACAAATTACAGAGCTAATTTTACTTCCCATACGCGCTTTCTCTTCAGAAAACCCGCGTATATACGCGCTTACTCTGCGGCGAACTAGCGTATAGTTCTTCAGACATTTAGGTCATTGCAATTCTTCAGAACAGATACATCACTCAGATTTTACCCTTTACTTCAGACAGATGTTCACCTCATCTTAGATCTAATCATTCCATAAACAGATCTAGCAGATACAAATACATTCCAGATCTAGATTCCCTTCTTCATCATTTCTTCATTGGTGCATCATGCATTCAGATCTATCATTCAACTGTAACCCTTTCCATTTAGATATACTTCAGAGAGAAGTATTCATTCAAGCTCAGACATCTTGCACCCCCACTCATGATTTGCACAATGAATTTCTTCTCTTTATATAGGTTTACCCTTTTTCAATACCATGAGCCAAAACCACATTACTTCCGATGGTATTCCTGGACGGGGTCACATAGACGAATCATTACTCAATACAATGGGTCAATACCATGGTGGTAACCCCTGGTTTTGCACTTTATGAGCGCTTTTTCCCATACGCGACTTGGAACGTATTTTTCCACGTGCATACGCGACTTATCCTAGACAAATCCGTGTATGCCTTGAGACATACTCTTTTCATCATAGATCTAGCACATACTGAATTTATTTCTTCATTACCTTCTATACTCACTGTAGATACATCAGATTTACATCATTTAACAAGTTTATCAAGACATATTCTATCAAGCACAACTTCTTCAAGTAGGTTGCCATCATCTTCATCAAGTGGGTTGTCATTCAAGGACAACACTCAGCATCATATTGCCAACAAACATCATATTACATCATTTACGAAGTCCATCAAGTCAGGAATAACTTCATCAGGTGGATTGCCATCAAGGACAACACATGCCAACAATCTCATGTCTTCATCTTCATTCAGTGGGTTGCCATCAAGGACAACACTTTGCATCATATTGCCAACACAGAATTGTCAAAAAAAAAAATTCTACAACATCTCTTTTCAGTAACAAAGGTTTTGGTGGAGCTTCTAATGGAATTTCAACACAAATAAAAAAACTGAGCAGTCAGAGGTTATTGCAGATGTTTTTTCATTGGTGCACTATTAAAGTGTCAACAGACCGATGTGTGTCATCCAGATGGCTAGCCCAGGGCCGTAAAGGTCTAAAACCTCACTAGGTGCACTGTAGGTGAGACAATGCACCAGGGCGTTCTAATTGGTATTGGAATTTTTGCGTTACCCATAGGTTGTATCAACCCATCGGTTCGTAGGATTATAGAAACGCATTGATGCAAAGTATCACACAAATGCACTAATTTTTCTAATTCTTATTGGTATTTGTGCAGTGCCCATAGGTCGTACAAACACACCGGTGAGTAGTCTCATATAAACGCACCAATGCGCATTATCAGACAAATGCATCGAGAGTTATAATTGGTATTTCAATTTGTGCAGTGCCCATAGGTCATAGAAACGCACCGGTGTGCTTTATCATGAAAACGATTCGATGTACAATAACTAATATGCACCTACGTTCATTTTTTATTTTTTAGAAACATAGACCTGTGACAGTGCAATTATTGTGATTTTTTAAAATTCATTATTCATCAAAAGTCAACACATATGTTATAACAATATTCATATCAATTTAATTTTTATTAGTGCATTTTAATGTGATGTTTGGATTAATTTGTTATATCATATCATAATTATTGTGACTTTTTAAAATTCATTATTCATCAAAAGATGACACATATCTTATAATACTATTCATATCAATTAAATTTTATTAGTGCATTTCAATGTGATGTTCGGATTAATTTGTTATATCCTATCATCAGATTTCACATCTCTTCATTATAATAATTAATCATCCATAAATTTAATCAGTGGTGTTACATTTCAGAATGACAATGGAGAATGCAATAGAATAAATTAAAATATATTTTATTATATATATGAATAAGACAGTATTTTTCATACAAAATGAGATAGTTATTGGTATCCCTTTTTCTTTCAATTGGGACATTATGTCCATTACATTAAAAAAAAATGTTTGATTTCACAAACAAATATTTCAAAAAATACAACACCTTGCTTTGATATTCAAGCATAATGATCATGCTTCTTCGCTTGAATTGTTGTCATTGCTCGATCTACTTCCATGACTTGGGTTATTTTGAGGAATGTTTTGTTCACGAAGTTGATTTTTTTCTTCTTCTTCACCTTCCATCTACAAAAATAAAAATAAACTATAATGAGTCTATATACATTGGTGAGAATAATGAAAACTACAATATTAAATAATATACATCAATGTAAATCGAAAATAAATGATGTACCATAGTAACAATTGAATCATGAACTATAAACATTCTCTCAAAACCAAATTTCATGCCTTCTAAGCTATTTTAGTGTGGGGGTTCTTTTTAAATATTTTCTTGTCTTTTTGCTTCATTTGGTGCTACAAATAATTAGAAAAGTGTTATTATTTTCTGACTAAAATTTGATCTATCTTAATGTAAACAAGACCATTAATTGGTATATGTTACTTGTCTTTAATAATGTCTTGGTTACACATATTGCATATCGGTTCTTAGTAGTGTTACTAGCATAACTCTTCTTCTATGGCCTACAATGGAAATTATATTATTTAGTTCTTTCTTTCATTATTTTCACTATCCTCTTCAAAGATTCAAATTTTCTCTAGATGTTCTGGTAACCGTAGATTTGAATTTAAATTTTTCTACATGATATCTTAATTTTAATTTTCCCAATGGATTTGTATTATCTTCTCCAATACATATTTTAGATTACAATTGTTTCACTCACCAATTTTCTAGTATGCTTTGTCTTGGATCTCACGAGGATATACATGTTTCCTAAAAATGTACATCATGCCTTAGATCTGGATAGCAAAATCTTATCTAAAACTTACAAAATCTCAAAAGGCTTCTTCAAATGGAGTTGTTAGATTCGAAAAGGCTTCTTCACACCATCTCTTGCATAAGGAGATACATATCATTCTTATTTTATCCTAATCTAAAAAAATCTTTATTGCTTGTTGGGCCAACCATTTATCCTAAAATGGGGCCCCTTTTCGACGAAGCATGATAACATTATTAGTCATATAATCAACAACAACCAATTCTACAAAACCTTTGGAAACCCTAAAATTTCATATGAATTTCTTAACTGTGTTTGGTTGTATTTATTTATTTATTATTTGTATTAATGAGCTACCACATGAACTATCAAAAACATGGGCTCAACCATTTTTATTTCATATGTTTCTGAATAATTTTTCTTCTACATCAATGTCCCTATGAGGTATTTTCTTTATACTCTTGAGTTGAAGTATATTTTTGTGAGGCTAAATAGATGTTTGTTAAAATTTTGAATGTATTTCCAGTATGCCAACTTTGGCTTTGATCCATCCACATTTGGGTTTTTATATATCTACCTCTAGAAAAGGTTTGATCTGCGCAAGTTATAAGAAGTGAAAAATTGTGTGAAGTTTAATGGGAACAACGATGGATAAATTGAATGGTGTTTGTGAAGTGTATGTACCTTTATAACTGAAATGTTTAGCATGGAGTGAAAATGATCCAAATTTGAGTGACCCACTTGAATATTGACAATGGATATCTCCTTCTTCTTTCTGAAGAGGTTTCTCTAATACCACAGAGAAAGCTGAAAAGGTTAAAGAGAGAAGGTCAAGCCCTTGCTAATGATATAAGGGAAGTTCCTGTCATTGATCAAAATAATATTGTTTATGAAAGTGATCTCATAGACTACATGAATGCTAGTGCGTTAGTGAGCAATTTTTAAGGGTTTACTGCTAGTTTGGAGCAAATACAACATGTAAAGGAACAATGCATTTCCTCAAAAAAGTTTTGCAATCTGCTAGGTGAAGGAGACGAGGATGAAAAAGATGACCATCAAGTTGATAACGTCCATACTGGAAATAACATGCTTGAAACCATAAACACATCCATAGATAAATTTTCCCCTGAAAGTGACAAAGATTATGAAAACTTGAAAATCAATGCTTGTATAAATGAACATACATGGGGGATTACTAAAATGTCTAATTGTAGAATTAAAATTAAAATCTTGTAACCCATTTCTATTTTCATTCTTGTACCATTTTTTGAGGTCTTCTTCAATTTAATCTCTTGAACAAAAAGATATCAAACCTATGATTCTAGCCATATGTTTCCACAAATGTTTAGAGAAAGAAAATTCAATGATAATATGAAAGTTCGATTCACCACTTCATGCTTTAGTCTTTATCTACCCTTGGGAAAATCGTATACATAATTAAGTATTTGGGAAAATGGGAAGTTTGTGAATCCATGAAAAGATTAGATACTCATAGTTTCTTGCTTTAATCTTTATCTACCATTGGGTAATTGGTATACATAATTAAGTTTTTGATTTCATTATTCTTACAATGTTTTCTTTTTAAAGTTGATCTCTTGTCTAGGTTTCCAGCTTTAGTCACTATCTACCCTTGGGAAATTTATGTGTGTACTTAGGTATTATAACTTTCGTTGTGCTTATAATGTTTCATTTATTCACATTGATTTATCATTTAGCTACTATTTTAGTCGCTAGGTCATTTTACCCTGTTCTTTACCCATTGACCTACCTTGATCAGTCAAGGCCACTAATTTCTCTCTTTTTCTTCTCTTCAATGAAGGCATCCATTTTCTTTTATTTCAGGATTCTCTGAGGTGAAATTGAAATCAAATATTTGATTCCTGGTGTATGATTACTACTAGTATTTATTTAGGTTATAAATGGAGTTTTCATTGTTCAGGATTGGACACTACAAGGAAAAGACACTCTAGCGGAGGTTATAAGGAGGTTTTTAGTGTTATAAAATTGGCAAAAATTGTAAAAAAAAACATTTTCTACAACATCCGTTTTCAGTAACGGAGGTGTTGGAAGAGCTTGTAATGGAATTCCAACACAAATAAAAAAACTAAGCGACCAGAGGTTATTACAATTTTTTTTTCATTAGTGCGCTATTCAAGTGTCAACGAACCGATGTATGTGATCCAGAAGGTTGGCCCAGGGCGGTCAAAGGTGCATGCACTGGGCCGTAAAGGTCTAAAACCACACTGGGCGCACTGTAGGTGAGACAATGCATTGGGTCGTTATAATTGGTATTGGGATTTGTGCGGTGCCCATAGGTCGTATCACTGCATCGGTTTGTAGTATTATAGAAATGCACCGATGTTGAGTATCACACAAATTGTAACACCTCCACATTCCAATTTTTTTTTTTCAATCAATACCATCTTCCTGATGTATTAAATGTTCAATAGGTATACATATATAACCCCAACATGTTCAACCATTTCAAGTTATATTATTCTATTCTTGCCAATTTTGAAGTAAATCTGGAATTGATATTGTTTTACAATTATCATTAACAATATCTTCTTGACTATACATTTATAACCCATTAACACCTTTATTAATATAACAAGGCCTATCTCAAGGTATTTAATTAAATGGTTTTCTATTTGCACTTCGATTTGTTAATACCTTGCTCAACCTTTTTATACATGAACTTAATATATCCATTTGATATTTGAGGAGTCTCTAACTCCAATGGTTTAATTTTCCTCTATTTGATATAAATATCGAATCCATTAACCTCATTGCCTATATGTGATTCCATTACCATATGGTTTAACTTTCAAATGTGAATCAATCACGATTTCATAGTCACACTCTTATAACACGTTGATACCTATATGTATATACATTTAACATATTGATTGTATACGAAGTCTAACTTACATATGGCCTTATGGTTGCACGGGTTCCAACTTAATGTATCTACCTCACACCAAGATTGCTTTGCGTGTATGTATTCTACATTGAGATCTCTATGCATCAATTCCATTTAATTCCCGTAGTACCACGCCAGAGTCTTAATAAATTTTGGTCAGTGTCATTCTTCGTCGGGATTTACACTCTAGTTCATTTCACATTATTTTATTTATTATGTGGTTTTTGAGGGAATTCTGGTACTAAAGCATTAAAGTTCGATTCACAGTTTTTATATACTTGTTCTATTTGCGGGATAATAGAGTTTACTTGTACTGGCATATTCATAAACTTCTGACCCTATATTTTTGTTAATTAAATATTGTGGTTTCCAGTGTATCGAATTTAATTATTTATTTCATTTTTATCAGTTCGAAACCAAATAAGAAGACTAATGGTACTTGTTTTGAGATCGTAGTTTTATCCCAGCCTTCTATTTTAACTCTGTTGCCTCTTTTTCTGTCAATGGTTTAAATCATTTCTTTCATATTACCTATATTATGTTCTTTATAGTACAAAATAGAGAGTGTTTTCCAAGATATATATATATATATATATATATATATATATATATATATATATATATATATACATACATGGAGCAGAATAGCATCATCTTGGTTATCCCCTATTATCAAAATGTTTATGTTGGCTCTATGTTTCCTCCTTTACGGTATCTCTCTGGTAAAATTTTGTATACATTTCCTGTTGGAACAGAATTTTCCATATTTTCCAATGAATAATAAAAGTCTCTACTTTATAGTAGTAATACTCCCACATAATCATTTCACAAAAATAGTGTTGTTACTGTATATTTTGACACGTTCATACATTAAAGGGCAGAAGTATTCTTTTAAATCTCATTCTAGTTTTTATAATTTTTACATAGCAGTAGTGGGAAATTTTCTTCATAGGAAATAACAATCCACTTTATTTACTCAAAGTATTTTACTTCTCTTAGCATCAGTTTTGGGTAGTTTAGCTTTCCTGCTAATTTTAGTCTGAGCACAGTTTGACTCCTTCACGATACATTAGAGAACGTTTAGTATTGTTATGGTCATTCAATAAAACAAGAAACTACTCAGGTTTAACTTACATTCTAACTCCACTAACTCTTCTCTTAAGTCTTCACAACATTCATGTATACATGCATGTACATATCTAAAGTATAAACTTATTACAGTTTCCAAGGATTACTACAGGAACTAGTTTATTTTCTTTTTCTGTTCAGGTACTATTTATTACAGAAGCGGATTAAAGTTACACTAACTGTTCTAAGGAATCATTTATACTATCCCCAGATTTAAACCATCTAATGGTTTGGAGATTCTAGTTGACAGTGTTCCCTAGTGTTCATTCCTACTACAATACAGAAGCTTAGAAGAATTATTTATTCTATTCAACTCTGTTAAAAGTAAGGAAATTTCATAACACAACAATTAAACTTAGCATAACCCCTACCACACTTTTCACGATTGTCTAACAGCATATAATTTAATAATTCATAAAACTTGTGTGCATACCACTTCTATGATGACCAATCCTCCCAACCTTCGAGTTCTTTTATCCACAGAACTCACCCCCGAGCTGAGATCCTCTCCCAGAACAAACCAACCTTAATCTGTTCTGGAGTAGCTTATTTAAGCTTATGTTCCCCAGAGCTTGTTTCTAATTCTGTGTCCAGAATTACAAGATGCTTTTATTCCTGTTTGCCTAGGCTTCCCTTATTTAGGGACTTCTAAAGTTGCTTTCTACTTTTCCATCTTTTTACCTCTTCCAAACTACTCTCCACCTCATTCGGGAAATCTAGATTTTTCCTCAAAATCTAAATTATAAATAAATTATTTCAAGGATTTTTGAAATATTTTTGGGGAAATTCTTAGCCTCTTTCCATACCTCATGGATTTGGCAAGTGATCTCAAAAATATAATTTGGTCAATATGCACAGAAATAGTTTATTTATTTTTCATGATTAAATAATTAATTACATCCACACCATAACTACCCATTGGGGTCCACTCCCCTTTGGATTCAAGTCCAAATGTGTAACTTGAAAACATAAAACAAGGGGTGTTACATAGTCCCCCTCTGAAAAACAAACACCGTCCTCAGTGTTAACAACTAACTACTAGAGTTCATTTTGAAAATAGATATGGACATTTTTCCATCATCTCAGCTTCTCTTTCCCATGTAGCTTCTTCAGCAGTAAAGTGCTTCCACTGCACCTTTACTCTTGCTACTGTTTGGTTTCTCAATTCAATTTCTTCCTGCTCCAATATTTGAAGCAGCTCTGGAAGGAACTCCCCTTCTGGTTCCACCTGTATCACATTCCAATCAAGAATGTGAGAAGCATCATGTACATATATTTTTAATAACGAAACATGAAACACATCATGAAATTTAACATGGGCGGTAGGGCCATCTTATAAGCAATTGGTCTCACCCTTTCTAAAACCTCAAAAGGCCCACAATATCTAGGAGCCAATTTTGCACAAATTCCAGCATAAAGTGTGCTCTTTTTGGGATTAATACGTAGGTACACATGATCACCCACTTTGAACTCTCGATGCACCCTCTTCTTATCAGCATAGTTTTTCTGTCGATCTTGTGCTGTCTTGATGTTTCTTTGTATTTGTTTGACAATCCTTTCCATTTCTTGTAAGGTATCTGGTCCCAATACTATATTATCTTCCGGTTGGCTCCAACTTAAAGGAGTATGACACTTTCTCCCAGAGAGTGCTTCAAATGGACTCATTTTGATGGAGGATTGATAACTGTTGTTATAAGCAAATTCAACTAAATGCAAGTAGTCTTCCCACTTTCATGGCCTTTCCATCACATACATTCTCAGCATATCCTCCAAAATATGATTTTTTCTCTCTGTTTGACCATCCCTCTGAGGGTGATAAGCATTACTAAAATTCAATTTTGTGCCCATACCCCCAAATAGACCTTTCCAAAAGGAAACTATGAACTTAGCATCTCTATCTGAAATAATCATCTTTGGGACCCCATGCAACCTTACTATTTCTTTTAGGAACACATCTGCTACTTAGGTTGTCCCAAAAGTAGATTTCACGGGGATGAAGTGTGCAAATTTTGTTAAAGTGTCCACCACAACCATCACTGAGTCATGCTGGTACTTTTTTCTGGGTAACCCGGTTATGAAATCTATAGAAACAGTGTCCCATTTCCATTCTGCAATTGGCAAGGGATTTAATAGACCAGTCGGATGCTAATGTTCAACTTTGACTAGTTAATGTTCCATGCACTGGGCTAAATAGTCTGCTACATCCTTTTTCATTCCTGGCCAAAATAATTTCTTTTTCAAGGCTGTAAGCATTTTCTGATATCCAGGATGTCCTACATATGGTTGTTTATGATATTCATCTAGGATTTCTTTTTTCAAAGAATCCACATTGGGGATGTACAATATGTTTTTGTAGCAGATCAGCCCTTTCTGGTTTTCAGTGTATTCACCCATTTCTTTTTTCAGTATTTTCACTTGTAGATTCTCATAATTTGGATCTTGATCTGCTACCTTCTTAAATAGTTCCTCTAAATCAAAACTACCACTACTCCCAATGCTGCTTATATTTTTGCAAGCATTTATGCTTAGTGCATTAGCAATTTTTTTTTGTTTCCCTTCGATATGTTTTATGTCCATATCAAATTCACTCAGAAAAGATAGCCATCTGGCTTGTTGAGCATTCAAATCTGTTTGAGAAAATAAATACTTAAGACTAATATGATCTGTCATCAATGTAAATTTTTTCCCAAGAAGATAGTGTTGCCACATCTTCAAGGCATGAATTACAGCAGCCAATTCCAGATCATATACACTGTAATTCTTTTCATGTTTCTGAAGTTTTCGAGATTCATTTGCAATGACAAAATTTTCTTGCAACAACACTCCTTCCAATCCCTCTCTACATGCATCAGTACACACAACAAACTCTTTGTCAGGATCTACAATCTTCATTATAAAGGTTGTAGTGAGTTTTAAATTTAGTTGTTCAAAACTATTTTCGAATTTTTCAGTCCACTCAAATTTAGTTCCTTTTCTCTGTAGTGAAGTTATGGGATATGCTATTGCAGAAAATCTTTCCACAAATCTTCGATAATAACCTGCAATTCCCATAAATGATCTCACTGCTGAAACATCAGTCGGCACTGGCCAGTCTCTAATTGCCTTTATTTTCTCAAGGTCAATAGCCAATCCTTGTTCAGAAATAATATGCCCCAAGTATTGAATCTTGTCTTTATAAAATTCACATTTACTGAATTCTGCATATAACTGGTTTTCTTTCAAAGTTTGCAAAACTATCCATAAGTGTTCTTTGTGCTCTTCCTCACTTTTTGAATAAACCAGAATATCTTCTATGAACACTAGTATGAATTTGTCCAAGTACTTGTTCAAAACATTGTCCATTAACCACATAAAAATGGCAGGGGAATTTGTCAAACCAAAACGTAGGACTACAAATTCGTAGTGACCATACGTGGTTCGAAAAGCTGTTTTACTAATATCTTCCTCCTTAATTCTGAGTTGGTGATAACCAGTCCTTAGATCGGTCTTAGAAAATACTGAAGCCCCTCTTACCTGATCAGAAAGGTCATCAATTCTGGGAAATGGGTATCTATTTTTTATTGTCAACTTATTCATTTGGTGGTAGTCAATGCACATTCTAAAGGTTCCATCCTTCTTTTTCATGAATAGCATCGGTGCTCCCCAAGGAGACACACTCGGTCTTGTTAGCGCTCAAATCTACCTCAGGCTGAAATGAGGTAAAACTCAAGGCCACATCAAACCACGCTCAGCCTCGTAGCTAGCCCTACGAGGACAGGAGAGGGCTCTCTCCGGGTCAAAATCAATGAAAGATGTCCAATAGGATCTGAGATGACCTAAATGAAACACTGATATTGATTTTAGGCTAGTAAAGAGATAGGCATGTTTGATTTTTTGATTTTTTGGTTTTCGCTGGAGAAATGGGAAAACAAATTTTGGGTCCGGAGATAAGGTCAGACCTTTGCAGATTTCAAGTTGGGGCGAGGTAGGTGACTGTCTTGATGCTTTGAATTGGATATACGGACAGATTAGACCGACGAGGAGCTGAAGAGGGCAAAGAAGAACTTGGATCCTCTTCAAACAGTCGAAAACATATAGAACTAAATGAATTCAAAGGCAGAGCACGGTAAACGATGGATTCAACCTCATCTACTCATTCTATTTAGTTCAGAAGCATATGAAAGGAATGGCATACATTAAACATGAAGAAATTACAGTAAACAGAGAGAAAACACCATCAAGAACAAAACACCACAAGGATCCCAACAAGTGCCGCAAAACCTCTGATCTTTCCTTAGCCAAAATATGAAAAAATACGTACAATGGTACCAAAAGTCTCCCAAGAGTCCAACCTGTAGAATGTCTCAGAAATTACAATATATAGATCACTCTAACCCCTTCCCCAACCTCTAGGGGTCGAATTCCTCCTTCAGGGATCAGTTTCAACAAATTCTAATCATGGAACTACAATCTAGGCAGCTAACAACTTGCCTCTAAAAGAGTGGGAACTGATCCATTTACATGATTTTTACTTTTTTGAGAGTGAATCTTATAGAATAGATAAAAATAAGCCAAAGTTACATACCAAACATAAATTTACATCATGAAAACCCAAAAATTTCATCCACAAGCAAAACTGGTCCAAACTGGCCGAAAATCTGAGCTGGAAGTTGAAAATTCAGCCAAAAATTTAAGTGGGTCGCATGCCTGAAACAAGTGGGTCGCATGAATTTCAGCCCGATTGTGAAGTACTTCCTGGCATCCAAATTGAGCTCATGATAGCTCGTTGGAAAGCCCTGGATGTTGGCTATCCAACCCAAGTGGAATTTCCCAATTTGGAGCTCATTTGACCCTCCAAAACTTCTTTCTCCCAGAAGTACTTCCTGCTGGTGCAAAAGGTGGCAACAAGGTGGTTTTTATGGTGTTTTTTAGCTTTTTGACCATCCAGAATCTGATGAAATGCTTCGGAAATGCCTGAGGATGCATAAATTATCATGAAAAATCCAAAAATGCAAATATTTCCTTCAGCAAGTGTCCCAAAAAAAAGTGAGCATATGAGTGCGAGACCCACTTAACTGAAAAACCTGTTTTTAGACCAAAAAATTTCAAAATGACAAAATTTTCTCCGAATTTGCTCAAATTCGGAGCGAAGACCCTCCATCATGTATCTTGCCCAGTCAATGAAGCCTCGGCCAAAATCTGAAGTGGATTAGGCCTTTTCCGCCGTTTTAGTGCTTCGCTCAACCTCCTCTTCAGAATCTTCATTCTCGCTTTGCAGACATGCATGCGAGCCCAATAATGTCCTTTCATGTGACGAAGCATGTCCTTCTCTCTATTTTCCTTTGCCAGCAGCTTCTCCAGATGGATTTTTACATGCGTGAGTACAGAATCTCGATCAATTGGTGTCATGTCGCGAGGTCTTTTCCGGGCCAACTGTCGATCCTCACGGATTCGACGCAACTCATAAAGTGTGTGCTCATCCTCAAGCTGTTTTGCCATTTTGTTACTTGCTCAGATCTTTTGCCACCCAGGCCTTACGCAATTGATCTTTCGAGCGTGTCATTCTCGGCCCTTTGCTCTGGACTCCCTATCGGTTTCGAGCTAGTAGAGCTCGCATCAACTTATCAATGATTGAAAATCTGTGTCTAGGCATACGATGGGCCCTCATCATGCATGGGCTTCTTGCCCTATCACATGTACGTACCATCTTTGGAAGAAGAAGAGAGCAGACCACTTCCAGTTTTCATCATGTGGAGATGTTAACAATAGTCCAGTGAAGTCGGCACGACCCCTTCACCTCACGTGGAGATAATGCTAATAGTGTGTTTGCAAATAAGGCTGTGGCCTCGCTGATATGTCCGAACCAATGGAGTGCTGATGTGCTCAACCTCGGGAATGTCCATGTCTAAATTTGGTGTAGACAGCTCTCACTTATCATGAGCTACTGAGGAGAAGTGGTGAATGACTGTAGAAAAAGTCACGGAGATAGAAATCTATCCCAGTGATGTTTCTTTGTGCCAAGCGATGTAACACTATGATCTTGATCAAAAGCGTAATGATATATGCTCCTATCTTCTTGTTGCTGGGCTATTCTTTTGTACAAAGATCACCATCCTCTCTATGTTACGATATGTCGTCAGATATTCATCATGGATACCCTTGTGTGAAGTGCATCAACAACGAACATGGTTACGCAAAGAAACCAGCAGCATATCTGCCCTACTTAGTACAAATCTTTGAATGATGAGTTTTTTCATCAGCGGTGCAAGCTCATCCCTCAAAGGAGGAATTTCTCTAAATGCTGACGTTTGTTCCATTCCTCTCCCATGTTTGGTATGCCAGTGGCTTGAGCAATAGTCAAGGGTGACAGAATGAAATCAACCCCGGCAAGATTTACATGGCCATCACATAAATGTAGAACAAACAGACGAGCAAGTTCACGATGAAGCTGGGTTTGTGAAATCATCTCACAAAATCGAAAACATGACAGATAACGAAAACAATCCATTGCTAATGGACATGCCTGCAACTGAGCCAAAGAAGTAGGCTCCTCCCTGCGATGATCACCACCTTTGAAACCTCTGTAAGGCCTCCGTGACACATTACCCTCTGTCATGGAATCACTGTCCGAGTCCCGCTCATAAACTGACTCTGTCTCTGACATGGCTTTGAACAAGATATTTGCAATGTAGATATTGATATAGATGCAGTGAAGTCAAAGTTTCAATGCATTCTCAAAACCCAAATATATTGCATATATACCAAAGAATCATAGGAAACACACAATGGTAATAGCTCTGTTTAGGTGGATTGGGATAAAAGAACAGTCTCTGTTTTGATTACAAGCGGATCTTGACAAATGAGTACCAAGTGCAAAATGTGGGGTGAAGCCTTTAAAAGACTGGATAAAATTTGTCAAAGGGAACAATGAGTATAAGACTGTGTTTGTCAATGGAAAGTGAGATACAATGTGACAATGATCACAGTGAAACAAAAAGCCATAACAGTGGTAAAATAATGATGATGACAACAGTGGTAGAATGAGTGTGAGGGCAGTGAGACTTTGACAATATATGCAGAGGTATATATATCAACCCTACAAGGTGGGAAAACCTTCACAAAACCATCCATATGTATTTAAAACCCTAAGTAATAAATTTTCCATGAATATAGGGTTTCACCTCTCCATTCAAATAAATCAATTTTCCCACCTCAAGACATCACAACCATATTTAAAATCTACTGAGCAATGATTTAAAACCTGTTTGGAAGCAGCTGGAGTCGATTCAACACGAAACTGGGCACAAGCACGAATTTTCTGGGCTTTGTTTTTAAGTGGGTCGCAACTGTTCAAGTGGGTCGCAACCTTTAAGTGGGTTGCAACTGTTCAAATTTACACTGGCTGAAACTATCAAGTGGGTCGCAACCTTCAAGTGGGTCGCAACCACTCAAGTGGGTCTCACGCCCCCCAAACGCTGTTCAGAACGATGAGAACTTGTCCACGGCCTTCAAAACACGATTTCGACTCCTGCCTTGGCAACCTTCTTGCAAATGATTATGTTTGTCATGTTCATATATGAAATAAATATCTCATCAAATCAGATTTCTTTTCAAATGTGTTAAATAACCCACTCTTGTAATGTTTCTGCATTTTTACATTTGGCTATTTAATACAATATTTCACTTTGGCTTTTCTGAGTTTTTGGACTGATAACTTTGCTGTCTTTTGCAGGGATGTGGCTCTTTAGTTTAGGAAAAGATCAGAGGCTTGCAGTGAAGCTTCTCATGGTGAAATAGATATAATTATTACAAAAATGGAATTAAAAAATTTCTAGTTCCAAAACAGAGTTTTGGAATAGAAATGTTTTCAAATGCTTATGATAATAATAAAAAATATGAAATCAAAATTTGCGAAACCAACCTCATGGCCTGCGGGCTTTATGACACATATGCAAAAGACGCGTAAACCCTAGACTCTAGGACTAAAGACCCTTTTTAACGAAACTGATATTTAATGACCATGAATGAAATGACGATGAACTTCAGTATTTTTTGAGAAATTTTTAAATAGCCCAGCAGGTACAAACATGAGGAAACAAAAGACAACCAGACCCCCTCGTCAGTCAGTGGCATGCTCCTAGCGAAATGCAACGAAGTGGAACAAGCGTGACACCTAAGAATGAATATGCAAAAGCGAAACGATCTCTGACGGAGGGCTGTAAGGACCGACTCTAACATTGGCTCCAATGGGGATGGTGGCTCCATGGAGATGCCAAGAACGATAGATCTCTGGGAGTCAGACAGTGCCTTCATCCATTGGGCAATGGTTAGACAGTGCCTTCATCCATTGGGCAATGGAATCATTATTTCAACTGATAAAACAAAAACTTTGGACATATTTATTGACTGCAGATTTGACTAAAGACTGACATGACTTTAAAACTGAAAGACTGATAAAACTGACTTGACAACTTCAAACCAACCAACCTCCATCTCCAGAATTATAGCCTTCGCTCCGGGCCCCAGACTGAAGATGAGAGATCAGTACACACTTGCGATGAAACAGAAGTAAAATGATATGTACAATGATGATGAAATCAGCAGGAGATACTCAGAAGTAATATCGTTTCAGCAACCGACCATTGATCGGTCCTCCAGGACAATCATCTCCATTCATTTCTTTGAGAAGAAAGGCATTTTGACCCCGATACGCTGCGATCTTAAAAGGACCCTTCCATAGATTTTCAAATTTTCCGTGCTTTCCCTTATCTTCATTCCGAGCATCCCATTTCAACACTACCTCATCCAACTGAAACTTATCCGCTTTTGCCTTTCTGTCGTAGATCTTCTTTATGCGCTCTTGCAATTTGAAAGTATTTTGGAATACCTCTTCCCGTGTCTGCTGTAAATGAATCATTTGATTAATTCTCCGTTGCATGGGATCTTCCTCACTACCAGCTTCCTAAAGCAATTTGACCACCGAGACAGCAAGTGAAATAGGAAAAACCGTGTCTGTTCCGTACACCAGCTCGAAAGGAGACATGCCAATAGAATTTTTCTGACTTACCCTATCAGCCCACAGTGCATTCACTAACTTCTTGTGCCAGTCCTTTTTGTTGATTTCCAGCAATTTCTTAATAATATTCACCAAGGATTTATTTGAAGATTCCGCCAAGCCATTTCCTTGCGGATGGTAGGCGGTCGAATGCCCCAAGGTGATATTGTACTTATAGCAAAAATCAACCATCCTTTTAGACTTAAAGGCCACTGCATTATCTGTAATTATTTTACTAGGACACCCAAAACGTGACAGAATATTGTTTTCAAGAAAAGAGATAATTACCGCATCCGTGGCCTGTCGAGTGGGAATTGCTTCGATCCACTTTGTGAAGTAGTCCGTAGCTGTCAAGATCCATCTATGCTGTCCGGAAGATGCTGGGTGGATTTCCCCGATAAAATCCAATCCCCATTGCTGGAATGGTGCACTAACTTCAATTGGTTTTAGAGACAAAGGCTGTAGTTTCTGCTTCCCTTCGAAAATTTGACACTCATGACAATTTTTAACAGCCTTAAATACATCAGAAAACAAAGAAGGCCAATAATACCCTGCCCTAAGAATCTTATTCGCTGTGGTCTTCCAAAACAAATGGCCTTTGCAGTCACCTTTGTGAAAGTCCTCCAAAACTTTTTGAGCTTCCTCCTCTACCAAACAATTCAACAACACTCCTCCAGGGTCTTTCCAATACAATGCAGAATTCAGAATGCAGAATTTAGCAGCTCTCAACTTCAATGTTCTACTCTTATTTCTAGGCATCCTGGGAGGTGGAGACAAATTCTGAAGCACGTATAAAATGTCAGCATACCAAGGGGAAGAAACAAAAATATCAGATACCTGAACTGACGTACTTTCCTCATCTTCATCAGACATGGCAGCGATCAAATTTATATCTAGAGCATGCAGATTTGTTTCAGCCATGAGCTTGGCAAGTCCTTGTCCTTTGATCAGCTTGGTCGGTTTAATCTCCACATCGTATTCTAACAATGCAGCGATCCACTTACCCCGTCTTCCCTCTGGATCTGCCTGTACCAAAACATCTTTAACTGCTGCGTTAGGAACGTATGCTATAATGTGGGAATGCAGTATATACACACGGAAATATTTCAAGGCCTTTACAAGCACAAGTGCTTGTTTCTCAATAATGTTGTATTTCAATGCTCCGTCCCTTATAATCCGACTGAAAAAAGCAATGGGCTTCTCAACTCCATCCCTTTTTTGCATTAAAACAGCTGCCAATGTGTGCTCAGAAGCAAAAGAAAACAAAATGAAGTCCTGTGTGTAGTCCGGGCTGATTAAAATAGGGGCTGAAGAAAGAGCTAACTTTACCAAATTGAATGATTTCACCGCTTCTTCTATCCACTTTACCTGACTGTCCTTTTTCATCATGTTCGTGATTTCTCTAAGATGCTCTGCAAGATTTGGAATGAAACGACGCAGAAAATTCATTTTGCCATTAAATGACTATATTTATTTCTTGTTTCAGGGTTGTTCAATCTGTTGTATGGCTTCAACACGTGCAGGGTCAACACGGATGCCATCTTTCGATATGATGTGGCCAAGGAGCTTGCCTTCATCCATGGCAAAAAGACTCTTTTTCGGATTCAGCGAAATGCCGTATTTTCTGCACTTCTGGAAAACAATTTTCAAATGATATAAATGTTCCTCATCAGAATTTGAAAACACAGTTAAATCATCAAGGTAAACAACCAAAAATACGTCTTTTTCGTTGGCAAAAGCCATGTCCATTGCACGCTGAAAGGTGGCGCCTGCATTCTTCAAACCAAACGGCATTTTTGCATAATGAAACGTTCCCCAAGGAGTGGTGAATGCAGTCTTATCACGATCATCTTCATGTACTAAAATCTGATTATAACCTGAGTATCCGTCGAGTAGTGACATCCTTGATGCTCCAACTACTCGCTGCAATATATGGTCCATTTTTGGCAGCGGATAATTGTCTTTTAATGATACCTTGTTCAAATTTCTGAAATCGATACATAAATGGATCTCACCTGTTTTCTTTCTCACGGGCACCAAATTTGATATCCAATCTGAAAATCGGATAGGCACAATGATTCCTGACTTATACAACCTGTTTACCTCTTTTTCGATCGATGGTAGCAGCTTTGGATTGATTCTCCTCAACTTTTGACGAAAAGGCTTCTGATTTGGTTTGATGGGGATAGTATGCTGAATGATGTTGGTATCATATGTTTTTAGATCTGAATAATCCCACGCAAACGCATCAGAAAATGAAGACAACAATTTCACATATTCTGCCTTTACCTTTAGTGACAATGACTTTGACAATTTTACCATCTTGGGGTTCTCAGCTGTCCCAATATTTACCTCTTCGACACCTTTTTCTGTTGGCCTCAATGTCGGTTTGCGGGCTACATCATCTTGATCAAACAACTCTTCCAAAGGAATCAATCCCTTAGGAATGATGTTGTCCTTGAGTTGCAGCACTTCCATTTGGTTTATTTGTATGTCAACACCGCCATCATCAAATTCTGTATCTATGGAGGTATCTTTAAACTTACCCTTATTCTGCAGAAATTCACTAATCTCCTCATCATCCTGAAAGACTTGCCAACATCGTTGATTGTCTGGAATGGTGGGCCGGTGTTTCACATGTATCTCGAACTTGTTGCTGGAATTCATTGGAATTTTAAGATTGCTTGCTGCCTTAGCAAGTCCATCAGCAACACCATTTTGTATGTGGGGCACACATGTCAAAGTATGATCAGAAAATAACTTCAGAATGTCTAAAACTGCATTACGGTAAGCCCTCATGCGAGGATGCTTGGCCTGAAACTCACCTTTAACCTGCTTTATCACCAATTCTGAATCACCATATACTGCAATATTTTTCGCTTTCAGCTTCTTAAGAATCTTAAGGCCAGCAATTAGAGCCTCATATTCCGCTTCATTATTAGAACAATCAAATGCAAGCTTGTAGGAACACACCCTCACATTGCTCGGAACCTTATCCGGAGCGGAAAAAGGACTACGAATCCAAACACCAATCCCAGCACCGTCGCTTCCCACTGCGCCATCAAAATCCATGGTCCAAAGACCATCTTCATCATCCTCTAAATGCTGAAATTGTGCCGGCTCTGTTTTTTCTGTTTGCTGCCCATTGTCTTTAGCTGATTGCTCCACAATAGCTTGTTTTTCTCTTTTTTCTTTTTGCAAAACTTCTCTAAAATTCTCGGTGATTTCTGGTATATCTTCTGCCTGAACTAATTGACTTTCTATATCATTAAAACTATCAGCAAGCAACACAAACGACTCTAAGTCGGTATGTACATAATTTACAGGATGATTGATTGGCTTCTCTTTGCTAGTTATCATGTATTTCATCTTTTGCTCTCGATATAACTTTCTCATTTGACCGAAGACTGGAATTGTAGCATAAGAGAAATCTAACTGAAGTGTACCTTTCAACTTTGCCCCCCAAGATCTCGAAAGGAGCATACCAAATCGCGGAGGAATGTCGGCCACCACCACGTCCATTAAGACATTCTTTGCTGGAATTTGATCTAAGCTTACAACCAAATCTTTGATGAGTCCTATACATCTTACACGACTGGAATCAAATGAATACAAATCATGATATTTTCTTGTAATGTCTAGTCCCAACTTTTCCATGATTGCCTTTGGCATCAAATTGTGCGAAGCACCCAAATCGAACATAGCATTGTGCAAAACATATTCATGCAACCTCAAACTGATATAAAAGGGAGGAACATCACTGTCAGGTGACTCACCATCTAATGCAGGCCTGAAAATCAGTTCTGGCTGATCATCCTCAACATTTACCGTATCGAACATTGGATCAAAGTTCAGAATTTTGGAGACTTGCCCGCGATAGCTGCTGTTCTTCATGATTTCTGTCAAAGGAATAGATATTTTTAATTTGGAAATTTCATTTTCCAAACTAAATGCTGAAACTTTCTCAACTTCTTTAACCGGAACTTCCTTCTTTTCAGCCTTGTCTTTCACTATGTTTGACTGATTTACCTTTTCTGCTGATGATACTTTACTAGCTGCGGGATCAATTGTCTCTTTTCCTTTCTTCTGGGGTATCGGTGAATCTGTCTTTGGTGCTGAAGCTTCTTTTCGTTTCTGAATTGGATTTATGGGCACATCTAGGTTTCTCAATGAGTATTGCTTTTGTTGGGCAGACAAAGCATTCAAATATCCTCTTTGGTATTCATCTGATTCTTCCTCTAAATCTGCATCATTTGCTAGAATGAAATCTTCATCTTTCTGAACAACTGAACTTTCTCCGTATTCTTCATCCTCAGTGATATAAATAGGTAGATCGTCGAGAGTAAAGAAATGATTTTGCTCACCTGCTACATCATCATCATCGTCTGAATCTTGACTCACAAAATTCTGCAAAAGAGGTGTCTTGATCTGCTGTTGGGCTGCTGGCTCTGGTGGTCTTTGTTCACGCTACTTTATTCTGAACTGTGGCTGCTGCTGGCCACGGTAATTTGGATTTCGAATCTGCTTTTCTGATTCATCAAGGTTCATCCTTTTGAGAATTTTTTCTATCTCACGAATCAAGTGCTGTTCAGATATAGATGTGGAAGGCTCTTCCTTTATTGTCACTCTTTTCTCTGCTTTCAACCGTGCTCTCTTATCGTTCAAATTTGCCTCAACACTAACGGCAATCTTCTGCATATCTTTTAAGGTAGGTGGATCTTGATCACGAAGGGAATAAGCCATCTCCAGATCAAAACCATCCGGGAACTTAAGAAGAGCTGACTTTTTAGACGGCCTTAAATCATCTGGGATCGCGTTGTACACTGTATTGAATCTAATGATATAATCCTGAACGGACTCACCAGGATTACGCTTGATGTTTGTATACTCTGAAGTGATCTGCAGCGGATCCTTTTTCATTTCCCATCGATCTAAGAACTGTGTCTAAAGGTCTTGCAATGTATTGATACTTCTGGCTGGTAATGCTCTGAACCATTTGCGAACTTCTCCTCCAAATGTCTGGGCAAACAATCTCATTGAAACATTTTCTGCATCAATTTCATGCAAATCCAAGAAGTCTGTCATTCGAACAATATGCTGTTGAGCTGATATACTTTGTGGGGTGCCATCGAATATAGGAATTTTTCTCTGATAGTCAGCAGGCATAACATCTAAATTGGCCGGCAAAACAAGAGGTGCAAATCTGGCTGCCATGACTCTTGGCGGATTGATGATAATCTGTTGTCTAGGAGAAACAGGAGGACTAGGAGTAGTAGGTGTGCAAGGTGTATGCGGTGGGGATGGAGGAGAAATTACTGTGGATTGCTGATCAGAAAACTCCGGCTGAACAAGAATGGTAGGGATAAAAGGAGGTTCAGTGGGAATACGTGAACTAGATGCAACTTCAGATGGTCCAAGAATTTGTGAAGCAGATTCAGTGAATTCAGGAGTATTGGTAGCCAGAACGGAATTTTGCAACTGTCTATCCAAGTAATGTGAAAAAAATCTATATTGTAAATCTTCAGCAAACAATGGATCCGGAACTAATCTTGACAATTCAGTTTCAGAAAAATTTACAAACAAGGATGTTTCAAATTGTGCATCAAAAGGAATTTCATCAACATATATAATTTTCACAGGACAGGATGCAGATCTCGTAAGCAATCCAGAACTCCCAAAACTCACTTGACTTTCTCTTTCAGAACTTTCTTGACTTCCTTGTCTTCTAAGGATCCTAGGAATCAGATTTGGATTTTCAAATATTGTTGGTGGATCAGGGTCAGGATTTGACCTAGTATTCCTTCTTGAAGCCAGTGTATTGATCTTCTCGGGATGGATTTCAAGGAACACAATCAATTATCTTCAGCCTTTCGACTTCTAGAATCAATCATCCAAAGGGTCTAGAACGAATAAGTATACTGGGGTGATTTTCAAATCAAGTGCTGCACTCACAAGCTTACCGGAGATCGACTGAAGCAGCGTTTATCTACTACCGCTTATGCATAGCAAAAGCATTTCGAAAGCTACCTGGCGTGACTTCAGACTCCGTCTAAGACTCATGAAACAAACACATCAACAAGAAAACCATTGAGATTGATGATTCTTCCCCAGTATGGTCGCCACTATGTTGGCGATCAAATCTACCTCAGGCTGAAATGAGGTAAAACTCAAGGCCACATCAAACCATGCTCAGCCTCGTAGCTAGCCCTACGAGGACAGGAGAGGGCTCTCTCCGTCAATCTCGATAAAATGAACAATAGGGTGCGAGATGACTTACAATGGGAACTGATTTTAGGCTAGTAAAGAGATAGGTATGTTTGATTTTTGATTTTTGGGTTTTCGCTGGAGAAATGGGAAAAACAAATTTTGGGTCCGGGGATAAGGTCAGACCTTTGCAGATTTCGAGTTGGAGCGAGGTAGGTGGTTGTCTTGATGCTTTTAATTGGATATACAGATAGATCAGACCGACGAGGAGCTGAAGAGGGAAAAGAAGAACTTGGATCCTCTTCAAACAGTCGAAAAAATATAGAACTAAATGAATTCAAAGGCAGAGCATGGTAAACGATGGATTCAACCTCATCTACTCATTCAATTTAGTTCAGAAGCATATGAAAGGAATGGAATACATTAAACATGAAAAAATTACAGTAAACAGAGAGAAAACACCATCAAGAACAAAACACCACAAGGATCCCAACAAGTGCCGCAAAACCTCTGATCTTTCCTTAGCCAAAATATGAAAAAATATGTACAATGGTACCAAAAGTCTCCCAAGAGTCCAACCTGTATAATGTCTCAGAAATTACAATATATAGATCACTCTAACCCCTTCCCCCACCTCTAGGGGTCGAATTCCTCCTTCAGGGATCAGTTTCAACAAATTCTAATCATGGAACTACAATCTAGGCAGCTAACAACTTGCCTCTAAAAGAGTGGGAACTGATCCATTTACATGATTTTTACCTTTTTGAGAGTGAATCTTCTAGAATAGATAAAAATAAGCCAAAGTTACATGCAAAACATAAATTTACATCATGAAAACCCAAAAATTTCATCCACAAGCAAAACTGGTCCAAACTAGCCGAAAATCTGAGCTGGCAGTTGAAAATTCAGCAAAAATTTAAGTGGGTCGCATTTGAGCCAAGTGGGTCGCATTACTTTCAGCCTGAATTTGAAGTACTTCCCGGCATCCAAATTGAGCTCATGATAGCTCGTTGGAAAGCCCTGGATGTTGACTATCCAACCCAAGTGTAATTTCCCAATTTGGAGCTCATTTGACCCTCCAAAACTTCTTTCTCCCAGAAGTACTTCCTGCTGGTGCAAAAGGTGGCAGCAAGGTGGTTTTCATGGTGTTTTTGAGCTCTTTGACCATCCATAATCTGATGAAATGCTTAGGTAATGTCTGAGGATGCATAACTAACCATGAAAAATCCAAAAATGCAAAAATTTCCTTCAGCAAGTGTCCCGAAAAAAAGTGAGCATATGAGTGCGAGACCCACTTAACTGAAAAACCTGTTTTTAGACCAAAAAATTTCAAAATGACAAAATTTTCTCCGAATTTGCTCAAATTCGGAGCGAAGATCCTCCATCATGTATCTTTCCCATTCAATGAAGCCTCGGCCAAAATCCGAAGTGGATCAGGCCTTTTCCGCCGTTTTAGTGCTTCGCTCAACCTCCTCTTCAGAATCTTCATTCTCGCTTTGCAAACATGCATGCGAGCCCAATAATGGCCTTTCATGTGACGAAGCATGTCCTTCTCTCTGTTTTCCTTTTCAATCAACTTCTCCAAATGAATGTTAACCCGTGTGAGCACAGAATCTCGATCAATTGGTGTCATGTCCCCAGAGTCTTGGAGGACCAGTGATCTACGGATGGCTCCACTTGTCCCATAAGTGTGTTGAGCTCATCCTCAAGTTGTTTGTTGCGCTGCTCCAGATATTTTATCACCCACTGAGCCTTCTGCAATTGATCTTTCAGCGTGTCATTCTCGGCCCTTTGCTCCTGGATGATCTCCCTCAGTTTCGAGCCAGGAGAGCTCGCATCAACATCAATGATTGTGAAATCTGTGTCCCGGCCTCCTGATGGGCCCTCATCATGCATGGGCTTCTTGCCCCTGTCCTGGATCTGTACCTGTGCTGAAGAAGAAGGCGAGACCCCTTCCACATCATGTGGAGATAATACTCGCTGTGCTGATGAAGTCGGCAAGACCCCGTCCACCCTGGGTGGAGATAATACTCGCCGTGTGGCTGCAAATAAGGCCCTGTGGCCTCGCTGATATGTCATAACCAATGGAGCGCTGATGTGCTCAACCTCAAGAATGTCTGGCTGGTGTGAAGGCTCTCCCGCATCATGAACTACCTCGGGAGGCGGCTGTGACGCTGTGAAAAAGTCACGGGAGATGAAATCCTCCCAAGTGATGCCCTGCTGTGCCAACTGATGTAACACTATGATCTTGATCAAAGCGTAATGATATATA